>VDFB02000007.1:68394119-68908908 GCA_007258455.2 Sequoia sempervirens
AAGTAGGATCTACAAGCCTTGAAACATTCTCATCAATAGCATCCCACAAATCTCAATCTATCAATAGATCCTCCATCTTCAGCTTCCACATTTCAAAATTATTTCTAGAAAATTTATCCACCTCTAATTTCCCTAATGAACTTTCCATTTGAAAATTCCTGCTACAAGATCACAAAGTTTCTTTTACACAAGATCCCACTCAAATCTAGATTAGTTCAAAAAACCCAACAAGCCACAATAGAAACCAAAGGTGATCAGGATTTGATACCACTTGTAAGGAAGTTCAGGTAGAGGAACAACTTCCTACACTAATCTTGAGAGAAGAATAATGCAAAAAATTTATAGATCTTTAATAGCTACAAAAACTTAAACATAAATAGACATAAATATCATGCATACCACAACACAGCGATTTACGTGGGGAAAACCCTTTTGGGAGAAAAACCCCAGACTCCAAAATCCGCCCAATATATTATTCAGAAATCATAAAGATTACAATATACTTGCAAAGAAAGCTTCTCACAGGAGTATCACCACTCAAAGAACCAGATGCAACACAACCATTATCAGGCTCTCAGAATACATCACAATACATAGTCGTAATACAATTCCCTCATAAAAATAGGGTTCCTTCTAGGGAAAATCAAGCTAATACAATATCTATCATAGGATATAAGACATAATGATGAACGGTCCAAAATTACAATAATAAAATTTAAATAAAAAATTTCCTTTTGGGGACACTGCCTCTAGACCCCAGCCGAGGGGGTGATCCTCTCAAACCCCTCATGGGGAGGGGAGATCCCCCCCCACTCCCCCATGGCATCATCGTCTGATGAATAGTACCTTATGTATCAACAGTACCTTATGTAATTGCAAGGTTGAGACACATTTTCTCAACCACGTGCTCTCAAGGGAAATGGAGGAAGGAGTGAGCTTGCAAGCTCTCCAAATCCCATGTCACAACAATGGAGAGGAGGAGCCAACAAAATAGCAGCTTGCAATTACAATGGAGGTGATGGTGCAACTTGAAGAAGTTGAAAGTGGGTGTGTAGATTGAAGCCAAGAGTGAATTGATCCAAGAAGTTGAGTAGAATGGAAGGATTTACAATTTGAAGGAAAAAGGAAGCAAAAATTTTGTTTGAAGTTGGTTAAAGGAGCAACAAACATTACACTTCACATCCAGTGGAGGAGTGTAATGCCTCTACAGATTCCAAAGGAAAGAATCTTGTCAAGAAGAAAGCGCATCACATTGATGTCCACACGCCATGCTAGCATCCCCAATAGAAATTCCCCCACCGACACACAAATGAGTTATCAAGTGGACAGGGAAAGGTGGTGGGTGTAGGGATTGCATCATCAAATTTCATTCTCTAAGGTAGGAGGTAATGTAAATGTGGAATTTTCCTAGGGGTGAAAATTCACACCATTACATTTTTCCCCCACTTTAGCAAGCATATGTGTTAGTGAATGTGAAGTAAAGTAGAGAAAGAGTTGAAAAACATATTGTAAGATGGGGGAAAACTAGGTTAGCAAAGACTAAGTGACAGCCACAACACAAATCTAAGCTAAAACCCAAATCTCAACAAGAGAATACAAACAAAAATGAGGAATAAAATGAAAGCATTCAAATGAAAACACTCCCCATATTGCAGTTGAATCTCTTCCCTTGTCTCTCCTCAAGCTTCCTTTGCAAGTTTTCCCTTAGATTTGGAGTAGAGTTTATGCAAATACCTACAAAAAATAAAGCAAGAAAGTTGGAGATAATTGTTGTTAAGGCAAAAATGGAGGAGAATGGCTTCTTTTATAGACAGCCATTTGAACGAACAAATGAGATTAATCTTCTAGAAAGATTCTAAGATCAATAGACGAGGATTCATGAGACAGAGGTTACAAAACAGATGGTCAAGATTGAGTTTCTAGAAAGATGCCAAGATCAATGGTGGAGGATTGATGCACCAAAAGTGGTGGGCTAGGGACAACTATGACACCGACGGCTATGACAGATATTAATGAGCAAGTGGGAAGAAATGGATGAATTAAAAATTGAAAAATAATTAATTCATGAGAAACGAAAATTTGGCCAAGTGGAGAATAAATAATTCATTTTAATTATTTATTTGAGAAAAAAGGACAAGTGGAGATTCAATTAAAATAATTTGCACAATTATTTTAATTAAATGAGAAAATGTGAAAAGAGGTATTAAATAATTACATTGATTTAATTATTTAATATAAGAGACACATGGAGGACAATTATTTTGACAATTATTTAATGATGGAAGAATTAAAGAGGGAGTGAATAGTTAAATAATTAAATAATAATTATTTAAACATAGACAAAAGATGACAAGCAAATAATTAAATAAATAATAATTCATTTAATTATTGAAGAAAGGGGGATATTAGTGACACAATTAGTTTATTTAATTGATCAAGATAGAATAAAGTTAGGAAGTGAAATAATTAAATAATTTAAATTATTTAATTAATAGAGGAATATGATCAAGAATAATCAAATAATTGAAATTATTTAATTATCAGAGGATGACGACCAAGAAAAATGATGCTCACAGACTTAGAACATTTTTTAGTATCTACGCTGTGTCAAAGAAATTCAGTCAAAGGATGCCCAAGTGAAGTCAAGGTATAGGTATGCCCCCTCAAGAAAATTTTACAAATTTTCAAAAGGTTTCAAAAAATTTGGAAACTTGTCCTAATAAGACAAGGTGATGGCCAGGAATCCAATGGTGAAGACGGAATTGAGTTTTGAGGTTGATAAAGGGGTCAAATTCATGTTCTAAGTCATCAAAAGGATCCTCCAATAGAAAAGGTAGGTGCAAAACCCTAATCTTGAACCTATAAATAGAAATTTGATTGAGGAAAAGGTTCATTTTTGTATTCCTATTTTTAGAAAACTTGGAGCTATAAGTGATTTTCCAACAAAGATACAACTTGTTCCAGAGGCCGCTCACCACTCATACCGCATCCAGAGATATCACTATTCGTAGGGAGCACCTGCCCTGGTACTTACTACAAGCCCAACTTTTTCATTTTTTTGTTTTTTGTGCATTTAGTTAGGGCAAAAATTTAGCAGACAATTGCGTCGTAGAATTTTGTGATGCAATTGTATGTGTGTTCAACGTAAATGATAAGCAGTTCACCACAATTGTTAACGTCGAGTTCACCAATGTAAGATGGGGGAAAATCAGGTTAGTAAAGACTAAGTGACAACCACAACACAAGTATAAGCTAAAACCCCAATCTCAACAAGAGAATACAAACAAAAATGAGGAATAAAATGAAAGCATTCAAATGAAAACACTCCCCATGTTGCAGTTGAATCACTTCCCTTGTCTCTCCTCAAGTTGTCTTTGTAAGTTTTCCCTTAGATTTGGAGTAGAGTTTATGCAAATACCTACAAACAATAAAGCAAGAAAGTTGGAGATAATGGTTGTTAAGGAAAAATGGAGGAGAATGGCTTCTTTTATAGACAGCCATTCGAACGGACTAATGAGATTAATCTTCTAGAAAGATTATGAGATCAACAGACGAGGATTCATGAGAGGGAGGTTACGAAACAGATGGTCAAGATCGAGTTTCTAAAAAGATGCCAAGATCAATGGTGGAGGATTGATGCACCAAAAGTGGTGGGTTAGGGATGCTATGACACCGACGGCTATGATAGATATTAATGAGCAAGTGGGAAGAAATGGATGAATTAAAAATTGAAAAATAATTAATTCATGAGAAAGGAAAATTTGGCTAACTGGAGAGTAAATAATTCATTTGAATTATTTATTTGAGAAAAAGGACAAGTGGAGATTCAATTAAAATAATTTGCATAATTATTTTAATTAAATGAGAGGAAATGTGAAAAGAGGTATTAAATAATTAAATTGATTTAATTATTTAATACAAGAGACATATGGAGGACGATTTAATTTTGACAATTATTTAATGATGGAAGAATTAAAAGAGGGAGTGAATAGTTAAATAATTAAATAATAGTTATTTAACCATAGATGAAAGATGACAAGCAAATAATTAAATAAATAATAATTCATTTAATTATTGAAGAAAGGGGGATATTAGCAATTAAATTAATTTATTTAATTGATCATGATAGAATAAAGTTAGGAAGTGAATTAAATAAATAATTAAAATTATTTAACTTATAGAGGAATATGGTCAAGGATAATCAAATAGTTGAAATTATTTAATATTGAAGGATGACGACCAAGAAAAATGACACTCGTGGACTTAGGATATTTTTTCAGTGTCTACACATATACTTGAACCATCAAGGAAGTAGACCGCAATCTGACATGCTCGAACGTGCATGAGAGAGAGATGGTTCCACAAGTACTCGATCCTATGGAAGTTTGAACAAAATCTTTGTAGGTGCTCGATCCTACAGAACTGGCTTCATGAGTGCTCGATCCCACAGAAGGTGGACAAAGGTTCTATAGGTGCCCAAACCTGCAAAATGAAAGCACTTCATAGGTGCTCGATCCTGTATAAAGGAAGCACCATAGGTGCTCAGTCATGGGGGGATGGAATTGAAAGGCTCTACAAAGTCCGATTGACCCTTATAGTTTCTTAGTTCTACAAGGCAAGCTCGATGAAGTACTTGGTCCTCCAAGCTTGATTGAAAAATTAGCTTTATAGGTGCCCGGTCCTAGAAAGCAACATGTTAATCTATAGACAAAACATTTTAGGCAAGCAAAAGTCACACAAATAGACAAACAGTCATATCTCAGAACAAGCAATTGAAGGAGAAGTTTTCAAAGGGGTCTCTTGGGAACCCTTCAAGGTTGCAAGGGGTTCATGCAAAGGGACGCTCTGTTTGAAATGCGATGACATTTTCACAAACGATCCTGTCATTAAGGAATCCTTTTGAAAGATTCGTTTTCGTCAAGGAATCTAAAAATAGAAGAATGACCCCCTTGAAGGAAAATTCTTAATTCTTTTTGCTACGAATTTGATTTCGAAAGAAAGTCTTGTTAAGGGGATCCTTATCAAAGGATGCAATTTTAAAAAATACAAATATTTCCAGCAAGGGATTTTTTGGCCACCGAATACACCTTATTAAAAATTGGAGAAGTAGAATCTCCCCTTAGGATGGTGCATGTGAATTGAAGGAGCACGTGGCATCCTAAGGAAAGGAAGAAAATATGCAGAGATGTGGCCCATGATACATGACGAGATGTAGACGTGGAAATTTTTTCACACACGTGAGGGACAACACATAGGCACCACAACATCATGAAGCAATAAAAGAAGAAAGAAAGATGAATAGAGACCAAGAGATCAAGATAAAGAAAAATGCAAGAAACGAAGGACTGGGGGATCTGAGAATCTGGGGTCAGATTAGCTCATTAAAATAGGTAGCATGTACTGTAGGAGTGAAAGATCATCAATCCAAGGAATTCCCAAATCTGAAGAATAACACATGAAGAAAAAATAAAAATAAAAAATTGGGTCAACATGGAAGGGAGGCCTAAATTCCCCCAACACTTTGCATCGTCTCCAATTGTCAAAAATCAAGATACAACATATAGAAGAATAATCCAACACATAGAGGAAGTTTACGACACAATTTCACTCCTGTACCCAAGCACCTACAAGGTTGACTTGAGTCCTCTAGGAACATACAAAAACAAGCACAAGGGAAACACAACACACACACACACTAATCTAATCTATAGATAAAGAAGATGCACTTTCCTAGTCCTCATCAACCAAGAGGTCATTGTTATCCCAATCTAAATCATTATAAGGGGAGGGTAGACAATCCTACAAGGGTGGGATAAAAAATTGGAGCACCCTCCAACTCTCCTATGACAAGAACCAAGGAAGAAGGCCCCTCAAGGTCTTCTTCACTCAGCTCCTATGAGGTAAAATTCATTGTTCTTGCAAATAACTTTGATAGAGCTAGTACATCATCTACCAAGTTAAACATGCACTTGATAAGAGTGTCATGTGTTAACTGAGTGGGAGATGAAGGAGGCACTCAATATCCACCATCAATCTTGTCAAAAGAGATGGTGACAAAATCGAGACACTAGGGCTACCTCTGTCACTAGGATAACGCAAGCCAAAACAGAACCCTCTCCCAAAGAAGGTGATCCCTTCTTCTAACCTCCATTGGAAGAAAGGTTTTCCTCTAACTTACGCTTCATCGAAGGATGCAGAATCCCCATAGAGGAAGCAGAAGGAGAGGAGGAAGAGGAAAAGGCTGCAATGGAAACCACTATGGTTTTAGCATGTCCATAGGCTAGGAAAATAGAGGAATGTTTAGAAGGGACATTAGAAGAGGAGGCTCCATCGAGGGAGCAATGAAAACCTGCACCCTTTTGGGGTGAGGGTCATCAGCATTCGCGGGGGGGGAGCTAAAAGAAAGATCGACGCGAAGGGAACCAAAGAAGAAGAAATAGAAGAGGGAGGCACAATAGTAGATGTCGAAATAGGAGTTGTTGGCTTCTCTTCTACCTTCTACAAGGTAGCTTGCTTAGTGGCCAAAGCCTTCCTCCAGTGTTTACGCTTACATGCCAATTTTTTTGGCTCTAGGAACTAGAACTCGTTGCTTGAGAAGGAACAAGAGGCTCTTGTTCTGCCATTGGCATGTCCTCCACAACTATCATCGGTGGAAGCATAGCATCTTGGATGAGAGCAGGAGTAGAGACTGAAATAGGTGGAGAATTAGACTCAAGCACCTTAGCGATAGGCCTCTTCCCATTCACCGCTTGAGGGGTAGGAGCAGTATGAAGCCGCAAAGGCTAAGACGCAGGGGAAAATCCACAAGGGTCCTTCCCCTTATCATAGATAACAAGCCTCGACACTGTGGGTAAGATGGAAATTTTGAATACTTGACGCTTGGCCTTCTACCAAGTATGCACCATCGGACTCCCCATGCAAGGCATATGAGTAGAGGTTAAAGATGCCACAACTAGGTGAGAGCCAGAAGATGATTATACAACAGAAGAAGAGGAAGGCTCCTAGGTGCGAGAAAACTTCCCCTTCCCCTTTTGAGAGGAGGAGGCATCCTGCTACTTGTGATCATGGAGGCTTTAATAGAAATGGCATAAGGGGAGATAGGGTAGGTCACCTTTGAAGCTATGCCCCCATTCTTGTATTTGACATAGGTGCAATACAACAGGTTCATCCTTGGAGGAAGCAGACCAACAGGGGCAGGCTAGAAGTGATCTAACAAGTATCCCCACATGACACAAGAGATTTATATCTATTTTCATGCACAACATGCACAAAGCCCTCAAGAGAAAAATTCAAACACTCATGAATTATCAAAGTGACTGCATTCATGGAAATTAGCCATGGGATGCCTAGTTTTACTCTAAACAAGTCCAACTCTAAGATGATATCAAAGGAAGCATTTATGGTCCTAGGTCCCACTAGGATTGAGATAGTGATGGAACCAATTGGAGGGACTGAGATTCCATCATGCATACGTATTATTCTCTTTGATTCATCATTCCCATCCTTATGTAAGAAATTTATCAATATAATCTCCTCTATTATAACATTCACATGGTACGTGGGATCAACCAAAACACCTATCACGATGTTCCCATTGATATGAGCGGGAATGTACAAAGGAGAAGGCTCTCTATTCATGTCCATAGGCAGGTCCTATGATGTAAAGGTTATAGCGGGTGAAACATTCACAAGCTACGCATGAGGAATGGGGAGATGCATAAAAGAGGCCATGTTTACGTACTTCGAAAGGGCTTTCTCAAGATAACCCAAATGTTTGACAATTAGATGGTGACCTATCTAGATTTCACTTTACAATGTCTAGGGATCCTTCTAACTACACCACTAGGGGTCATAGGTTGGGTTGCAAGGATATGCGCCCTGTAACACACACACTTATAACATACCTAGAATATGAGTGAAGGTTCCTTCAACACCATGAAACATAACCAAAATATTTTATGTCGAGTTCACCAAAATGTAGAGGAGGGGGATTGGTTGCTCTGAGACCCTAAGTCATGAGAGGGTCCTAAGCAGCAGGTTGCCTTAATCTACCTCAAGCTTTGCTAAGTGATTAGAAAGGTTTAAGCATTTAGGGTTGAAAAGGAAGAGCAATTTGGTTGTTAATATACTTTTGCTAACCTGAATGTTTCAAGAAGTCAAGTGAGTTGATTCTCGGAGTTCAATCTGCAGCTTAGATAGCTCACTACCTAAGGACGACAGTGCAAGACATGGACCATAGCGTCATGTTTTGGCATCTCAATGGGGCGCTAGCATTCGTATGAATAGAGGACTTCTAAAATAGATAAAAACACTAAAAATGCAACTAATAGATGACTAAGAGATTTTGTGCTATACCAAAATGTAAAGGAAATATAGAAATAGTACAAAAAGAAGAATAATTTAACTATATATGCTTGAATTGAAAAAGGAGGGATGAGAAGATAGTACTAAAGTTCACACAACTTGATTCTTCGAATAGCTCCAAATAAGAAGTACCTACACACAGAAGAACGGGAAAATGTTGGAGTTGTGTTTAGAGGATTGCCTCAGTTAGTCCCTCTCTTTGGTGTTTCTAACTCCATGAATAGCCAGATAGCAATGATTGTATAGAAATGATAAAGAGAGTATAGAAATAGAAATACCAAGCAATACTCAAACAACAATATGCTACAATATAAATATGATAATGCAAAGGTGAATGAAAATGGTGGATATCACTTTCTCAACCACATGCTCTCAAGGAAAATGGAGGAACGAGTGAGCTTGCAAGCTCTCAAAATCCAACGTTATCACAACAACGAAGAGGAGGATCCAACAAAATGGCAGCTTGCAAATACAATGGAGGTGATGGTGCAACTTGAAGGAGATGAAAGTGAATGTGTAGATTGAAGACAAGAGTGAATTAATCCAAGAATCTAAGTAGAATGGAAGGATCTACAATTTGAAGGAAAAATAAGTGAAAAATCCAATTTGAAGTTGATTAAGGGAGCCAAAAACATTACACTTCATGTCCAATGGAGGAGTGTAATGCCTTTATAGATTCCAGAGGCAGGAATCCTGTCAAGACAGAAGCACATTGTTCGGATGTTCACGCGTCGCACTAGCTTCCCCAACTCACACACAAATGAGTTTCCAAGTGGATAGGGAAAGGTGGTGGGTGTAGGGATTGCATCATTGAATTTCATTCTCTAAGGTAGGAGGTAATGTAAATGTGGAATTTTCCTAGGTGTGCAAATTCACGCCATTACAAAATATAACAATCATCCATGATATCTTTATCAATTTGTGTGTATTATAGAAAAAATATCTCTCATGGTGTGCATTTACATTGTCATAATGATCAAGAAATAAATTGGTATAAATCTTCAAATTTTGATTAGGAGAAGCAATTGAAAGATTATCCTCTTCATTGAAACCTTTTGTATAAATTTCATTATTATCAAAGAAGAAAAAACATTATGGATTGTGGAAACTTGATAGCATTAAACATTATTATCAATCGAATCTTACACTTTATGCTTCAAAGCCATGCAACATTGAACTTGATGGTCAATAACTCTATGAAAGTTACAAATGCATATTCATTGTATTTCTTAGGCAACCCTCTATTTAGAACTAATGGATAGATAGGTAGAAGGATAATCAAATTAGAGCACAACAAACTTTGAAGCATAGTATCCAAGGTCTCTTGTAACTAAGTAAAATTTTAGAAAGTGTGAGGCTAAAAGGATGACATCTTGGAAATATTAGTCACATGATTTGCATTGTCTTTTTATTATCACCCTTTGAAAAACTTAAAATTATAAAATTTAAAATGGTAATAAGATATGGAATAACTACAAGATGAGTTGGATTTGAGAAATTTAAATTAAATATTCTTCACATGAATACACACGTCCATAAAAGAAGTAAATATTTTCAAGTATACGTTGTCTAAAGAGGTTGTAACAATCCTTCAATAAAATAGCTTTTAAATCATTGTCATGAAGTTGGCAATACAATTTGAAATATAAGGATTGATATCTAATGTCATGTATGTGTATACATTCATTAGGTCCTTGGATATAGTCAAATAAATAAACAATAGTATTTAGGACCAAATTAACTTTGAAGTTTAACTTGGAAAAATAATGAATAGATCCATAAGGTAAAGAGAATAATAACTCAACATAGTTTTCAAATTATATGGAAATAACTTATCCAAAATGCCATATTCATACACACAATCTAACTATACAATAGTGAAAGATCTCACATGTTTTTTAAGATTTCATTTTTCATCGTATATCTAGAATTTAGGTGCCACAAAACTAGTAATAAGGACTAAGTAAAAATCACAAATGAAAATGTATTTTTTCCTTCACAAATTTATCTTGTATCTCATGCATTAGGTATGCTATGAAATTTATGCTCCACCTTATCTAGATTTTTAATAAGTGCATTTAATGTAGTAGGAATGAGAGACATAGGAAATGGAGAAAGAAATAGGCATGGAATGAGATGTAACATTATGAATGGAACTAGAAATATAACAAGGGATGAAAATTTAGTTAGGGATGACACTAAAATGGTGGGAATAAAAGGAAACTCTAGTGGTGGAAGTGGAGATGGTAGAATAAATATCGACCATGTGTAGTCATAGCACTAGAAGGGATAACATATAAAGTACGTGTAATGGTAATGGGATGGGAGGAAGGAGGATTTTTATAATTTTTCCCTCTTATGCACTTGAGATCTAGTGATAAAACATTGAAGCTATTCAAATCATCTTGCTAATGATAACCAACCTAAAGTAAAGTCTCACCAAAAGTACACTTGGATTTGAAAAATCAATGTTAGATTCCTATATGTGAATAACTTTTAAATTAAAGAATATGGGGAAATAACAAGAATAATTTAATAATCACCACTATTATACAATACATGAAACTTCTCATCAAGGTCACAATAGTATTACATACATGTGGTCATCTTTTCCCAAAGGACGAGAGGGTTAGTTGAGTCTTACTCCTTGCCTCTTATTTCTTCTAAAATTACTTATGAATTTAAATCTTTCAACTCTTTGTATCCTTATATTTTGTATAGGAGACATAATTTTATAGACAAAAGAATCCCTTATGCTTACAATAATAGATCCTCTACAATTATCTTAAATTTTGCATATCACCTCATGCATATATATGCTTCTACTAAATATATATCCTTCTATTACATGCAAGATTTTGCACATGCATCCATTAAATAAAATATTTGACAATAATTATTAGTCAATGATATAATATTTCCATATAATCTATGTCATTAAAATTATGAATGTTTCTAGAAGTAACTATATTAGAGTTTTTTATATCAATACTTACACACTCCATAATCCATCATCAAGATGAAGAGAGGAGAAAAAATGATAAAAAAATTATCAAAATTTCTCCCCTCTTCATCATTATGATGAATCATTCCCCACACCTTTCAACCCTTCTATTTAGTGATCACGTGTTTGCAATCTATTATTTTTTCTCCATTCTTCATCCCAATGATCGATGATGAAGTATGATTCAGAATATTAATATAAAAATTATATATCATGGAGTGTGATTCAAAATATTAATATAAAAACTATAATGTAGTTAGATAAAAAAAGAATTCAAGATTTTAATAATTATTATTTAAAATTATAAATTATAATGATAGATATCTATTGAAGCGTTTTATTTTTTATACTAACATCCAATTAACATGTATAATATATTCCATTCTTGTAATGCTTGAAGAATAACTCACAAATGCTAAAATCTATAACTCCTAACAATATCTTTTTGCTATATTTCTTCCATTATAAGATCTACATGAACACACATTTGATTATCATAAATAACTCCTTCTCTTTTATAGATGCATCCTTACTCAAAATCTAAATCATAAAATACATCAGGACATCAAAATCTGCATTTGGTTAGTTTAAAATACAACAACATTTCAACATCCATATGGAATAATAAGTCATGTTAATCAAGCTATAAATAAAACAAGGGAAGCCAAATAAAAGCATACAAAAACATGACATTAAACCTATCCCATATTGGATTGGTGTCACATGTGCTAGTGACCCTTTCCCAATCCTTGACCAAAGCTTAAGATGAAAATGCAAATGGATGATGGAGATGATGGACAAGATCTAATCTCAACTGAAGAGAGTGACCTTGCAAGATTGTGGAGATTGTGAAGATTGTGAAGCTTGTGAAGATTGTGAAGGATTTGCTCAATGTTGAAGCCTCTATTTAAAGATTTCAAATGCTAAGATTGTTGACATGAACAGCTTTGCACATGATTGAAGGTTTATTTTACGCCATTGAAAGGCCCAAAAGAAAGAATGTACTTCGCAATAAGGTGTGCAATGCCTGCCAAATGCCCGTTTTGCGCCCGTCGCGTTGTGAAAGAAAATGAGGAAAATGATTATTTGCCCTGTTTGACAAAGCGGGATGGGGACAGCCCTGTATTCAGATTAGATGCCATTATTCATGACAATGCTTATTAACCATTTTGACTTTTTGGACTTTTGGAAAAATGATTTAAGATTTTGATTTAAATAAAGTCCCGATTTATTTGATGAATGGAATATGATTATGCATGATGCAAATATATGCCCACATTTCTGCCCTCTTTCAAGTGTCGTAATTTAAGGCGCTGGAGTTCAAAAGAATAAATCCCCAGTTTAATCGAAATTAAAAAATTTCATGATTTTTCTGGATGCCCCAAATGAAAGAAGCACACCGTACATTGCCCCCTCGAGAGATCGAGCGAAAAGATTCGATTTGAGGGTCGATCTCGCGATAAAGAGGTTCAAAATGGATGGTTATGGATGACGATGCAAAGATGATTTTAAGATGCTTAGAATAACAAATCTATATTATTCTAAACAAATTAAATGATGATATGATATGAGGCGGATGAGATGGATGATGTGATATGCTGTGATTATGCAACGGATGATTTATGAGATGCTTAGACTAACAGATCTATATTATGATGATGATATGAATGTGAGATGATATGCAGAATTCTAAAGATTTATGGATGCAAGATGAATGCATAATGGATGCATGATGGATGTATGCTAATGGTTTGTGGATGCAGGATGGATGCATGATGGATGCATTGGTGATGATGATGTTAGTATGGAAATGAGATGATGACAAGAGGATCCAACAAGTCCATGATTGGTCGAGACTTTATTAGAGATGACGATGATAGGTGATGATGATGATAACAAAAGATGATGATGACAAATGATGATGATAGATGGATGATTTGCTTATCAAGGATTGGGATTTTCAAAGGGTCACTTACTTTATTTTTGATAACACTTGGCACGGCGTAATCAAGGCGCATGAAGGCTGACCGTGATGCATGCTTTTGTACTTAGTGGATGGGACTTGGACCAACAAGCAGATAGGAGCATTCTTGTTCACACTTGACATATATAAACCTTGCTAGGACGTACCTAAATAAGCAAGTATTCACCAAGTTATATTACAAAAATGTTCAACAAACACAATAGATAAAAAGGTAATGATCATTGCCCTATTCCTATATCTCTAAATCCTTCTCGTTCAGATATCATCGAGAGGTCCTTGGAATGAGCGCAATAAGATAAATCAAAAGAAAAGATCAAGTACGCAAACAAGCCAATGTTCTTCATACCTCTAGCCAAAGGAATGTGTTTCAAAAGATGGGAGCAAAAACTCATTGCCAAAAGATAATGTCCATTGTCGGAACGGATCCTAGGACATGTTAATGACACGTCGTTTTGTTTACCCAAAGTGGTTGATTTGATAAAAGTGCCCATTGTCGGAACGGATACTAGGACATGCTTTGTATAGGATGATGATGGTTTGATAAGTTGATTGATAGGCTGTTGATATAAGGTCGACTGACATGTTTGAAAATGATCAAGACTTTGATTTTGTTTTAAATGTTTTGTTGTTCGCTTTTGATTTTACAATTGAAGTTTGCTTTTGCTGACTGTTGCGCTTGTTTCTGTTTGCGTTGTCAAAGGATGAAGATGATGATCAATTTATTATGGATGATTGATTATTGCGAGTGAAAGCGAAATGGGGTGGGTGGATTTTTTTCAAATATTTGGATGTTTTTGACGTTTTGAAATGTCTTTGGCGGCTGTTTTGATTTTGATGTTTTTCAATGCTTTTGGGATTTTGATGTCTCGGCCGACAAAGATTAGCCTTGCCTACGCTTAAGCCTCGAGATCTAATGCGAGTTCGATTCCAATGTTTTTGATGTTTTCGCTTTTGAGTGTTTTTGATTTTGATATGATTTGATGTTTTTGGATTTTTGATTTTCCGGATGTTTTTGATTTTCTAAGATTTGGAGGATTTGAAGCTATGGACATGTGTGATGATATCGCTTGCTTGGGATTTTGTTGAAAACCAAGCTAAGGTGGATTGATCAGATCGATGGATTGATGATGATGATGATGACATTGTTGAGGATACACAACAATGCAATGATAGTGTTATGCAACACAAAGATTGGGAAAGGATTGACGATGATAACATTGTTGAGGATACACAACAATGCAAGGGCTGGATTGATCAGGATTGATAATGATAACATTGTCGAGGATACACGACAATGCAAGGATAGTGTTAAGCAACACAAGGATATCCCGAGATGATGATTTTTTTGATTGAATTTGATTGATCATGTTTGATGAAGCTTGGTTTTGAACAAAAGATGTTTGGATGATTTGATCTGACATTTGATGTGCAACTTAGATGCAACTGATAGTGATTGTTTGGATCGATGTTCGATTGAAGATGGAGCTTGATAAGGGATGTTTGTTTGTCAAAATATGCCATGGGCTAGTGATTCAGATTTTTTCGCTCACAAGTGGTGGACCAATTTGATTTCACGTTTTCCAATGTTCGGATCGCCACATAAGGTGAAGGATATAGATCAAGATTTATTCTCGAAGCAAGATGTACATATCTGCCCCCAATGTCTAGCAATGTATGGAATGCGATGGGTGGATGCTTGGATAAGTGTATGGATGGATGGATATGGTAAGCACGAAAAGTATGCCAAGGATTATCTTGCGATAAGATAAGGTGTTCGGATAACAAGTGCTCATTTGGATAATGCTTCATAGCTCAGATAACATAGGATAGGATAGGATCAATGAAAATGACCCATGTCAAGATGTTTGTTGTAAGCAAGCGTAAGGTGTGCTCCAAAATTTTATCAAGATCAAGATAACTAAGATGATGGATGCAGATATATGCGAATGGATTGGATAAATGGTTCATGGATGCATTGATTTATTATGGATAAGATGGATGGAACGCTCGATTTATTACGGATGGGATGAGATGAGATGCTTTCATCCGAAGTGGCGCACGTAGATGCTCAATTCTACACATGACGCCTGTTTGCCAGGTTTTCATCATGGTCTTGCCCAAAGCGCCGCCCATGCGGTTTTCACTAGAGGACGATTTTTATCTTTACTGTTTTCAATCCTTTTTTGGATTTTTTGCTTTTTTTGATTTTTTTTGTATTTTTCTGAAAGATTCATGCTAAACCACTTGGTGGTGTTGATGTAGACGCTTCTGTCATAATGTGCCATCGATATCCTGCCTGAAGGAGCTGCTTTGCTAAGATACATGCACTTGAATGCCACTTCTGGGATTCTTGATCTGCTTCGTCGATACCAGGGTTGACTTTGTCTTTGTGCGCACATCGCGATAGATTTCCTTCTGAATCCTTATGATGAAGGGTCGTTGCCAATACACGGTCAATGTAAGAACTGGATATCATGCGTGGAGGTGTGGATGGAGTGTGTTTATGGATAAGAGATGGATCGGTTGACTGTTTGGAACCTTTGACTCTCCAAACTTGGGAAGATGAGCAATGATGGGTGGATACGGAAGTGTGCGTGGAATTAGGACCAACTGCTTGATACACTTTGTACATCGCTTGAAAAGCCTGCTTTTGATTTTGCGGACATCTTTGATGGATACCTTTCCCTCTTTTAGTTTGCCCCATAGTTTCTTTGACTGATGGAGTTTGATAGGGATGATCTTTCTTTGTATTCTTCGGTATCCATATGTATTTGATTTGTCCATTATGCTTCTCGGCTTCTTTTGATTTGATGACGTTCTTCGTACTTTGATTCAAATATTTCCTTTGATGTTGGTCCCAATTTGTGGATGGGGTGATGGGTGAATGAAGATTCATGGCGTGGCTGGTTGTAGTATTGACACTAGCTTCATCATAAGGAATCCTTGTGCTCCCTATGTTGACGTTTGCTTGAGACGAAGTTGCCCCCAATATGGTAGAAGTACCTTCATGCTTTGATTCTGCCTGTTTGAAGAGCTCTTGTTCAAAATGCATTCTTTGATCAATGATCACTGTAGACGACATTATTTCCATTTGCTGCTCTACTAACTCTGGATGTTCTATCTGACTTGTTTTCTTGAGCTGATAATGATGGATATCTTTATTTATGATGTCCTCAATCTGATTTTGGGACATATTTGATCCTGATGTTGATAACTCAGTTTGACTGTAGGAGTTGATAATCTGCTCTTTTTGTGTAACACAATCTTGTTCTTGATGAAGATCATCTATGTGTCCATCTGTAGAAAGCATCTCATGGGTAGATGGAGGAGTATGTGCTACATGGATATGATCATCTTGCATGGATAAGAGAGTGTTCATTAGATCATTATAATAACTCGAAGATTCAAATTCTTGATCTTGAATGATTTCGGAGCTTCTTTCAACATGCTTTAGATCAAGTTCCTGACATGGGGTAGCTTCAAAGGATGGATTTCTTACAAGGGGTTTTTGGACATCGTTATGAGACATGGGGAATGGCTCAATATTCTCAAGTGTAGGGTTCAAGGTTCTTTCAGTATCTATAACCATGCGGTCAAAGGGGA
This sequence comes from Sequoia sempervirens, assembly GCA_007258455.2. NCBI lineage: Eukaryota > Viridiplantae > Streptophyta > Pinopsida > Cupressales > Cupressaceae > Sequoia > Sequoia sempervirens. The sequence goes on from VDFB02000007.1 coordinate 68,411,075, forward strand.
TCAACATGTTTTGGAAATGACCATTGCTAGACCCTAGTGAAAGATTTTGATCATGCTTTGGAATAACTTCTTGAGATATGTCCTCTAACTCATAAGGCGATGTAGAGACATTTTCAATATGATCATTGGTCAATGGATCATGCATTATGTCAATTGGATCAAATAACCCTAACACTCCTTGGAAGAGATCACTAAAAAATGGCTCTTGATGTATGGTGAGTTGATCATCGGATTGTGTAGATATATCTTCAATGTGCTCCTCGATGGAGAGGTTTTGATCATTATTTTCGACAATTGTGGCGGAGGGATTTTCAATGTCTTTGACCATAGGGTCAAACGATGTTGACATTTCTTGAATTGGCTCATTGTCAAGTTTTGTTGGTGGATTTTGATCATGATTCAAAAGTGACTCTTGACATATGTCGATTTGATCATTGGATGAAGTAAACGTGTGCTCAGTGATGGATTGATCTTGATCCTTGTTTTCAATAGTTGTCATCTTTTGTGTTTGTGCTCGTGAGGTTGGGTGCTTGAGAGGCTTGGGAAACTTGAAAGGATTGTTGCACTTGTTGAGCTTGTGTTGCTTGTTGTTGTTGCAGCGATGTTTGAGCTTGATTTTGCTGTGAAGCTTGAGAAGCGTGCGTGGCTATAGGCGCTTGCCGAATTGTTTCATATTGTTGGAGCAATTGTTGGTATGCTTTGAATGAAGCATTGTAATGGCTTACTTGGCTTAGTCGCAATGGTGATGGTGGTGGGATTGAAATTGTGTTGGATGTAGTGACAAGTGTTTGAGATACGCTCGGAGCGATCATGGTAGTGAGGGGTTGAGATGTAATGGGAGTGATAGTGGTGTTTGGAATGATTGAAGGGATAGTGATGGTTGGATTGACCGAGGTGATAGGCCCTTGGGAGACCGTATTTTGATTTGGGATCAATGTTGTTGTTTGATTAGATACCATCCATTGGTGTGATGTCGATGGTATATTCAAAGGATTTGACATGATGGTTTGATTGACGTTAGGTGGATTGATTTGGGTGGCGTGATTGGTGTTAGGTAAAGGGGGAATCCCTAAACCAATGAATGATGTTGATAATGGTGGTGGAGATTTCCCTTGGCGCAATGCCTCAACTATTTTGGAAAGTTCTGCAATTTGATCTCGCCAAATTTGTTCTTGATTTTGATTTTGACTCACTTGAGATAGTTGATGTGGCTTGTGTTCAAGTAGTTTTGGCATGCATGCTTGCGATTTTTGAATGGGATTATGGGAAAATTGACTTTGGATAATGTTCTGATTTGGCATGATAGGATGAACAATGTTGGTATTGGGAATCATTTTCCAAAGGTTTCCGAGTTAGGATTCATGTTTCGAAAAAATGCATTTGGTACATCCACATTTGGTTTGTAGGGATTTGGTGGAATGATGTTGCTCGTTTGAAGACTCATGTATTGATTGTTTGGAGGATAGACTTGTAAGTTTGGACTTTGATTGAAATCTATCATGGGGAGATGTGTTCCAAAATTAAGATTGGGCATACCCACACTTGTTGTACCATTGACATTTGTCGAAGGAAATGATCCTATGCATGGATTTTGATAATTGATAGGCATTGCAAGGCTTTGAAGATTCAACTGATTTGGATTACCCAAGATGTATGGATCAAGTTTATATTCCATGTTTTCCTTGTGTTTTGACCTTGTTATGAAAGTGACCTCTAAGGTTCTTAGGACCAATGGCAAGATGGAGGATGAAAGGTGGATGAGTGATGAACGTTTAGGAACTTTGAATCAATGCTAGACTTAGGGATTTTGATTTTGATTGTTTGATGTGGATGATGAACTTGTAAACCCTAAGATGTTGGATGTGATCTTAGGATGAACTTGTTCAAAGGATGGTTGATAATTTAACTAAGTGTGCGTGGAAGGATTCATCCAAACACACCTAACTAAACAAATGATTTTGATTTGGTCCAGAAATGTACCCAAGTCTAGGATGATGTTTGCAAAGATCTAAAGTTGTTTTGGTGAGATGGATTGATGAATGTTTGGAAGATAGATGAAAGTTTTGATGATCCTAAGAGACTTAGAGAGACTTTGTTTACTAGGCCAAGGTATTGAAGAACACACTTTTCTCTAAGAGCAATCAAAAGACCAATATGACCAAGAGATATCAAGCACATGTGTGGGGTCCAATTTGTTATCTTTGCTTAATGAGTTCTTTTTACAAAAAACACTCTCTTGATTATGTTTCAAACTAAGATGTCCAATGTCTAAATTCCCTTTCTTCCCACAAAGTGTTGTGTGGGAGTTCCAAGAAATTGAGGCAAAGGGATTTCCTATTGTTAACCCTAGTTAGAGCAAATGACGATATAAATTCAAGTGATGAGAAACCTCTAAGGACATAATCCCAAGGGAAGGCAACAACACTTAAATTCGTCAAAAGGTATTTGCTCTATCAAAAGGGGCTTGAAATTTGCATGATCATGTTTAAGTGTTTGTTTGTAAAATGCCAATACACACTGTGTTTCTCAACAAAGAATAACCACAAGCCCTATGGATGTGATAGACAATGTTTGTTGAGTCCCCACTCTTCCTGACAAGTCCGGGGCCTAATGCCTACTTTTAGCTGATGGTTAGATGCTTGACCCACCTACCCTCCACTCAAGACTCACTTATACCGGGCAGCCAAGCATCAACACCCATGAAACCTCTACGGCATGCTTTCCATCTCTACTAAAAGCCGTGAAATCAGGGCGGCTTCGTAATCTAATCGCTCTGCACCAACAACAAATGATATGATTTTGGCAAATTCCTAACACATAGGTTCTAGTAAGTGTACTCTGCTCAGAGGAGTTGACTCCAACGTGTAAGTAAAGTGGTCCCCTTCGGATCCATCTTGCTCCGAGCCAACCGCTGATTAATATGGCGCTTAACCAAAAATCTCATTTATATCCCTACCGGAAATACTCTTGGCTTTAGAGTGTTATCGGTTGTCGCCGCCAGTGAGTACTTTTCCCCAAGGCAGCTCCTTTCTAAGATAAACAAAAGCAGCAAAGACACAATCCTGTGAATCGATCGGGATTTCTTGATGGCACAAAGAATCCAGAATGTACGCCGGTGGTCGCCCCCTTACTCACACTCTCGACAAGATTGCTCAATTTTTAAACCCAAATGAAGTGTTTCAAAGCAATAAAATGTGTTTTTGAGTGTTTCTCTTGCACCCTAGATCGCACGAAGCGCAAGGGGAGAGGATACGCACTCAAAAGACAAAATAACACAATCAAGCACTTGTTCGTTTTAGCCTCAAAGCAATGATGACTTCATTTTAAGCACCAAAATCAAATGTGAAGTTTGCCTTGTTCAATTTTTAAACCAAAACGAAATCTAGTAGGTTTGTTCTAAGGTTCGTTTTAAGCCCTTTGCAATGAAAATGAAATTGTTCGTTTTAGCCCCAATTGAAAACTAATGTTCTAAAACGAAAAGGAAAACAATTTCGTGAAGTGTTGATCAAACACTTAAAGTGTTAAAAAAACACATTGTGTTTTCAAAGAAAAGAAAAAATCTTTCCCTCCTTTCGTTTTCGTTTTGTGAAGTAGTTTTGATCAAAGTGTTAAAAAACACATTGTGTTTTCAAACAAAAAATCCTCCTCCTCTTTTGCTTTGCAAGCTTTTCGCCTTCGTTGTTTTTGTACCTCCTTCGTTAGTCTTTGTTCGCTTTTGTACCTCCTTCGTTAGTCTTTGTTCGCTTTTGTACCTTTCACCTTTCGTTTGTACCTTTGCTTGTACCTTCGTTTGCTTTTGTTTTGTTGGCTTTTGGTACCTTTTCGCCTTCACTTTTCCCTATAAGGTGAAAAAGACAATAATGTGAGACCAAGTTACTCAATTAACGTAAATGATTTCACATAATGACACATTTATAAAGATCTTGATTCCAAAGTTTTATTCAAAAGTAGGCAAATTTGCAACGAAAAAAAAAAGGCTTCCCTTGCTAATAACCCATTCTCATCAAATTAAATCCTTTAATCTATCCTTTCTTGTTAAAACCAAACAAGAACGAATCTCTTAATCCTCAAGTAATTGGCTCTTAATTTCATCCTTTAATGAGGTAGATTATATATGATAACAAAATATATATGAACCTATTAAATATAGATTCAATATATATAAGATATATAAAACATATAAATATACCAAATTAAAGCTTCAGACATTCCATTCCTACTAATTGACCAGCAAGCATAGAAAAGAGATAAATCCCCGACAAATGAATTTTTACTCCAACTTGAAGTTTCTAAGGCCTCATTTAATTATCCGAGCTATTTTGTTGACCCTTCCATATGAAATCACAGCTTTTTCTGACAAGCAGGCTAGTAGACGTCCAATGTCAGTTTTAAAGGGGCCAGTCATATCCACTTGCATTTATTGAATGCATTTAGAGCTTTAGCGCAGGTCAGTTGGGTCTGTATGTCACATCATTACTTCCGTGGGGTGTTTCTACTACAGACATGGCAATGACAGATGGACAGCGACACCAATGGCCAGTCATATAAATAGCAAACAGAGGCGTTCTTAGAAACAGATGACTGGCGAACTAGACAGAAAGGCTTGACAGCGTGGAACTTGATTTCTATGGTATTGCCTTTTTTGAATCTAGGGCCTACGCGTAAAGGCTAAGGCACAGGGAGCAAATGTCATTAGCTGGCATAGAACCGATTTCTACAATCTTTCTCAGCAAAATGTGGAAGTATAGACAAGACATATGAAAATGTGACATAATGCTTCAAATCAAGGCCGCATGAATTACTGGACAGACCTAGCATCCACAGCGCTGTTCAAAGTCAAAAATGACACAACTCATATATGAAGACTTAAAGACAGTGATCATTTATCCTGCAAAATATCCAAAATCATTAAAAACAATAGCCAACTATATTTCAGACTTCGCATTATATGGACAAGACAGGGCGCGCAAAGTTTCACAGAATCAACAATGTAACGAATTCAAATTGATATTAACTGCCTCTGCTTGATATTCAACGCTTCAAAAATTAGGAAAATGTTCATTCTAATGCTTTCAAATTCAAATACATTTCTTACCTCCTTGGCGCCCAATGGTATTACCAACCATTATCTGTAGCTTTCTGTCAGATTTTACAAGCAGATTTAGAGTAAGATAGCAATCATTAAGTATTGCGCCAAGAGATCTTTAAGTGGGATAGCACAAATCGCACCCTCCAATCTCACTTAAGGGTTACACAAATAGGACAGCCTGCAAGGCATTGAAAGAAGGGTCGAGCCTTCTTTTCTCATAACCCATCGTTGAAAGGTTGGAGCATAAAGTTTATAGCACTGCTCCAATGTGAGACCAAAAATTTTGGAGTTTTCACTGATTCCCTCTACGTCCACTGGTAAAGTGAAATAATATGTGAAAGGCTCGATATAAGCAAGGTCAGTAGGGATGAAAAATGCAACATATCAAACAGATCACTTAGAGACTTTCGCTTGAAATGTGGTAAGTTCGTTCTTCAGTAAGTCCAATTAGTTGTACAGATCTCCAAAATGTCTTTCTTTACTTCAAAGCAGAGTTTGAAAAATAAACGATCTTCCAAGTCTCATCAGATCACTATTTTCCTGCAAAGATTAGTGTTTCAATTGACTAGGAATAAAATATTCATCTGGTGGAGATTTTTTGCACAGCATCGGATTTTGTATGATCCAGATAGAAAATTAAGACTTCTCAGCTTAGCTTTGATTTTATGCTTGTCAGGTCAGAGATTTGAGCTCGGGGTTTGGCAGTGGATTGTATCTAAGGCTTGGTAGCTGAAATCTGGGCATTTGGGCATCTGAGCACTGGATTTTATGCAAGAATAAAGGAGCGCGCATTTTTCTTTAAGTCACTTTTTTTTTTTTTTGTTTTCTTTTTGAAAGCAGACAGAAGAGAAAATCTGATAGGAAAACTAATTCACCAGTGTAAAGACCTTATTCAAAAAAAAAAAAAAACATTCAGAAAGCACTTTAGTTTTAAAATAAAGAGCACATCCATTCAGAAAGCACTTTAGTTTTAAAATAAAGAGCACATCTTTAGCTGAAATGAAAATCTAGAGGTGAATAGTCAATAATGCTTTAAATAGAATTCAAAGCTTGAACAAGACAAAAGAGTCTATTGTTCTATTTAATCATATTGAGGTCACCAAATGTGAGTGTGATTTACTCCTCGTCCATCTTAGAAATTAAAGACTAATAAAATGAAATTAATGTAAACGGAGTTTCTGCCCTCCTTCTAGCGCCATAATGTGAGAGGTAAAACCTTTCATTTATCATAGATTGACAAATATGGCATAAATTTATCAATGTTGAACAAATGAGATAATCCCTCTCCCTATGAAATTATTGAGCAAGCATAAAGGAAATAACGACATCAAACTAACATAAAATCATAAGCAACATAAGCATGACATTTATTCCTAAACTACTCAAACACCATCTCATAGGGGGATTGGTGCTACTTTGATGTGGAAAGTAGCCCTTTCCCAACCCCTTTTTGATAAGCTTAAGATGAAATAGCTATGGATATGGAGATGTTAAATGGACAAGATCAAATTCTCAAAGAGAATGACCTTGCATCAAGTTGTAAAGATGATGGATTTGTGAAGAGATTGTGAAGATTGTGAAGGATTTGCTCAATTTTGATGCCCTATTTAAAGATTTTCAAAATGCCAAGTGTTGAAGAGGGACCAATGTGGGATCAAAAACAAGCCAATGAATTGAGGACACTTGTCATCATGTGATTAGTTGATGTATGTGCAAGATTTGGGAAGAGTGCCTAAGAGGGAAATTTGAATTAAATTTTGCCATAAATGTTGAGAGGGGACAAGGAAAACAGCAATAAATGTGTTCTGCTTGACTTAGGTCATGTTGAGAGAAAATGATGCTTTAAGAACTGGCAAAGATTTATTGTGCAAGTGGAGGATTAGTACTTTTAGATTTAGGATTAGATTACTTAATGAAGGTGATTATGCTGATTTAATGGGCTGATGAATTGATTTGACTTTTTGACTTCATTGACATTTAAACTTAAAGGATGGAAATGATTTAAGATTTGATTTAAATGGCTTTTTGATTTATTTAATTAAATGGATAATGCAGGATGAAGGTTGAATGATAAGGTTTATTTGAGGAAATAGATTATTTAATGAACGGATGAAAGGGTGATGAATGGATCTTAATGCAACATGGATCCGACCGGGATTGAATGCATAATGTGAATTTTTGCTGTCACAAAATTACCATTGTGAGAGAGGGGTAGGTACTACCATTGTGAGAGAGGGGTAGGCACATAAGGGATGAAAAATGGAAAGGGGGAAGCAATCTAAAAAGATAACTAAAAAGATTTAAACCACCCACAAGATATATAAGGATTAATGAAAATCTAGACTAGAAAACCCCATGGAAAAAGGAGATAACAAAAGAAAAGTGGAGATAATTGAAAGGATTAAGTTGGGAAATTTTTATACGTGAAAGAAATGAGGTTGAAACAAATTCAAGAACAATAGGAAAGATACCACAGAAGAATGTAAGAAGCATAAAAGAGGAAAAAACATTAGGACTTTGAGTTTGTGGAAGGAAATAAAAACAAAGAACTTAAGTGTGCCATTGAGGGTGTTGTTGAGTGTGCCACTATGGGTGCTACCAGAGAAGAAGAATAAGAGTGCACCATTGATGTTTTTGTTGGAGAATGTAGGGAAACGATTCCACAACTAGGTTCCCGCATGGACAAAATAAACTAGATCATACAAAACATAGAAGGAGAAATTGAAGACTATGGAAATACTAGAAAGGAAATGGAACAAGTGATGGTAAGAATTATGACATCCCCTCTAACTAAAACACCAACTTCTCATCCAAATTGGATAAATATTCAATTAAGGATAAATAAGGATTAGTTTCCAATGGAAACCCCTATAGAAAACCTTCGAAATATAACTTTTGATGCTGATTACTTGGATAAGTTTGTAACTAGAAGTGTCCCGAAGCTAAGAGGAGTATATGTGCTAGAAAATAAGGAAGATTTTATGAGTTTAACAAACTCTAATAAAATGGCATCATCAAATAACCAAATAATGCATACTAACAACCACATATCTCCAAGGATGAAAAACTATTTGAATAAACACAACTCTCAGACCACGAGTCACCCTTAATGTTGTTAAAAGCAAGGAAGATTTCTATGGAAGAAGTAGAATCGAATTTAGAAGAACAAGTCATAGGAGAACAAGAAGGAGAGGAAGACAATAGAGGAAATTTGAGTGAATACAACTTTGACATAGGTTATATAGACAGTGAATTAGAAGAAGATCTAGAAATGAACACTCCTAAGAAATTTCCTATTTGGAAAAGTTACAAATAAAGTAGCAAAACATGTATTAATCCTAGAATCTATGTGGTAGTGACAACAAATCAGAAGAGATGATACAAAGCTATTTGAATTCATTAGATCAATCCCTAGAGATACCCTTAAATGGTACAAAAAAACTACCCTAACAGTGACAAGGATTGGGAAATAGTGAAACAAGACTTCATAGCCAATTTTGATACCCCAGACCTACCTAAAAAAGGAGTCAATGAACTTTGGGAACTTACACTTGAAATGGGGATGAATAATAAAATAATTTGATAAAATATTCAGAGAAGTTACTAGAAGACTAGAAGAAACATTGAGCGAAAAACATAAAATAAAATGGTTCATCTTTGGAGTGATACCAAAAATTAGAATAGCTCTAGATGGACGACATTTTGATACCTACTTGGAACTCATTACTTTTGCATTCTAGATTGAAAATCAATCTTAGTGGAAACAAGAAAGGGAAAAATAAAACAAGGAGTTGGAGAAGTTGAAACTAGGGATAAAATAATTGAGACTCCGACAAGGCATAATGGTAAAGAAAGATATGTTTGCACCAAGACTCAATATCTAGTGTACTTACTGTGGGAGAGGACACATAAGAAATGAGTGCCCAAAGGAAGTTGGAGAAAAGAAAGCTAATGCATTATGGGTAGACTTGTAAGCACTACCCAAAAAGATAAACTTTGTCTATTGTGGCACTTGTGGAGAATGGGATGATGATGACACCAAAGATTTTCCCTCACAATTATTCCAATTAAGAGAAGATCCTACCACAAAAAGTCATAACGACCAATATGAGTTGGCATACATGTTAAAGGATTGGAAAAAAGGCCACTATATCAATAGGATCATGGATATAAATTACCATAATGGAAAAATAAGAAAAATATCAATTTATACAAAACCAACCAAATCAAGACACATATAGTGATAGAGGCCAAATTTTTTGGGATAGAATTTGAGGCAGAGGAACGAGGAGGTGAAAAAATTTCACATGTTTTGAATGTAGTAAACTAGGTCACTTTACGACAGAATGTTGGGGGGATATAAATAAACCCTATGAATTTTATAGCAGTATATAACATGATGTATTTAACTGTGACAAAGCCTAGACCTACTATAGGAATATAGCTTTGTAATCAAAGAGCGGTGAGCTCTAAAACCTAAACTCATCAAGAGGGGCAAGATTACTAAGGAAAATACCAAAATAACCTGAGAAGATAAATGAAGGAAGCCATAAAGAAATATATGTGGAGAGTAGTAACTATGGCAAAGCAGTTCCTAACCATAACAAAGCAATGGTAATAACAAGACAAGGAACCAATACCACAAATGATAAAAAAGACACCCCACAAAGGGAAACTACTTCAAATGACAATATATTCTACACCACTAAAAGAGAACATCATCAAATAGTGGAAGAAATGAAGAAAATAGTCACAAAACAGAAAGATAAGGAAATAAACCAATACCTTTGAAATAATAAGTAGGAATCCTTAAATAATTAATTAAAATGGCTAAACAATCCAACCTACTAGGTAAATTGCAGCAATTCTATAAATATGGTGATAAATAGCATAAGATACCACAAATCAAAATCATAAACAAAGAAGAAGAAAAAAATGGAAAACATGCCCAAATATGATCACAATAAGTATAAACCACAAGAAGATAACCAACGCCATGGTAGATTTAGGAGCCGATATCAATATGCTACCAAAACGGGTATGGGAATAAATGGGAAAGCTAGAACTAGAACAAAAACCATATTACATCAGTCTAGCAGATGGGACAGGAATGAAAACCCTAGGTACATGGAAACATGTGTAAGTTATGTTAAGGGATTAAAGTAAATAGTAGACTTTGAAGTAGTTGCCATAAAAAACATTTGATTCATTTAATGCCCTGCTAGGACTTAGGTGGTTTGTAAATACCAATGGAATTGTAGACTCTCGAAAAGAATAGATATAATTTGCTAATAAAGACAAAATAGTTCATATCCCCCTTGGGAAGCCTCAAGTGAAGCATAGATAGAAGTGAACCCAAATGACTATAATGACTTTGAAAATAAAAACCTATATATAATTTCATGGTTACCACCAAGTGGCAATCTAGAAAATCCAAACTCATAAGGAGAATTTGAAATTGAAAGTACTACATATAGCACAGACGGTGAGGAAGTGTTAGATGTGTGGATGAAGGAGGAATCAAAACTCACTCCAAGAGAATTATCGCATTCTGTAACATTAGGAAAACCATGGAGAATAATTTGCATTCTACCATGGTTGCAAATAATCAATTAAAAAATAACTATGACAAGATAGAACACAACATCGAAGTGAATTATGAGAAAAATCACCATATAAATCAGTTTTTACAAGGAATCTCACACATTAAGTTGCCCAAATACTCAAAAGTTGGATACCTACTATCATTTATCACACAAAAAGAAAAAAATCAAACTGAGGAAAGGAGACCAAATTTTTTGAAACATACACTCATTTTTAACATTGCATATTTGTGAAATTCATAGAAAGGACACTTAACACAATGGACGATATTCAAAATTTTAATCAAAACAAGGAACCTACGGGAGGAAGGAGAATATAAGGAAATATAAAAATATAATAGACAAATTTCACCAAAGGAACATCTTACAATTTGTACTACCACATGAAAAGACAAAAACGAGTATGATGATCAAATATATATACAATTATTTTATTGAAAATTAACATCGGTAGTATAGACTTGGTACATCAACCAAGAATGAAGAGGAGAAACCAACAATTGGACATAACTAATAAAGGAATTTTACTATACCTTCTCCTTCTACAATGAAAACATACATGCACACATACCCCATTAATCAAAATGAAGGAGATAATATTTAAACTAGAAGAAATCTAGGAAATAGCAGTACCACAAACCTCCACACCACCCCCACAATCAGAAGCATATGAAAATACATAGAATGGATCGATAAAGAAACTGCATTGCCAGAAAGAGATGTTTCCCAACAAAATAGAATGATGATGATTCCCACAATATAGATCTAGAACTTCAACAATGAGTCTAAAGGGAATTAGATTCTCAAATAGAAGTCAAACAAAAATACTATAACCAACTGATCAAACTAAAAGAAGAAAATATTGTTAAGGAAGTAGATCCTAAAATGGCCAAAATAGGATATTATTAGGATGATAGACTAGTAGTGCAAGTTGTAGAAATGTTATTTGAATTTGAAGAAATCTTCCCTATGAAATTTACAGAATTAAAGGGCATAAGGAGGAAGCAAGAGTCGTGAGGATACAATTGAAAGGAGGAGCTAAACCGGTAAGGAAAAGGCCCTACCGACTAAGCCCTTATATGAAGAAGAAATTCAAAGTAGAGTTGGATAAAATTTTGGAAGCTAGAGTAATCAAACTGGTAGAAGATACAGAGTGGATCATCCCAATGGTGATTCAAAACAAGAAAAAGAGAAAAATAAGGATTTGCGTTGACTTTAGAGAATTGAATAAAGTATGCCTCTATGACCCCTTTCCTACACCGTTTATAAAAAAAAAAATTGGAATCAATGGCAGGAAGAGAAATATACTCCTTTACTGATATATTTTTAGGATATCATCAAGTAAGAATAAGTGAAGAAGACTAGTTGGAAATAACAATTGCGACAAAATGGGGATCTTAGATGTATACAGTGATGTCATTCGGCTTAAAAATTCACCTATAGTATTCAACAAGATCATGATAAATGCTTTTAAATACTTTATCCATGACTTTTTGGAAGTATACTTATATGATTGGGCAGTATATGGCTTGTTCAAAGACCACATACAAGTACTCAAGATGATGCTTAATATATGTTACACCCCATTGTGTTATTATATATTTATTTTTACCTTGTTGAGTTAAAATGCTTTAATATATGATTATGTTTTGTACATGTATCTTGATGGAAAATGTGATGAATGAATGTGCAATTCAATTTTATATTTTAAATGTTTTGAAGATGAAAATATATGATGCATATGAATGTAATGTTATTGGCTAACTAGTATTGTGATGCACTAAGTTGGATGCAAGAAAAGAATCAAGCCTCCGGAAGAGAGGGGGAGTATCACTCAAGAGAAGAACTTGGTCTAGTAACCCTTAATGAGCCTAATTGAGCATACACACACTCACATCCTAGTTTGATCTAGTTGAGTCAAGTTAGTTCAAGAAATAGTAAGTAATCTTTAGTCTTGGTTTGGGAATGTTTTGTATTGGTTTATGGTTTTGATCCTTGATTGTTCTTGATTAGGAATATATGATTGAGTATTTATGTTAAGTGAGAGTTCTTCTTCATGTGTTTATATTTATATATTAATCGATGAGTATATACATAGAATATATATATATATATATATATGTACATATTTACGATAACTCATACATGTGAGTATATACGTGCATGTGTATACATAGGTAGATGTATCTATGCATACCCATGAATGGATATATCCTATGTATAAGAATATCGATTGGATAAATGTGACATAGATATAAATATATACACTTCGTATATATACCAATCAATGAATATGTAAATATGTGTATATTTTGATACTACAAATAATGGTATGTATATAATATATATATCAATATATATGTATATGGGTACATTTATGTATATACCTATGACCGACGGATTACTATGGGATGACTACACTTGATCCATGAAGAATCAAATCATATTCATGCCACTAACATCAATCTTAACAAGATCAATCAAATACAAATTAAACCAAGCATCCATTAAAACCAAGCATACTAAACTACGAAAGCTTCAAAACACCTACTATAATCCATTTGAAACTTATCCTATTGGGGGAGTGGTGTCACGTTGATGTGGAACGACAACCCTTTCCCAATCCCAGGGATAATAAGCTTGTTTCAATCAGTTTTATTGAAGAAAACTGATGAAACCATTGTGAGATGTGTGTTGAAACATGATTCAAAACTAGATTAACATGATTTATGCTAAAATGATTAAGATGCACAAATGCAAAGCTAATCTAAATGGATTCTAAGCTAAGTGATTCAAAACCATAATTAATAAACAAGATAAATGTATGCATCTATGTTACCATGGAAGCCATTAATGGAAGCTAATCTATTATGCAAGCAATTAAAACTAAAAAGATGTTAAATATGTGCTAAATATGAGTGTGAGTGTGAGTGATTTAACAACATAAGTTTGATGTTAAAAGATGGATCCATTTGTCTCCAAATAGCGACCTATTTATAGGAGAGCAAATGAGAAATGGAGGGTTGATATTAAAAAGGTTAATCAAAGGTCAAGGATGGAAGAAGTTGGAGGCATGGATCATGGATTCTCATCAACGAATGAGAATCAATGATGAGATTTAATCAAGGGTTCTCCTTTGTCCAAACAAACACACTTTCAATTTGCCCAAGAGGTCACAAGTTAACTTGCTCAAGAAGTCAAGTAAGTTTGTTAGAAAAGTAATATTCCCCTTTTTTAAATGAGTGAAGAAAGAATATTCTTTGGAATATTCTCATGGGTGAGGGAAAATAGATAATTTAGCAATTAAAACAAAGTTTTAATGTGCAAAAGGGGAAGGAATATTCAATGGAAATATTCTTTTTGGAGGAATGTGCAAAGGAGGAATATTCCCTTGGAGTATTCCTTTACAAGTCGGGGGGAATTAGATTAATTAGTAATTGATAATTAAACAAAGGTTTAATTATACAATTAGGGGAATTAGATGATTTTCATTAAATAAAGTGATTTAATGAGAAGGGGAAAGTGAAATGACATTTAATTAAATAATTTAGGGTTATTTAATTAAATAAGAGGACTTTAGGGATTAAATTAAATAACTTGATGTATTTAATTTAATTGGATGAAATGTTAGCATGAAAGAAGATGAATTAACCTAACTAGGTTAATTAGATTAATAGATGCAAATGATATAATTAATTAAATGGCTCGGAAAATTTAATCAATTAAGTGAAAAGAGGATGGGTTTTAGGAGGAAATGATGTTAGTATACCTGATTCAAGTGCATGATATCATTCAGGACATTTTTCAATGTCTACATTTTGCCCCTCTTTGAAGTGAGGTACATGTTACGTTGGTTCAAAGATTGACGCCCTTCGGATTAAAAACCGCTGCTTAAATCAAAAAATAAAAAAATTCTAATTTTTTGGATGCCCCACTACTACCCCAGTGGAAGGAATAAGCTGGTTCCCTGCCTCCTAAAGAAATCGGGTGGAAATTTTTGAATTTTGGGTTGATTTTTTGACAAAGGTAAAATGCTGCCCACTGGCTCCAGAAAGGCTTTGGGATGCAAAAACATGTCAAAAACACAAAAAATGGTGCAAAATAAGCTTTAGTTGGCAAGATTGGTGAAAATGGTGAAAAACCCTAGCTTCATGGTTAAATTAGGGCAAAAAACTCTATCTTTCAAGCATAAATAGGTGAGGAAGGGTCACTTTCAATTCATTTGTGCATTCACACCTTAGATAATTATTGCATTTTGAGCCCTAACCCTCTAACGAAATGGCGCAACGAGTGCTCCCATGACATATTTTTGACCAGGTTCGCGAGTACCAAAGGCCTCCAGGCAGGACCACTGGTATGTGATTCAAAACTTGATTTGAAATTTGACTTTTAAGCATTTATTGCATTTTGAAATTTGAATTTTGGTGGTGTCGCTATATAGCAACGCTATTTTGACAAATATGTGATTAGCGATGCAGTTCATGATTTGGTTTTAGGGTTTTTCATTTCAAATCATGATGCATATGTGTTTAGTGACACATATCATGATTTGCAATTTAGGATTAGGGTTTTGTTGAACTCAGATAGTGACGCATATGTGTTTAGTGACACATATCATGATTTGCAATTTGAATGCTTCAAGCGTCGATGTTTAGAATTTGAGTTATAGCAACACTATCGTAAATAGTGACGCTTTTGTCATTTTAGGGGATAAAACTATAAACATAAACAAGTTTTGTGAATTTTGACGTCGTGTGCTTCGTGAGTGTAGGAGGTTATCTAGCCTTTGATGTCCCACGAGCATCGATTGACTATTTTATCCAGACTTGGTGATTTTTCTAAGTTGCAACATGAGCACCTAGGAGAGATTGGTTTGTGGTACGTTACTTACATGCCCATTGTCTAGACACATTTGGTGATGATGACAATGATATGCGAGTGATGGCATAGCGAGACCTCGTCTTTCCACTTACCTACTGGTGACGCAACAATGACGTTGGAGGATGTATGGTGTATTTTGTGATTGCCAATACATGGTGAGTGTCTGATCTATGATACTGGCATCGACTATGATGCCTACCATGAGGTTCTTGACCAAGAGTCTGTTGTCCTAGTCAACTCGTAGATAGACCTTGAGATGTACAAAGGTTGGGTGTTGACCTTTAGATTGATAATTGTATTAGTGATCTCAAGCTTGGTTGCTCCAGATTGATGGAGAAGAGGATTCAGTCCGGGATGGGGTCTGGCTTGGCACAGGATGCCCTTTCGGAGGACCCAGTATGCATGTGGGCCAGTGACGTTGGCCTCTCTTTACCATGATATGCATGATTTTGTTTATTGTGATGTGAGAGCGATCGATACAAGGGTCACCCTTCTTCACATTTGGGCCTAGGAGCACATTTTCGTGCTCCGACCTATTGTTCACATGGCAGATGTGGAGCTAGATGATCCAATTGTCTAGAGATATAGGGGTGTCATCACATTGCAGCACACGGGGAAGCTCGACACTCCTTATTGGTGTCGATTGATCGACGATATGACAGTGTTCAGATGGTGACCATGGCTTCAAATGCCAGCTTGGTATGATGATGTGCAGTAGTTGTTCTTTACTCAATAGACCCGATATATGCAAGGTCAAGAGCACACAATTATTGAGAGGTACCTGCCCCATAGGGTTGCCAAACAGTTTGGCGAGAGGAAAGACAGGCCTGATGATGCATACACCACCATTTTTTCCAAGTCAACTTGAGAGACTGCATGGGGACACATGATCCCAGCCCATGAGGTTGTAGAGGGCTACTGATAGTTGGTTGCTAGGCTCTAGGCCTATGATCGGGAACAGGAAGATGCACAGACTATGCCTGCTTACAATGCATGGTTCATACCCCCTCTGCAATTTACAAATCCAACAGGTATACCTCCATGTGGGAGGCTAAGAGAGAGGGGTGTAGGTAGAGGCAGAGGTCAGCCAGATGATGGGTAGGGCAAAGGATAGAGTAGAGGACAGGATGGCAGGGGCAGAGAGTAGGATGGCCAGGATGGCCAACATCATGATGGACAGGTCCCATGTGCACCACCATTGTACCAACAGCCTCCTCAACAGCCATTGATACAGTAGCAGTCGCCACAGCAGCCATCGTCGAGGCCAGATCCCCATGATACACAGAAACAACAATTGCAACAACAGTTGCAGGTGGTGATGGGCAAGAGAGATTAGGCTCATCAGCAGATATTGGCCATCACTACTGAGAGAGACCAGGCCAAGCAGTAGGTACAGGCATTGACAATCGAGAGGGATGAGGAGTGTTAGCTCTGATAGGCCTTCGATATGCAGTTGGCTTAGGAGGTCTAGCGATGTCAGCAGTTGGAGGCCATGACAGCTACAACCCATGGGCGGACAATGCATGCTCGATTGTATAAAGAGGTTGTGACTGAGGTGGCCTATTATCGCATGCATTACCACTGGGATTTTCCTATGGCGATTAGGTAGCCAAATTACTCACAAAGGAGTGGGGCACATCCTCGGGCCAAGGATCAGCCAGAGAGATAGCCTGGTGAGGGGAGCAACCATCAAAGCTAGCTTGCTTGCACAAACACTTTTTTATTATCACTCAATTCTTTATACAAGGATACATTCATGTGCTCCTTTTTGATAGCCTAATGGATATTGTAATTTTGATCGATATACATACACTAACTCAAATATTGTACCATGACAATCATTATTTATATATATATATATATATATATATATATATATATATATATATATATATATATATATATATATAATATGATATGGATTCTATATGCGATGTGATGTGTTCTTTTATTTCATGCTTTGTGAATGTATGGATGCATTTGATATGATGTGATGTGACATGCTTATATATTATGATCATGTATGGATGCAACATAATGGATGGATGCATTTCCTTTTATTCAATATGTTTATGCAATATGTGATGATGATCTATGATGCGATGATATGTGATGTAATGATATGGAATGGATGCAATGTTATATTCTTTTTCAGCATCTTTTTATGATATTCTATGGGATGGATGATATGATATGCTTATGTCATGCTTATGCAAGTGATATGAATGCATTTCTTTTTTGTGTATTTTTCGATGCAATTTATGATGTGATGATGTATGCATATGGATGTATGTATGGACAATGTAGATGTTTATGCTTATGTCATGCTTATGCAAGTGATATGAATGCATTTCTTTTTGTGTATTTTTTGATGCAATTTATGATGTGATGATGTATGCATATGGATGTATGTATGGATAATGCAGATGTTTATGCTTATGATAATGTGATGCATGCTTATGATATGTATGCAACGATCTAAGATGCTTAGAATAACAAATCTATATTATTCAAAACAACTTAAATGATAATGCAATGAAATGTGTTTTTCATATTATGATATGTTGTGATTTATGCAAGATATATGCATGTTGATGATTTTTCAATGTAGAATGGATGTATTGATGATATTTTTGTTGACTGTCATGATACCAGGTTAGTGTGGGGAGAAGATAGAAAAAATAAGATGATTAACCATTTATTTTGAGATTGATCTAGAAAAATCCAACAAGTCTATGATCCACCGAGACTTTATTAGAGATGGTGATGCAAAATGCATGATGATGATGATTTTCTCATATCTTGGGATTGGGATTTTTTGTCATTCCTTATTGTTTGATATAACACATAGGCACGATGCATCAAGGTATTGAAAACCAAGATGGTGTTGTATCTAGTGTAATGGAATTTGACTCTACAAACAAATAGGATAATCCTTATTCACATCTTGACATACAAAAACCTCATTGGAATGTAGTTTAGTAGTTCAGAATATATTGGAAAAAAGCATATGCAATAGTCAACAATGTACTCCCAACAACTCCCCTACACACAACTAAGTATGCGCCAAGATTACTTTACAAGAATACTCACAAGCACAGTAAATGAAAGATAATGATCAATGCCCCATTCCTTTCTCTCTAAATCATTTTGATAGACATCATCGAGAGGTCCTCATAATGGGTTAATAAGATAAATCATAAGAAAAGATCAAAGACAAACAGTCAATGTTATCCATATCTCTTGCCAGTTTAAGATAGCTAAGGTGATTTTTGATATTGATGCCCATTGCAGGAAGGACTCGTCCTAGGACATGTTGATCAGATGTTTTGATTAGGATGAGGTGTTTGATAAGTCTTCGATATAAACTTCATTGACTTGTTTACCTATGATCTAGACTTTAGATTTTGACACTGAGGTTCTCACTTTACAACTTGCGATATTTTTTTTACCAAAGGTTGAATATGACGCTTGATTTATTATGAGTGAAAGTTTATTGCAAGTGAAAGTAAAATGGGATGGACGGTTTTGAGTTTTTTGGAATATTTCATTGTTTTTGGTATTTTGAAAATGTTTTGAAGCTATTTTTGGTCTTTTTGAAAGTTTATGTGAATGTTTTGGTTTTCAGTTATTTGAGGTTGTTTAGGGTTTTCCAAGGTTTTCCAATGTTTTTGTGTTTTTCTAAGTTTTCCAAATGTTTTAGGGTTTTTTGAGATTTTGAATGTTTAAGGCTTTTCTAATATTTGAATGTTTAGGGATTTTCTAAGTTTTGACTAAGAACCTAACCTAAACGACCTATCCTAGGGGCCTCGGGGGCTAATCAAAAATTAGCCTTGCCTACATTATACACGCAAAGACCACATAGTTCAACTGACTTGACTTATTAACAATGGTAGATTGTCAGTTTATTATAACGAACTCCTAAAGGACTAACCTAGGGTGTCTAGGGGGCACATCAATGATGGCCTTGCCTAAGTTCAAGCTCAGAGACTTGTAGTTTGACAAGGTTTTGTTTTTGGATTTTTGGTGTTCGACCTTCTTAGGGATTTTGATGTGTTTTGGATGTTTTGGATTTTGACTTTACAATTTTACGAATGTTTTTTGGATTTTCAATAACCTTAAGATATACAAGAACTTGATCTGATCCAAAAAAAATTGCCTTTGATATGATATGATAGACTTCCTCGATATAGGCTAGAAATATTGACCTTGGGAATATGCCAAGTAGTCCTAAGGGGATACGATACTTCACAACATCAAGCTATGATATGGACATGGATGGAGGATGCAATAAACAGGAAGCATGATGCGATGCAATGGATGCGATGCAAAGAATGATAGGATAAAGAGCCAAAGAATATATGGAGGTGCTTTATTTACACTAAGCATCTATTTGCTAGGTTTTCACCAAGGTACTTGCCCAAAGCACCACTGAAATGGTTTTCACTAGAGAAAGATTATTTTTCTTTACTTTTTTCAATCATTTTTCTTCTTTTTTTTTTGATCATTTTTTGATTTTTTTGTATTTTCACATTTACACCCTTCAAGACTAGGCATAAAAAATTTTAAGATGCAATTTGTTGGTTGGTTCCTGCAAGGGTTCACCTTCAGGCATTGATAATCGATATGCTCCTGATCCATAGCTTGTTGTGATAACAAAGGGACCCAACTAGTTAGGCTCAAACTTTCCTTTATTGTCTTAATCTAGAAGATTCTTCTGATTCTGCTTTAGGACAAGATCCCCTACCTGGAAAGACTGACATTTGATCTTCTTGTTATAGCTTCGCTTCAGTCAATTTTGATATACTTGTAAGTGATTAAGGGCATTAATATAACGCCCATCCAAGAATTCTAGCTCATTCAATCGAGATATTTTGTATTCTTCATCAGTGATTAGGTTCTGTAGTGACACTCACAGTGATGGAAGTTTGATCTCAATAGGCAAGATGGCTTCTAATCCATAGACCAAGGGGAAAGAGGTTGTACTAGTAGGTGTGCAGATACTATTTCGATAGGCCTAGAGGGCGGGATTCAACTACAGATGCCAATCACGACCAGCTTCATTCCCCATTTTCTTCAGGATCTTTAGAATGGTCTTGTTTGTAGCCTCAGCTTGACCATTACCCTGGGGGTAATACGGCGTAGAGAATCGATGTTGGATGTTGAATCTTTGACATAGCTCTTTCACATCCTGATTCTTGAAGGGTATTTCGTTGTCTGAGATAAGAGTTTGTGGAACACCATAACAACAAATGAGGTAATTCAAGATAAACTTAGCAATTTGTTTCCCTATTATGTGGGTCATAGGAATAGTTCAACCCACTTTGTAAAGTACTCAGTGGCAGTTATGATAAGCTTGTGGCCATTAGATGAGGTTGGGGTAATCTTTCCTATGAGGTCAATCCCCTACTGCGAGAAAGGCCAAGGTGTGATCATTGGTTGCAAATATTGAGCTGAAGCATGAATTAGATCTACATGTTGTTGACACTAGACACACTTATGCACATATTGATAAGCTCGTATTTCCATGGTTGGCCAGTAGCACCCCGTTCTCAACAGTTTCTTAGCTAAAGTCATACCGCTAGAATGGGAACCACATATGCCATCGTGAACTTTTGTTAAAGCGGTCAAGGCTTCCTCTTGGTTAATACATCGTAGTAATGTCCCCTTGATGTTTTGGCGGTATAAAGTATCACCTAGGATCACGAATTAGGATGTCTTTTTAACAAATTTATTTT
This sequence comes from Sequoia sempervirens, assembly GCA_007258455.2. NCBI lineage: Eukaryota > Viridiplantae > Streptophyta > Pinopsida > Cupressales > Cupressaceae > Sequoia > Sequoia sempervirens. The sequence goes on from VDFB02000007.1 coordinate 68,432,386, forward strand.
TAAGGTTCGAGGTGATCTCGGATGGGAGGGTTCCTTTACTTAGGTAGGTAAAGATGTCATGGTACCATGGGGATCTAGGACCAACAATGGCACACACAAATTTAGATTCTAGGATTTCAAAAGTTGGTACGAGAAGTTGTTCTACCAAGAATTCACATTGCAGGACATTGTGCGGCATGTCTAACAATGACCCAATTGTTGCCATAGCATCTTTTGCTCGATTGTTCATGCGAGGAATTTTCTCAAAAGCTATATCAATGAAAAGTTCCTTGAGACTCTCTACCATCTTCTTTTAAAGAGTAAGCTTATCGTGGACTTAGTTTGGTAACTATCATTGACCTGGTTGATAACTAGCTATGAGTCTTCATAGACTTTCATTTCTTGTATCTACCATTGAACTACTATCCTTAGACCTGTGATTAGGGATTTGTACTCAGCAATGTTGTTAGTACATGGAAAGGATAGCCTTAATGACTTTGGGATGCAATCACCTTAAAATTGTTTTCCTTTAGCTTTTGCGCCAGATTAAATTTTGTTTGTAGGGCAGCCTTTAACTGAGATGCCACAACAAAAGGTTCTTTTATTAGTTGAAGTTGTGTGGAACCAAGACTTGCACAATTTCTAGTTGCATTGTTGGGATCAACGATATCTAATGATTAGACTATTAATTTTTTAATACATTTTTTTTGGGTGTGTGTGGTGCACAATTTGTAAAGCAAAATCCTTGTTGCAAGGTAACCTTTAGCTTAGATGCCATAGTAAATTATTTTCTCATGGTAACCTTTATATTAGATGCCAAAACTAAAACTTGATGGGTATTTTTCATCAAAATTGTTTGGAACCAGGGCTTACATAAAGTATAACTACATTGTTGTAGTCAATGATCTCAAATAATAATTTTTTATTACATTTTATGTGCGTATTGCACAATTAGGAAAGGAAAGTTATCGTTTTGAGCTAATCTTCAATTTAGATGTCACATTAAATTCTTTTTTCAAGGAAACCTTAGCTGAGATGCCATGAACGAGGGGTGCTTTCTATAGATGCCTTGTGGAACCTGGGCTTCGCAAATTTTAACTGCACTGTTGTGACCAACAAGACCAATGAGCAGATGGTCAATTTTTTATTCCATTTTTTTGTGTGTAATACACAATTAGAAAAGCATTATAATGCATATTTTATTATTTTGTTAGTCATTTTAGATGGTGGAAAACTGTATGAAAAGAGACCTTAGCTTTTCCAGGATCCAATGAGAAATTTGAATTGCTTTATTTTTTTATTTTAATTGTTAAATTCCCCTTGAAGGGAAACCCTTGCTTAGATGCCATGATCAAGACATTTCACTTATGTCAAAGTTTCCTAGAACTGAGACATATCCCAACATTTTTCAATTTGGGTAGGGCACACTAAGTTGGATGTGGTGTTTTGCTTAATTTCAACACTCCACTTGTCAAGCATTTCTCCTCAGGATTTGAACCCAGGGTTGTTTTGTGAAGCATCTTCAATCTGTATCAAAATAAAAAAATGAACATAATAGTTGATTCTAGAAATATGCATCATAATATAAAAAATGCTAGATTAAGATCTCTACAATTTTGAGCAGGTTAGGGGTCCAATCAAAGAGTAATATAAAATATTAGTTATATAGGTCAAGATCCATGAAGGATGATTCCACAGTCATCCTTCAATAAATTCTTTGATGCAATTCTACGCACTATTGGTCAAGGTTGCAAGATACGTGACCCCCATCCCCTGGTACGCGTACTGGCATACCTGATACAGATACGGGTATGGCATGGCCTAGATATGGCCTGGAAACCATGCCTACCTATACCCAAAATTAGGTTAATTTTAGAATTGTGTCAGATACATCTAGATATAGCGTTCTAAAATTTTGTATCATTTCTAGGTAAAAGCATATTATTAACTATTCTTATCTAAATTGACACCCATATTTGTGTCGTAAGATTTGAAACGTTTACATTTTTTACTATTGTTAACCCTCAAGCTTCAAGTGCAATAGAATGATAGAAAACAAGATTGAATAGCCTAAAGTTAGAGACATAAAGAAACTTTATTAGTAATGTTCATTGAAATGGATGGTTCCACCATTGCATAACATTGTTATGGGCTCAATTTTTAATTTTTAACTATTGTAAAAGCTAGAGTAGAAACTCTAGGTTTGTGAAATATTGAATCTGATCTATAGAAAAAAAATTCCTTTTTTAGCCTAAGAATGTTGTAGTTTTATGAAAAATATAATTGCTTAAAAATGCAAAATAAACAGAACTATTGAAACATCCATTTAGTCAATACATAGAAGAGAAGAGACCTTGAAAACAAGGTGTTAGTGTTAACTAATGTGAAAAATGTGTCCATGCAGAGTATGGTCTTTGTGCTTGGCCATGGCAGAATCACAATAGATTCTTTTTGAAGGCTTCATAGCTCCCAGTCAATGGAAAATAATCTCAAAAGCCTTTATCCCAATGATTCCAGTGGGACATACTCCATCACTTACGTTCTCTAAATCTTAAACTCAATATCAATCCCATACAAAGACAAGAAACTTGAATTAAACTATGTAATATCTTCATAGTTGTTAATGGAAAATGCTATAGCTTATCTTCGAAAGGGCCTGAAATTCTAATTATCTTTGTTTGAGAGAACAAATTTTCATAATGATAGTGGCTCCAAAAAAATTTCAAGCTCCACTTGACCCTTGCAAGCATGAAAGATGATTATTAAAGTCCCATGTTGTCAATTTGTTATATGACAAAATGTCACCATGTTGAAGATCTAAAAAGACATGATTGAGTAAGAATGAACTATTCACCCATAGGATGTGTTTATATGGAACATTTTTTAATACCTTCTTAGATAGATTAAGTGAACATTAGATATCCACTATAAGCATATAAATGTACAAATAAAAGAGTATTATATTATGGGACACGAAATGCATGCTAGGACATCATGAATTTTACTTGATTTTTTACACAAAAATGGGGGAATAAGTTTTAATAATCACCTAGTCTTCAATTCTAAAAGTAAGCCTTACATGACTTGGATAATTGATAGAATACAGAAGTAGTAAAATAAAAAATGGTTAATTTTTAAACCATGCAACTACAAATTGTAATGAATGGCACAATTAGTTCTATTGTTTATTGTGGTAATTCAGTTGCTTAACTGTCTATCATATAGTTTTCACTTTTCATGATACGCCTAAAGGTGTTGGGAAGAAGGTTTTGTAGGATGCCATGAATGACTTAGGATATAAAATTAGTACTACCTTCTAGGATTCCAAAAGAAAATTATGACACCAAGTGCAGCACCACTCAAAAGAATCACAACATGTTCAATTAAATGCTAATCTTTCAATGTGGCAAAGGCAACATAAGGTGAACATTTCTTTTTGGATATGTGTTGTATACTTTGCAAGTTTTGCATCCCTTATAGGCTATTTTTTGGTCCATACTTTTATACCAATTGTATTGTAATACCGCTTAGCAGTTTCCTATAGTGATGTGTCTATAAATAATTGTACATAGATTATGGTTAAGTACAAGCAAGAATATCTTATTGTATTGTGAATGGTTGACTTAATACAGTAGGTGTTGTTTTTGCTTGGTATTTTTCCTGAAAGGGATTTCCAGGGTTAATAAAATCATACTATATTATGAGTGTGTCATTGTTTTGTTTCTATTGCATTTAAGGTGCTACTTGCTTCTCCTGGATTGGTTTATTAGTATTATTTCTTCAATTTCAAAGGGATGATGAGTTTCTAATTATGGATGTTGGACCACCCCAATAATCCATGGTGGCATAAAAAAAAATTGATTTAATTTTTTTGTATTCAACACAAACAAATTTAGCTCTCCACATTTGTCTTGTGGTCCAATTTGACCAACAAAAGTCCAACTTGTGGCCCAGTTGACCCATATTTTGGATTTCAACAAAATAGATGTAATGGCAAATGATTCTGCCTAAGACAAACCAATGTGATGTGGAAATTTTCTTTGACAAAATCACTAAAGAAAACCTTTGTTGAGTTTATTTTAAGTGCAAGAACAAAGACACAACTGTGATAGCAAAGGGGAATTCTATACTTGAGCAAATTTTCAACCCTAAATAGACTTTCAACAACAAAAATAAAAAGCTACAGTTGGGTTGCACCTAACACCTGGATATCATTCGGTCATATAACATAACCCTCCAAAACTTTGCTCTCAACACTAAAGAAATGAAGACATTGTAGGTCATTAAATTCAACAAGGGTGGGAAAAATAACATTTGTTGGGAACACTCTTTCATTTCCAAAGTAAGTGTTTGGGCTCAAGGAATTGAATCAAAGGATTATATAGCAAACATTAAATTGTTGGGAAATTTCGGGTTCATCTCAGAAAAAGGACATCCAAGATCAGTAGTGCCTTTGATAGTTTTTATTTCTTTAGATTTCCTCAAAGACACGTACTACTATGCCATAAAGTGGAACCAAACATAGTTGATTTCCCACATTAATCCTTTTGAGAGAAACTCGTGCAAAATAACCAGTTCCAACAATGCACACAAACAGATTCAACAAATAGAATAAATAAACATGAAATATGGAACAGAAGACATGAACACACAAATATACGTGGGGAAAACCCTTTCAGGTAAAAAACCTCACACTCCAAAAATCCTAGATCGCCATTGTATTATTCAACAAAAAAGTATAGTTACAAATACAATATCAGTCTCACAACTTGTACAGAGTTTACATCTTGTTCCATTCTGGAGACTATCTGGTAGCATAACCCATCGTGACCGCCTCTCTTAGCGAGAGACATCTCATTCGGCTACATAGCCTCACAGCTCGACCACTGGCCTCTCGGCCAGCCCAGCTAGATTGATCGACACTATACGTCCTCTAACTTTTCAACTATCGCACCCCATTGGGGTTTCCACCTCAAGCCACATGCCATCATCTAGCATCCAATTTTGGTCGTCAGCTAAGCAATCAAACAAATCTTCAACGTCGAACTTAGGGTTATCCACCTAACACCATGTCACCCAGTCGAAGAGACATACATTATCATCTCACTCATGTTCACCAAGCACATGGGCCCACATGCCATCTGTCCTCCTCGTCATCGCCACCTATCGGCCTTCATCACGATCCACCATCCTTATCGGGTCCCAAGTGATCCCCACATCCATCGGCTTCCAAGTCACTATATTGCTAAAAATATAAACTTCAAACCCTCATGTCGGAGGTTGTGAAGTTCCCAGAACCCGTGACTCACCGATAAAGGGATCGCCCTGTTGCTCAAAACCCGAACTTCCAAACCTCGAGTTGGAGGTTGTGAAGTTCCAAAAAGTTGCGAGATGCTGACAACAAAAGAAGTAGCCTTTGCTTCACAGTTGCTAAGTCAGGAGGTTAAGAAACTTTAGAACCCTACAACTTCAGTTAGAAAAAATTGAAAAATGGTGACTTAACTCAAGCCGATGAAGGTGAAAATAAGAACTACTTCAGGAAGTCGATCAAGCCAGTAAATTTGAGTCACAATTCTCAACATTCTCCCACTTGACGAAGAACTTACTAGCTCCTTCCAAAGAAAACTCACGAATCTTTAAACAATGCTTCCATGCTCCAACCAAGACACCTACAACAACATCCAAGATGTCCACCAACTCAGGAAATAGTTCCAGCCATCCACCACAGGAAAAAGGAACAAGCCAAGGCGTATATGTACCAGTCTCAAGAACACAAGCATCAGATCCTATAGACGGCAAGGGCTTCAACACTGCCACCACTCCATTGTGCTCACAAGCTATACAAAAGCAACACAACATCATCTTCAAATCCCTCAATCATGAACACAACTGTGAAGTCATTCTCCAAAAACAAGATAGAACATTAGCTAGAATAGCAACTAGAAAATTGACTGCTCCCATCCAACTGATCAACCCACGCGATTGAAAATAGCACCCACAACAAGTGCTAATCCATCCAATCACACATACCTCCAAGGTATCAACATCAGAAAACTCATGCCACTTACATAGCCAACCCATCAACAACAAATACAAGCTCCAAGTGTCAACCAGTCGAATAAGACCAAACACATCTAGGAACTCCCACTGCATGGGTAATGCTAAATTTGAAAAATCAAGGCATAATGAGTCTACCAACAACATCACATAGAGCATGTAAACATGTAGTTTCAAGGAACTATCCACAATGATATGCACAACCTGTACAACCCTCACCACAAGTCTCCATAACCAAGACCACAGTGAGAAAATTCTACACATCATATACCTGTAGAAAATCCTTCTACATACACCTCTAAATGCCAACTGTGTCAAGTATGATCTCCTTCACAACACCCCAAAAGAAAAGCCTTAACAACATCCAACCATTCAATCACCAAGATCAAACACAACATATATTTCATGTAATTATATGGATGTAAGCTTCTCCAAGAAGATCAAACTATTTTGTTTCCCATCTCAAGAAATCAGCCCATTGCATCTCCTAAACTCAACATTAATGAAAGTAATCACAATGCATAAGGAGATGACCATGCTATCCATCTCTCACAATGAATCCTTCAGAAACATCTAATAGCAGTTCAAGGTCCATATCCATGAAAGAAATCATAAAACACCTGAGAGAAACAATGGGAAATACCTCTCAAGCGATAAACTGTCGAGTAGAACAAGAGTGGGGAATGAGAATGCTCCTCCAAGATAACCAAGTCATCATGACTTCTCCAAGATAAATCTCCTCATTGGTCTATGTTGAACTCGCATCCAACCAAGGTGAAGGTTCCTTAGAATTTCTACTAAAATCTCATCAAGAGTAACCATCAACAACACTTCTCTCAAGAGAATTATAGCCTCACCTTATTCTTCATGTATCCATGAGCACCTACAACCAATCATCTCATGCTAAACTCCAAATGCATCACTACACCATCATGAAGTTCTCAAGCATAAGACCAATGCACCCAATACACAAAGAATAACCAAACCATTTTCAAAGCTCCAATCATCTGAACCAGGAACTTTTCATGACATCATGATCTACACATCCCCCTTAGGAGATCCCATGCTCTAGGTGAACATACCATGGTCTCAAGAGCAATGCATCATGCCAAAACCCTAATGCGCAATCAAGAGTATACCATGACATAAAACACAACAAAGTCTATACCAACATCACTTGTCAAGCACCGCCAACAACTCAACCAAAGACTTCAAGAATCCTCCATGGCTACGAGATTTCGCACATCTTCAAATAGTGTCCATGCAAATGTGAAAGAACCCTTGTGCAACAATAGGATCTAAGAGCTCCTCCTAGTAACATCTGCAACATGAAAGAAGATCATTCACCACCAAGTGATGAATCCACAGTCATTGCTAAAGCTCCCACTGAACCGTGACAACCGAGCTTTCCAAGCATCATGACCAAACATCTGCTAAATTGAAAATCCTTTAGGTCCACACAGCAACATGTCCATTTGACAACAATACCAAGTGACACCAAGATCTCCAAACCAAGCAGACAAAACCATCATTGTCAAAAGCTTACACAAAGTAGTATATCCAAGCTATCCATGACATCGTGATACACATGCTACAGGTCCCCATAGCTGAATATTCAGGTACTCAACACCATCCATCCTCACATCTCAAAGCAACTACATCAATGCACAAGTGACCACATACAAGGCCAGCTAACAAGTCTGCACTAACACTGAATCAACCTTGTGGATATGGACAATCCACTTTTGAGTTATCTCACAACAAACATGTAGGTAAAGATAGCCCACAACATTGCACAACCTGTAGATCCATTCAACAAAAACATGCAAACCCATCATCACACTAGAAACTACAAAACTAAGATCTCAAAGAGAATAATCATGTAGACAACTTGACTCAAAAACCAAATCAAGTTCAGATCTGATTCGCCAATCATGTCCACAACTTGATCACCATAGTCTAGGAACCCAACAAGCAACACCACAAGAATGTTGAGTGACAAATTACGTACCAACACTCCCATGCAAAGAAGACATCACACCTCCTCAAACCATGTTGAACTGCAACTATCTCATCTAGTCACACCCCAAAAGCCAGGGTCTAGAAAATAGCTTAACAACAGCTCCACATAACCACAAGTTTTGCTTGACCGTGTAAAACCTACAAAACCATAGAGCCATGCAAGTACAGAAACAATAGTTCAGGAACTTCAGGCCCATTTCAAGCCAACTCCAAAACCACCAGCATGCACATGCATTTGAGAGACAAGTTATTTTAGAAGCTTCCAGATCATCCAATGATCAACTCCATAGCCTACTTGCCATCAGGGTACCATAAGACTGTGCCTTTCAATGCTAGGAAAAATGCCCAGCATAAGCACATTACTCCATGACTGAAAAACAACCCAAGCTTCTCCATATCATCAGAGAGCCTCTCACACAGACACCCAATATGAAATTTTTTGCTGCAACATAGCCACGAAATAAAATATTCCACCCTGTGCATCAGGGCTATACCGCTACCAACTAGGAGCCTCAGATCACAACATTCCAGTATGACCAGTTCCTTTTTTCCATCTTCACCATCTTCCATGTTGTGTGTTGTCTCAGGAACTTAAACATAAGAGCAAGAATTTCTACTCACCAAAGGATAAATACATCAACTAATTCCTCCAGATTTCCTCAAGCCTAGAAAACTAAGAAATTTTCACAAAAGGAATACCCAGAACTAGCAACACACTAGGAAGAAACACATCCCAGAAGAAGGCTATGATACCACTTGTTGGGAAATTTTGGGTTCATCTCAGAAAAAGGACATTCGAGATCAGTAGTTCCTTTGATAGTTTTTATTTCTTTAGATTGTCTCAAAGACACGTACTACTATGCCATAAAGCGGAACCAAACATAGTTGATTTCCCACATTAATCCCTTTGAGAGAAACTCATACAAAATAACCAGTTCCAACAACATGCACAAACAGATTCAACAAATAGAATCAATAAACATGAAAGATGGAACAAAAGACATGAATACACAGATATACGTGGGGAAAACCCTTTTGGGTAAAAAACCCCACACTCCAAAAATCCCAGATCGCCATTGTATTATTTAGCAACAAAGTATAGTTACAAATACAATATCAGGCTCACGGCCTTTACAAAGTTTACATCTTGTTCCATTTTGGAGAATATCTAGCAGCATAACCCATTGTGACCACCTCTCTTGGCGAGAGGCATCTCATTCGACTACACAACCTCATAGCTAGACCGCTGACCTCTCAGCCTGCACCCAGCCTCTCAGCCAGCCCAGCTAGATTGATCGACGCTATACGTCTTCTAACTGTTCAACTACCACACCCCATTAGGGTTTCCACCTTGAGCCACATGCCATCATCCAACATCCAATTCTAGTCATCAGATAAACAATCAAACAAATCTCCAATGTCGAACTTAGGGTTAGCCACCTAACACCATGTCGCCCAGTCGAAGAGACATACATTATCATCTCATCGATGTTCACGAGCACATGGGCCCACATGCCATCTGTCCTCCCTATCATCGCCACCCGCCGGCCTTCGTCACGATCCACCATCCTTATTGGGTCCCAAGTGGTCCCCACATCCATCGGCTTCCAAGTCGCTATATCATTGAAAAGCCAAACTTCAAAACCTCATGTCAGAGGTTGTGAAGTTCCCAAAACCCATGACTTTCTGTTAAAGGGATCGCCCCGTCGCTCAAAACCCAAACTTCTAAACCTCGAGTTAGAGGTTGCAAATTTCCCGAAAGCCACAACATGTCGACAACAAAGGTAGTAGCCTTCACTTCACAGTCGCTCATTTAGGAGGTTATAAAACTTTAGAACCCCACGACTTCAGTTAGAAAAACTTGAAAACTAGCGACTTAACTCGTGCCAATGAAGGAGGAAATAAAAAATGTTGCAAGAAGTCGATCAAGCCAGTAAATTTTAGTCACATTTCTCAACATAAATTCTAATGTATTGGTAGAAACAAATATTTTGATAGCTTATACCAATGAAGTCCTATTTGATTTGTTATCAGCAGTAAGAAAATGGGGAATAATCAATTGAATCCCTGTTAAGTAGTTGTATGGTGTGGAAATAGTCTTTGTTTTCAATCAAGGGAAAAGTTCTTGAGACAAATGTACCAAAAAAATACAAGAGTTTCCTTACAACAGATCTCCAGTGTTTAATTCTGCAAGTACCTGTTAATTTCAATTGGTTGTCAATGGTGCATAAGTAGGGGTTTGGTCTATTTATTAAACTATTATACAATAAGAGATTAAAGTTCTACAACAAATAATTGTGGAGTATTCCTAAGTGACATGACCTTCTTTAAGCTTTGAAATATTTAACTTTGTTTGTTCCCTAGATAAATCACTTTAGGTTAATTTGTTTAAATGTAGAAATCGTGAAATTTAGAAACTATTTAGTGAGAATTTGTCTTTTTATCATACAAATCTATGCTTGCAATAGGCTCATGGGCTACAAATTTGGCATTTATATATTTAATGAGCACATGACATGCCTTTTGCAGCAAGCTTCTAAAATATGCCTCCAATAAATTATAGATCATAGTCTTATTCTTTTGATTTGTAGATGCCTGCATTCATATGAGTTACAACACCACAGCTCCAAGTGGTCTAGGTTTTCTTGTAGCATCAAAAACTTGACATAAGATTTTAGCAATATGTTTTTTGTTTTCTTGGGTTTTAGTTATCTATGTGTGTTCAATGATGTGTCATAGCTACCAAACATCAGTTAGCATCGTGTAAAATTTTGAGTAGATATGTTGTAGTCAAAGGAAGAAGCTTGTTACAATCAAAGGAATGTGATAACTAAGTGTAGTGATTCTCTTTAACAGTGTCATGATTGAAAGAACCAAGATCTCCATGGTGGTGGTTGACCTAAGTGGAAAAGATTATCCACAGTAGTCATTAATATTTATCTTAGTAAAAATGAACAAAGAGAAAATATAACTAACCATTGAAGTGTCTGCAAAATGGAACATATTAGTCCATATGGATGGTATGCAGGATGAGGAAATAAGTCTCTACTAGATGGAGTTTGTTACTTTATTTTTGCAAATGTTGGTGCAAGCATTTCAAATGTCACTCAAACTTTCTAGGTAATGTTTATGGGTTATTCTATAAAAAGTGTCATGTCTTGACATTGATTTGCTAGTAGTGAAATCAAGGGTTGATATTGCTAAAAATATGAATACACAAGTAATTTATGCACTCTAATGAAGCCATTCACCATGCATACACTGCCAAATACAATCATAAAAATGTTTTTCTAGAGTACTAATTCAGTTGAAAGGAAAAGATATCAATTGATTCATAGTACATGACCAAAATACAACAAAAAATTAACAAATCTTCAAAATACTATAAATTTCCAAATCTTTTTTTTAATTATTGGTTTACAAACTTATGCATTGCAAGGCAAGGGAAAACTGGATCCCAAACAAAAGGGCCTCTCCAACATTATTCGCCAAATTAAGTGGGACAACACCAAGGGGTGTGAATTGAATTGCTCCTACAATTTCCATGTTTAGTGAAACTTGAGATTTTTTGTAATAGTTAATAAACTCATAGTATTGAAATTAGGTTAAGCACTGTGTATCAACAGATCTATGAAATAAAACATTGAAGGTCATGTCGTCTACAACTTGCTAGAACCATTAAGGTGTTGCTACGTGTCAAACCAAAGTTGAATCTTGCAAGGATTGATTAGAAATTTGGTAGGAAGTTTCTTATAATTTTATCAAGTTTTAAAAACCATAATAACTTTCAATTAAAATACACAAGTTTCAATCTTTTTACATTTAAATACAAGAATTGATTCTTAAATTCAACAATTGAGTTTTAATCTTATTATCTTGATTCTCAAATTTATAATGTACCTTTTAATGACATCAAAGTCACCAACACACAAAACATATAGCTATATACACAAAAAATTATAAAACTATATCAATTGCAAATAAGTGGTCCCAACACTATGAGTCAAAAACATAAGACATAGCAAAAATCCAAAGCCACATGATCATGATCAACATCCTAGATTAGAAAGTAACTCCTCTTACACATCTTTATATATCATAGATTGTGTCATAACAATCGAAATGAATAGTTTCTCAAATCTATGCACTCCATGAGAGTATTTAATTGGAAGGATGTTCTATAACTCCTAGTTTTGATATTTTCAATGTAACATCCTTGTTTGATACCTTCCCACACAGTATTCCAAGTATTCCAAAGAATAAATAATCTCCACATCTCATGATGTTTGAAGATCATAAATTGCTTATCATTTACATGCTTAAATATGAGTAATCAAGACATGAAACTTACAAGGTGAATCGTACACCTAATCCTAACATTCTCCCACTTAACATTCACATTGCAAAGACACAATAAGAAACTAAAAAATAAGAAAGGCGCATGGCCTAGATCTACACCAACAAAACCTATATGTGATTATTGGCTTAGTGAAAAAATCCACAATATTAACCAAAGTGTCATCCTTCTATATAGTGACTACCACCTACAACCATCTTATGGACAAAGTGATAATGAACATCTTATTCCTACCACCATGGTACATTAGGTTATGTGCCTTATTGTGCTGCTTGATTTTGGATTCAAATTTTGATTCAAATATTGATGATATTTTGTATTGCCACTAATGTGCCCAACTATCTCTTATGGGATGTGTACGTTGTAACTTGTTTACTTGAAATCTAGCAATGTTTCTTCTTTGCTATTTTCAATATATGTGTGTGTGTATACATATTTTATATATATATATATATATATATATATATATATATATATATATGTATGTATGTATGTATATATAGTGATTCCATTTCTAAAATATTTTTGATATTATGTTGATTTATTCAATGGTTGGTATTTTAACTAAGCTTGTGGGCACAAGTTTTCCCATCGATGGTTAATTGGAGACTATTTGACTTGGGTAAAATGAGTCTAATTGTATTTCCATGTTTCACTCAATTTGAGTTATGTGATGATTCTTTGTCCAACCCTATGAAACCAAGATCTAAATTGGAAATAAGTTGATCTCTCATATGTACGCACACAAGCTTTTGGCCTTGTTGCCCTATCAAAAGCACTTGAAATGACATTTGTAAGTTTTTTTTGCATCTTGCCTCTCTTTCATATTAAAGGATTTCTCTTTCTAATATTTTCATGGTTTTTGCTTTTAACTATTTCTTCCCTCAACTAATTCCTACTTTCAACTTCTTGATGCAATTACTTAAACCAATGAAATTTGAAAAGGAAACTCGGTACTCATTAATTTCCATGCCACTATGATCACAATGAAATTATTATTTCCACATGCATCAATTTGACTGATTCAATGTACATAAAACTATTTGAAATTCTATAAATTACATATTTCATAATTCATTGTAATCTATCAAATATCATATTTTTGATTTGGACAACTCATTCAAGGATATTTATCCTCATTTTGATGAAACTTACTAAACAAAAGTTATCTCATCAGATTTGTGTCCAAAGATTTTTTAATATGGCTATTCATAGGATGTTTGTTTGATTTCACCTTATTGCATTATAGCGTCCTTTGATGTTTCCATATAGACACTTGAGAAATTTTTATAATTTCATCCTATATCCTACTATCATATATTATTTCATGGTTACTATTATTTGCATCTTTCCATATGACCTTAATTAATGTACATTGTTGCTTCATTGCTTTGTTCTTCTAGTGTTGAATACCTTAAGCAATCCTTCAAACAATAGCAGTATCTTACACCCATTACTCATTTATTTGATCTTTTAACTTGAGCATTTTTACTATATGTCCTAGTGATCATATTTCTCTCTTTTTCTCACTATTCATGTCTTGTTTATTAAAGTGCATACACATACACACGGATATATATATATATATATATATATATATATATATATATATATATATATATATATATATATATACATGCTTATTGAATATACAATCAATGACACAAAGAAAATATTAACAAGTTTTTCAATCTAATCAACATGTAATTAAACCATAAAGATTAATGACATGGTGGAGAAGTGAACATAACTATTCACAACATATGAACAAGAAGTATGTGTGGAAAAAACCTTGTAACAAAAAACACCACCAAAAAGACTCAAGCTTGTATCAATCAAAGTAAAAAACTCCATCAATATAATATACTTATCATTTTGTCTAATACTAATCTAGCACTATAACTAAACATGTAATTACACCATAAAGATTAATGACATGGTGGAGAAGTGAACATAACTATTCAAAACATATGAACATATATATAGTGTGTGCATATAGACGTATATATCTATTATCTATAGATGCACTATAGATGTATATGTACGTATGTCTATATGTAATGTGTATATAGTGCATATAGACGTATATATCTATTATCTACAGATGCACTATAGATGTATATGTATGTATGCATATACATATGTATATATATGTGCATATGCCATTACTATATATATATAGGTGTATATACATACACATACATATATACATATATATATGTATAATACTTGACTCAACATTATAAATTTTGTGAGAAGAATTAAAATTCCAAAGCCACATGGTCATGATCAACATCCTAGATTAGAAACTAACTCCTCTAAGACATCTTTATATATCATAGATTGTGTCATAGCAATCACAATGAATAGTTTCTCAAATCTATGCACTCCATGAAAGTATTTAATTGGAAGGATGTTCTATAACTATTTTCAATGTAACATCCCTAATTGATACCTTCCCACACAATATTCCAAATATTTCAAAGAATAAATAGTGTCCACATCTCATGTTTGAAGATCATAAATTGTTTATTATCTACATGCTTAAATATGAGTAATCAAAACATAAAACTTACAAGATGAATCGTATACTAATCCTAACATTCTCCCACTTAGCATTCACATTGCAAAGACACAATAAGAAAATTAAAAATGATGAATAAGTGCTAGAAGACAAAAGATGCATAGCTGATAGCCGCTCCAGCATAAAGCCAAACAATCCACAACAATTACCAAACAGCAATGGCAGATACAAGATCTACACCCCCACGCATTACTTACTCGAGCATTAAGTAAACAAAGATTAAAACTATAAAAGATTCTCCCTTCAACATTCAGACAGAGAACATCCAACACAAGAAACAGAGACTGACGCCTCTCCCTTACTCTTTCATTCATCAAATATAGTCAAATGCACTTTATCGACAATAGAAACATCACATTTAGGATTTGTCAGAAATATCAAAAGAAAAACTCAATGCAACGATTCGTCCTCATTCTTTGAACCGCAAACAGAAGAAGAAACAACGAGGTATCAGTGGGTAACGATTAGCAATTACAAAATGAAGATCAAACCAAGCGCCCAAGAAATTCAACATTCATCTTGCAAAGTCAACATTCATTCCTTAAATGCGAATGATTGAAAACAAATTGCTCAACACCATCGATTGGAAACTGAATCACAATGGTTTTATAAAAAGAACAAACAATGTAGAAACGAAAACAAAGTAATCGATTCTCAAGGAATCGGTTCACTGTCTGCTAATTCTGAATACTCCCAAACCAAAATCGAACTCTTCCCAAAACAAATCCGTCGCTCCCCTCGTTTTGGCAAAAAAATTCCCTTCCAACACACCGCGTCCTCAATTAGTGCCAACGCAATCTCTTTTATTTTTCCTGACTACTCTTATTCCGTCCAAGTCCTCACCCATGTAGAGCTTAGACAGCAGATTCTTCTTATTTGGCTTCTCTCCCTTCACCGTCTTCATTCGCCGTTATGCGCCTCTTCTGGCTTCTTGATCGATCATAACTACCAAGCATCTCTCCAATATGCCCAATGGAAGTTTGATACCAAAAACCAACCACAAAGAAGGTTCGCAGCCCAAATATGAAGTGTCACAAGAGATGCACCACAAAATTGAAAATAAAACCAAAATTTGAAATATGCAAAGGATGCCCCTTCATAAAAAATCCACAATATTAACCAAAGTGTCATTCTTCTATGTTGCAACTCACCACCTACAACCATCTTATGGACAAAATGATGAGCATCTTATTCCTACCACCATGATGCATTACATTATGTGCCTTTTTCTACTCTTTAATTTTGCATTCAAATTTGATTCAAATATTGGATATTTTCTATTGCCACTAATATGTCCAACTATCTCATTACATTATGTGCCTTTTTCTACTCTTTAATTTTGCATTCAAATTTGATTCAAATATTGGATATTTTCTATTGCTCTAATATGTCCAACTATCTCATTACATTATGTGCCTTTTTCTACTCTTTGATTGTGCATTCAAATTTTGATTCAAATATTGTTGATATTTTCTATTGCCACTAATATGCCCAACTATCTCTCATGCAATGTGTATGTTGTAACCTGTTTGTTTGAAATCTAACAATGTTTTCTTCTTTACTATTTTCAATATATATGTATATATATATGTGTGTGCCATTAATATATATATATACTATATATGTATGAGTGTATGTACATACATACATATATACATAAAAAATATATATATACACATAAAAATGTATACATATTATAATACTTGACTCAACATTATAAGTTTTATGAGATGTTTATATTTAGCAACTCTATTACTAAAATATGTTGATGATGTGTTGATTTATTCTATGGTGGATATTTTAACTAAGGGCACAAGTTTTCCTTGGATAAATGAGACTGGTCGTATTTCCATGCCTCAATAAATTTATTTCCTTCCTTATTATTTGTCTCCAATTTTTCCCTTTTTCCTTGGATAAATGAGACTGGTCATATTTCCATGCTTCAATAAATTTATTTCATTATTATTTGTCTCCAATTTTTCCCTTGCTAAAATTATTATTAATATTATTTATTTATACATATAAACATATAAATAAATAACAACTATTTATAAATAAATAATAACTGCATGGATTAAAATTCATGGGCCACCAACTCCACAAATTAGACTGGTCGTATTTCCATGCCTCAATAAATTTATTTCCTTATTATTTGTCTCCACCAACTCCACAAATTAGACTGGTCGTATTTCCATGCCTCAATAAATTTATTTCCTTATTATTTGTCTCCAATTTTTCCCTTGCTAAAATTATTATTAATATTATTTATTTATACATATAAACATATAAATAAATAACAACTATTTATAAATAAATAATAACTGCATGGATTAAAATTCATGGGCCACCAACTCCACAAATTACTCCTAAAATATTTGAAGAATGATTGCTAGTCCACAAATTACTCCACAAATTACTCCTAAAATATTTGAGGAATGATTGCTAGCCAAAATAAGCTGCTTCATTAAAATAGCAATAGATTTCAAACTATACTCCTCTCATAATAAAAATAAAAAATAAAATTTATGTTTCATTAAAATAGCAATAGATTTCAAACTATACTCCTCTCATAATAAAATAAAATTTATGTTTCATTAAAATAGCAATAGATTTCAAACTATCCTTTATGGATGGGAACACTTAAACTGCTTCAATTTAAGCCAAAAATGCTAAGTGCTGCATGGGATATGTGTGCAACGATATTGTGCAAATGTAGGGAAGCTTCTTGTAAGCGTTAAGGTGACCCCCAAGAAGGGCATCCTGAAATCTGCAATGGTACAATTCTATACTTTGGGATTTAGTTCACCAACCAAAGAAAATTACAAAAATTAGAGGTTTATTTCCCCTTTTTCGATCGCACTATGATAAGAATAACACAATTAGAATGTCCACAATCACCCAACGATGTCAAACATGGAGCTCACATGTTAAGTGTGGGCAATTGAGGCGTATGTGAACGAGGGGTTATGGCGGTCCTTAGTTTTCTGGTGTTTATGGGTTTAGTGTTCCAACAATTGGATTATGTCAACAAGGTTGAAGTTTTTGGCAGTTTTCTGGTGTTTATGGGTTTAGTGTTCCAACAGTTGGATTATGTCAACAAGGTTGAAGTTTTTGGCACCTGTTATGTATAGGTGGTGTGAAGATATGTAATTTTTACAATGACAATCATGAATAGATACAACAAAATTAACAAACAACAACAGCTAACAATTAATCTGGCGGCAGACATTACCAAACTTAGCAACATATATAGTTTCTACTATCCTTGTTATACAAGCTTTATAAAACGCAGCAATCCGTTCACTTCCAAGAAATCATTTTGCTTAAAATAATAAGTAGCCTAACAAATATGGAGACAAATCCTTAAAGGAGTTAAAAGAGTAAACAATGTCATGGTTTCAACGAAGGAATAGCATATAATTCAGACAGATGAAGACCAATTATTATGGGGGATCTCTCATCATTTTAGTCTTGCCCCATTAGCAATATTAAAAGCAAAAAAGAAGGCAACAACTTCTGACACAATATAATTAGCAAAATTTCTTTAGTTCACCATTTACATCAACTTACACATGCTATTCAATTAAAAATTAAATCCCTTGACCGATCAAATCGAAAGAAAACAAGGTGAATGTGAGCTCTATGCTCTTTCACCACGAATCCTTCTCGCGAGCTGAATGTCTTTGGGCATGATTGTGACTCTCTTGGCATGGATGGCACACAAGTTGGTATCCTCAAAGAGCCCAACAAGATACGCTTCTGCCGCCTCCTGCAATGCTAGGACAGCGTGGCTCTGGAATCGCAGATCGGTCTACAACAATCAAAACTGGACAACATTAACCACGATACAGAATTGACAGCCATAAACAGACTTAAAAATAATCTGATTTCTCAGGAACGAAGCTCAGTACAGGTAGAATTCACGTAAGTAAATGGGAATACCTTAAAATCCTGTGCAATTTCTCGAACCAGTCTCTGGAACGGCAACTTCCGGATCAGAAGCTCAGTGCTCTTCTGGTATTTTCGAATTTCACTGATGCATACCAAAATCGCGCAGTTAGATTGGCAACATGCCTCAACGAAGCAAATTTTAAAATTAAAAGGCCTACCATGTTTAGCAAGATAAACAAAACAAAATTCCCCATTTAGATCACAAATTCAAACCCTCAAACCCTAACATAGCTTTCAAACCCCAAAATTGCAGCCAGAGACATATAAAAACATCATACCGCAGAGCGACGGTTCCAGGACGATATCTGTGTGGCTTTTTCACACCTCCTGTTGTGGGGGCGGATTTGCGGGCGGCCTGGAACATAAAACAACAAAAACCTAAATTAAAAACCCTCACACAAACTAAAAACATATGCACAACTATACCAGAGCATCCTAGAAAGCAACCTTAGTGGCGAGCTGCTTCCTGGGAGCCTTCCCCCCGGTGGACTTACGGGCTGTCTGCTTCGTACGGGCCATCTTTCTTCCTTCAAATGGATCTGCAACCTCCGACAGAAAACCAAAATATCTGTGCAGGTATGCGGGCAAAATATGTTAATTTTTTTATTTTGGGCTTTGCAATTAAATTTTAAATTTACTGTTCACATTTGGTTATGTAGTTATATAAAGGACTCTCACCCCGTGGTTTGGGAGTTGTGTTTGTTTTGAATGGTGATCTCACCGTTGGTTTGTGTTGATTGTAATCGAAGAACGTTCGTTGATTATTATCCGTGCGTATGTAATGTGATTGGTTGGAAATTTGTAAATCATGGATCAACTCCAGCTTTACCAAATTTTGGATCTAAAGTTGGAAGGTTTTTTCTTCCACCAATCCTTTCAATTAGCATGTAATATGTGCGAAGGAATAAATGCACATAAAAAAAAAATCTAGGCTTATCAAATTAACTTACTTAGGTAAAGGAGTTAAGTTTAGAGAAAGTGCTCAAAACATGTTAAAATTGATAAGATGGATAGATACTCCTCTTCTTTCTTTTTTTTTAAAAGAATGCAAATAAATAATTATGTAAGAAAAGGGTAATCAATAGGATATTAATAAAGAAATATCAATCATCGTATTAAAGGTTGTTTAAATAATATAGTAAGTTTTCAAATTGAAACACATATTACAATCTCAATTTAAACTATACAACATAATATATTACAATCTGAATTTAAAAAAGTTTTACACCTGTCTAAAATAGATGACATTCTCATTGTGTAGTTGGAGGATTTGGAGTTTAATCTTGTCCAAAAGAAGGTTGGTCTTAGATTGCTCCGTATAGACCCTCTGCAACTGAAGACAAAGAGAAACAGTTTGAAACAAGATGTTAAAGTAAAAATTTAGCATTTTTGCTTCCTGATAAATATTTTGAAAACACAGCCAAACGCCTGTCTTTCCAAATATTAAGCAAAACAATATGCCTCAAAGTATCTTCCACCGCATTATTATGAAGTCCAAGACCCAAAATGGCAGTTTTCCAATGCAAACCATGGTCAAAGATAATAGGGAAATGATTGACAATAGCCTTCCTTTTTTTTTAGCAAAAGAACAAACCTAGAAAATGTGTTTAATGCTTTCATTATGCTGACAAAAATGACATTTGATTGGTTGAACCATAATACATTTCAACCTATCCCCAACAGGTAGTTTGAAATGTGGAATTGTCCATACCAACATCTAAGCATTATCCTTAGCTTTAGACCTCTCTATTTGAGAATTTGAGCACTCAACTTCATCCATATCTTTTCATGAAGCCTACACTTCCATTTGTAGTTCAATCTTAGGTTTAATGACATAACTGGAAAGAGTTTTTCTTAAATAGATTTTCTTTAGAGGAAAGTAAGAGAAGGGGGGCTTAGAAAGCCACAACCAATCCTTGCCAAAAATTCATTGTAAGGGGTGCATAGTTTCATGACCAATTCAACTAGCACCAAAGATTTGACAAAAATCAAGAACCCTTTAGACCTATTGTTTAACTAATACATGTTCTAAGATTCCTACTAGGAAGCCCAATCTGAGATATCAAAATTCCATATGTCACTAAAACTATTTAACTCCTTTTTTCTGAATAAATAGCAATCTTGTCTAAGAAATGAAACGACAAGAGGTTGGTTATGATAATGAATTAACCTATTCCACCAAATGGATGAAGAAGCAAAGTTGAACCCATGTTGTAAGGAAATATTTTCCAATTTAAAAAGTTACAAATTGATTGTCATGCTTTCCAGATGGATTACAAAGGAAATGAAGCTCTCATATGAAAAGGGGAAGAAGGATTTTCCAACTCATTTGACATCATACCATTTCTTTTTTACAATAACAAGGTTAATGCAATTTTGGACCAAATATTTCCAAGGTTCCTCTCCAGCAACAACCTTGACTATCCATTTAGCAGAAATACAGATGCCTTTGTTCTGGGATCTAGAAGACCCAAACCTCCTTTAGATTTGGATTGAATACAGTGCAACAATGAGTAGATATAAAACCAACTTGTTGAAATTTATGTTTTATATCAAACTCAAAAATCTATCATTGTGTATTATTAGGCTTCAATATAGTGAAACGTGAATTGTGTTTTTGTTGAGATCAAAATTGTACTCACAACGATGATGTTCATATGCAGCCTTAAACTTAGTGTTTTTAATTCAAAAAGATGCTCCCATGTGTATATCATAATTAGGTGTTGCTTAAAATCAATAGTAGGACCTTCTATCAAGTGAGAGAATGCAAGTCTTGTATTGTTTGCAAGCAGGCCCTATTATAGCAATTTGACAATGTTTGAACGCGATTGAAGACACATCATGTGAAGAAGATTGTTTGAGTTGTATTGATGTATTTGTTTCTACTTGATTAATACAAGTCCTATATCTCTTTGGTGGTGGATTTTTTTCGAAAGGGTTTCTCTGTGTATATTTGGTATCATATATGATTGTTGCTTTCTTATTTTTGTTATACATATTTTTCCATATTCTATTTCTATTTAAATAATTAACCACATGTAACTCTAATCAAATTTGTACATTTTAAGTTTACACTTTCAATGTTATTGTTCACTCATTTTCTCCACATTTAATATTAGAGCTGGCAATGTTTATTAGAGAAGGATTCCTTTCTAGAAGTGTCATGAGGATTTTTGTTTTGATTGGGGTATATTTTCTAGTTATTGATCTCAATTGTCACAAAATTGATTTGGGACTTGTATAAACAATCTAACAAAAACTATCCCTACGATTACATTTGTCAGGTTGCCTTCTAGATATCTAAATTTGTTCAAGGAGCTTAAGACTCAATATGTGAATGAATTTTCCTATTTCAATCCCCTTAGTACACTAAACCAATGGTTAAATATTGAAGACTACTAAACATACATATGGGCTATGTGCAAATACAAATTCAATTCCTTTATTTCCCTTTAGAACTGAGGCATGCTCTACTAATTTTCCTTATAGATTTTGACATTATATTTTAAGCACTGAATGAATGTCTATAAACACCATGTCATAATATGTGTTAGGTTAGCTCACAAATAGTAAAAGGGGGGAAGAATATTAAATATGAATTTAATGCCTTAAATTGTGTGGATCTTTGTCATGCTCCTTAAGGTTGATTTCCATCAATCATGTTGGGACTCCATCTTGTCATGCCAAATTTTGCTTTGAGTCCTAATTTTCTATGAACTTAGGTCTTATTTTTTCTTTTAGAATATAACATATTCGTGAAATATTGATGTGTCTTTTTATGTTTTTTTTCCTAAGTGTCATTTCCAATGCACTTGTGATATGTTTGGAATTGTAGGAAATCCAAATAAGTTCAAATTATGAGGAATTTTTTGTTCATTTCCCTAAGTTTGGGTAGTTTGTCAAACTTTTGGGCTTTCGAGATTTCCCTTACCAATATAAGTTTCCTCCTAAGTTTGATGTTTCTTTTGCCTCTGTCAAGCTCTTGGACTTTTCCATATTGGCATGAATTTCACTGAAGCCCCAACCTCATGATCCTTCTCTCTTAGCTCTATGTAAAATTTTCTAAGTATGGGGTGTTCCTTGCCTTATCCCCCTCATTTGTTATGGCTAAGGAAAGGAGAAATATTTTCAAGCTTGTTTGTAAAATATTTGGAATTTCCCTTCCTAGCATGCCCTTTAGCCAAACCCCAATAATTTTTACTAAATCCTTTTATGTGCCAATTTTTTTAGAGTTTCCCTTTT
Organism: Sequoia sempervirens; assembly: GCA_007258455.2. Classification (NCBI taxonomy): domain Eukaryota; kingdom Viridiplantae; phylum Streptophyta; class Pinopsida; order Cupressales; family Cupressaceae; genus Sequoia; species Sequoia sempervirens. The sequence continues at coordinate 68,455,578 of VDFB02000007.1, forward strand.
GTAGTTACCTTTTGCTTGTCACCCCTAATCCTCAAAACCCCAGCTCATTTGCTTTCCCTTCATTGTCAAACTTTTTCTTATCCTTTTCCTTGGGTACCTATTTATTCATTCTCCTTGACTCCCAAATCCCACTCTTCCCCTTCCCAACATGCCTTTTCCCTTAAGTTTGACTTCTTATTCATCTCAAATTTTCAAAATTCTCCATCCTATCAACCCATTTATCCATTTTTTGCTTGATCCCCTTTCCCTTGTCAATATATCAAGCTTTCCCCTACCTATGTGCCTCTTCCATAGCATCTTTGATTCCTCACAATCCTTGACTCCATGACCATTTACACTAATTCATCATATTGGAGTCATACTTTTGGCCTTCCCCTTACCTTGGTACTTGTAATGATATGTGGCAATGGCATGTTTCATGAGGCATGCTTGGCCCTCAACCCTTAAACTTTGAAACTCTCACTCTTTCCATGCTTTTCTCCTACCTACCTCCATGCTCAACCCATAATGTCATAAATTATCTAATTTGACCCTACAACCATTTGATCAGATCTACTAGTACCCACAAATAAATATTTATTTCTAAAGGCATAAATTCAAAGGGAAAATAAGATACAAGCACCCATGCCCTAATTAAATATAATAGTAGAAGTTTTTGAGCCTGATAATTCCACTTCATCTCTAGGTAATTCTTTCAATAAATTTTGTGGGTACTCCTTTGCTCTATATACTCAAATTCAAATGTCATTAAAGCTCAACATGATGGCAAATAAAAAGAAGGTAGATCTTCATGCTTATAAATATATTTGTGAATCTCAAAAGGGTTGATTTCTACACATGGGCATTAAATACAATGGTGTTGTGAGCATGGGTGACCTCTATAATGCAAAATGACCACGTTTCTTCTCTCAAGTTCATTTACCTAGACTAGAGATCTATAAATGTTAGTTTATTTCTCATTCAAAGGGTTAGTTGCTTTAAGTTTTCACATAATGAAAGTGCAAAGTAGATTAGGGTTTAAAATGTGTTTTTTCATTTTCCATCTAAGTTGTAGAGAGGTCGCTACTAAAGTAGATATCTGTAATCATGTCTCCTTGGCCAATTGTTGGTATTTTAGAAGGTTTTCTAGAGATAGAGGTGTGAAAAAACCTCTTTTTTGAAATAATTTATTTCACCACATTTGTTAGTGTGATTGTAACAAGGATTTGATAAGTGTTGTAGTACTATAATATATTACATATTTTTCATATCTAATAGTCTCTTTTTTGTTATATATGAATGTTAGTAAGTTTGGAGAAGTATTATTAAGTAGTTGTGATTGTTGAATATCAAGCCTCTATTGTTATTTACTATTTTTTGTTTGTAATGGTTGAATGTAACTCTATGACCCAACATGGCATTGTTCTTGAAGACTTTGAACCTCCACATACATTAAAATTTAACATTCACTTAACCAATAACTATTAGGAGTAGGAAGTAGGTTTTATACATGTTTTTCATGATTCAGTGATGCAAACTAGGGAAAATATTAAGAAAACTAGACTGTTAAACTTCTAGAGAACTATGTTTAGCGTGTTTACACTTTGCTAATATTTATGCAATATTAAGTGAAAACATCTTAAGGAACTATAATATTTATATTAATTGTAAATACATGTGGAAATAATTTTATCAGCTATATAAGAGGTCTTTTATAGCTATTTAACCTCGAGCAAGTGACAAATATAAGGGTCAAGTTTACATTTGGGTATGACTGCTCATTTATTGCAATCATGTTATATTTTTTATTAGAGGTAAAACCAATTTTGAAGGGGCTTGAAACCCTTTACAAAAAAGAACAACTGAAGCAAAAGATAACTACAAAAAGCAAACAACAACCAAAACACAACACACCATCAACATGACATCATCCAAAAAGGAGGGACAAAAAAAATAGCACTACATATTCTTCAGGATATCAACAACCTCCATGTCACTCACCACAATCTTCTGATAATCATACATGACTTTAGACAAATCCTTAGCAAGATGCCCAACCTGCACCTTGGTCTTATTATGCATTCTAGCACTGGGCCGACCCACATTCACCTCACTAATAAAAACATTATGCACCCCACCAGCCTTGTCAACAGACACCGCTTCCTCCACAAGCCTACCACCAGCACCAACATCCTCACCAAGAGCAATCTCCTTGTGTTTCTTGGTGATTTCAATAGGAGGAGAAATGCCAGTAGATTCATACTTCACAACAGATTTAGTCCCTTCCCCACCCTTCTCCAAATTAACACAAATTCTTTCCATTTGGTCCTCAAGGGTCAGGATTCTTTGCTCTAACATCTGCTTCATGTTCAGCGTTTCCTCAGCAACAGTCTTCAATGATTCAAACAACTCATCAATTTGATTATGAACTGAAGACTCTCCCACTTTACTCATCACACCTCAAGCCCTAACATTGGTCATGTTGAGTTCGTGAAACACCCATTTAAACAATTTAAACAAATAAATGGAGCCCTCCTTAGCCATCCCCATAACATTGGGTACATCTTCATGATCAAAGTTAAAAACATCCTTACCCTCAACAACATCCTCCTAGGAAGAACTTACCTTGTCCTAGCTAACACAAACCTCCTTACCTTTACCTCCAGCAATCGACATTTGAATCTTGCGAATTAAGTCAACAATTTCCTCAGCAATAGACCTCCTTTTATTCAACATTTCTAAGTCCACACCTGGGGAATCCACAACATCCTACCCACCATCCACCTTCAAGGGAGAAGCTATTTGCATCTCCACCAATTGGCTAGCGGACCTAATAGACAATTTCTTACTGCCCGCCTTTGGATCCTTCTTTCTCTTGGTCCCCAAAATAAGGGATGGTAGGGACACATCTTTAATCCTTTCCTTCAGGATAGTTGAAGGGGCAGCAAGCTTAGTTTTACTCAACTTTTCAACAACCTTTTCCTCACTACCGGTCTCACAGCCCTTCAGGTTAGGACCCAACTCCCCTTTACCAGACTTTCCAACATTAGGAGGTTGCGAGACCACTTCCATGGAGGCTTGGGAATCCAAGACATAATCTGTGTCTTCCTTAGTATCAGACTCCTCCTCAAGCACAATTTTCCTCTTTTTCCCTTTCTTTCTAACCAACTCCTCTTCAGAGACAGTTTCATATTCCACAACCAACTTCTATTGCTTACCCTTGGGAGTAGCAAGTGATTTAGCAACCTAAAAAGCTTTAGCATAATCAATAATTAACAGAATAAGCCCGACAAGTAGCACCAGATTCTTAAGGTTCCTTTTGTGATCCACAAAAAAACAACCTTTGAGGGTAATATATCTCATAAGTTCCTCATCAACGTCCCCCCAAAGCGCTTTGAGCGAGTTGCACTAGTACCCACCACTCTTGACCGTCTTAAGGTCTTGTTCTTCAGTCCCTTTAAAAAAAATTTGCATAGCCGCCTTAGATTCCTTCTTGTCTCTGTAAACCTTCTTGCCTTCCATTGAGAGCCCAGTGATATTAGCAGTAAAATCCTCATTTACATCAAATTTTGTACCACCCAATTTCAAAACCCTATTATTCCAAGCTTTAATAAACAAAGTTGTCACCTACAAGTTATTTCCATGTAGCCTTTCCAGATAAGGTGTGAGCCCACATTTCTCTAATATATGCCACACCTCCTCCTTTTTCTTAACAGTATCGCAGGAGAAAGGCTCCACATGATTTTTGTCGCCTCTCATGGCCTCGAAATTTGTAGAACTAAGAAGCTTGAGAACCTTGCAAGCGATAAGGAGAAACCTTGAGAAGGAGATCCAAAAAATGCCCACAATCTGTGTGGTGATGGTATTATGGCAAAGGAAAATAATGATCCTAAAATGTCGCCCCATACGAAGATCAAACAAGGTACTATCAACCCGATCATGATCTAACTCACTGTCACTCCAAATAATTACCTGCCATGTGATAATAGTCAGGCGAACCCAAAGCATTAAAAGGTCATCAACCAAGTTAGCAATTTTGATAATTATGATTTATACAAGCAATAGCCTCAATGGGGAGGGGGTCATTCACATCCCACTCCCTAGAACCCCTAACACCAAGATTAGCAAAAACATTAGCTAATCCATTATCTTCTCTAAAATAATGAGATATATAATACTCATCAAAGGAATTAAGGATTTTGATAGCATCCATAATGATGGATTCAACACTCCATGAAGGGGCATAACATTTCTTCAGATTATTAATAATATTGAGAGAGTCCCCCTCAAGCCACACCTTCTTATAACCTTTCAATTGGGCCATCTTCAAGCCATGATAGGCTGCAGCCGCTTCCGCGTAGTGGTTTGTCTGGGTTCCCAAAGGGAGCACCACAACGGAAATGAACCTACGATTAAAATTTCTTAACACTCCCCCACAACCAATAGGTCCCAAGTTACCTTTAGCAGCTCCATCAAAGTTAACCTTCACCCATCGAACAGGAGGATCTTTCCAAACAACATCATCTCTAGAGGCTTTCCCTTTAGTGAGAGGAAGGGAAATATCACAAAGTAGCTTCCAATTATGTGTTATAGAAATGTCATCTGGACTAAGCATTAACCTTATACCATTTTGGAAAGAAATCTCGAAGACAAAATTCTCTTTGATAGCAGCACAAATGCAATCATGTTATATTATTGATGATATAAAAAACCTCTTAAGGATACCTCTTTGAACACCCTCTTGGGTTTAATTTGAGCCCAAAGTGTAGGAAATATTATCCACTCATTCATAGGCCTTAAACCATCCTTAGTTTGTTGATGAACCCCTATTTTACCTTCTTGAGGACAAAACCTTGGCCTTGGGGGTAGAAAAAGTTCTAGGATTGTGGACCTATGGTTTTGGGACCTAACAATGGTGGTGTTTATGGGGAGAAGATAAAATTTTAATCATTGAAATCATCTTGAAGACCCTACTGCTTAAAGTTATTTTGAACCAATGGATATATCATATTGTAAGCATTGAAAACCATAAGCTAGAAATTAAAACAACTTGAAATAAATGAAATAAAATCAAATTCTAATCTAACTTACAAACTCCATTGCAAACCTCAAAATAAGTTGATGATGATTCGCCTTGAAGTTATATGAATGCATAATCTCTACAATATAACACTATGATTGATGATTAATTGATTTATGATTTTGACAGAGTTGATTTGCATAAGATGTGATATATCAAAATGATGAAGAAAAGACTATTTATAGATTTTTTGAGGAAAAATCAAATGAAATATGAGGATAAGAAATAAATACTTCAATTAATTGAAATGACCATGGAGTCAACTCAACTAATAAATACAAAATTATTTCAAATCATGAAGAGATAATAATGAATTATTTGATTTAATTAATGGATAATTGTGCACATAAAGTTTCCATCTGAAGTCTGAGTTGACTAATGGATGAAGATGAAGATTCTAAAATGAAGGGGAGTTAATTGATCAGAGAAGATTGATATTCTAAAATGAAATGGAGTTAACTAATCAGAGAAGAAATAGTTAATTGAAGCAATGTGTATAGAAATTTTAAGTTTCCTAATGAAGAATGAGTTAACATAATAATAATGATGGAGTTGACAAAATAAACAAAAATAGAAAGTATGAGTGGATAGTTAGTTCACATTTAATTAAATAATATATTATTATTTAATTAAATAGGTAAAGTGGGAATTTTACTGATTATTAATAAATGATAATATGTGGTAAATGGTAATAAATTAATGATGATTAACGAATAATTAATGTGATTAATGACAAGTGCAGTATATGATGATTAGGGTTAAGCGGAATAATTTAGGTATCTACATTTTGCCTCTCTTTGAAGTAATGTTCAAAGTAACATTGTTTCAAAGAAAAAAGTAGATAAGAAGAAAGATTAAAAGAGATGAAGAAGATGGTGATATGCCCCAGTCGGGTGAGAAATGACAATTAGAAAATATGAGATGATTGATGCCCCCTCAAATATATAGATATATAAGCGTGTATCATCTATTTTGGATACATTTGTATGAAAAGCTTGGTGCTTAGACTAGTTATTATGATAGTGAGTAATCTAATTTTACTCAGAGCTTTTATTTATCACATAGATTCCATATATATGATTCTCTTGCAAAAAAAAAAGAAATATATAACAAGTTGTACCTTCATTGGTCTTATAAAATATTTTCTTGAATGAATTCAAAAGAGAAAACATAGAAAAACTAGAAATATTTATAATGAAGTTATTTTTTTGAAAGAGGATAAAGCTCTTATTTATCCATATTACGAGTTGGCAAGACCCTTTTGTGATAGCCATAGAATCATGAGTTAGTGGTAGGAATGTTTCATTAAAAAAATGTGATATAACTTTTAAATGAGTTAAAAAGTATTATACTATGAAATTTAGGAGAGTATTACACTCTTGAATTAATTGTAAGGACATATGAACATGTGGGAGTAGCCAAGATCAGTGACTTGTGAGTATGCAAAGCAAAAGTTCATTTTCAAAAGTATAATTCAATAACTTTATTTGTTTACTGACAATAGAAAGAAATTCATGTTTGGTCTTAAATATTTATGAAAAAGTAGATGATCAATCAAATGAGTCAAGTGTGTGATAAACCATAGAATGAATGTCGTTTCCAAGTTGAGCTAGAGGTGCATGAACACACAACTACATTTCCCATTAAAGTGTCTATTATATTAAAAACTTTGGCCAAAGTGATGTAAAATTCTTTGCTTGCATTTAGTTGGTTCACAATGTTCCAGATTTCATAATCCAATTAGATTGGTCATACTTAGTTAGAGGATTGTCTAAAGTTGTATGGTTGATTGGGTTATTAGGGCACAACACTAAGGCTTAGATGGAATGAACTAAATGTCGGTTTCCTTTATCTATACTCTTTATGAAGGTTAGGGACACTTACATATGGAAGATGTGTGGGGGACCATTGGTCTATGGTTGGAGGAAAATCACTCAGGTGATGCTCTCCCTCTTGTAGATGACTCATCAAGACTTGTAAGATAGATACAGGATTCCAAATAGGGAAGATTTTATAACACATACTGATATAATTGTAAACATGTTGCTTTAATGCAATGCATATATGTAATGTGAAAGAAAAACATTATCATAATTTCATTATTGTAATGTTGCATTTCAAATTCAATTATACTTTATAAGAATTTTGGTCTTCATTTTAATATTGGTCATGTAAAACAATTAAAATATGAAAGAAATAAATTGTATTTGTGATTTTTAACATGTGGTTATTTACTTTCTTATTAATTCATAAGTAATTGCATTTACGATGGTTGATTTCATTACATATGGTAGCAGAGCTATCGTGTTTGACACATGGACCTAAGAGCTCATTGCGAGAAATTTTCTCAAATATTTAACATATTAGCTAATGTTTGAAAGTGTTCTTGTGCTAGAATGGTAGGAAAACGAACAAGGAAAATTGCTTAGAAATCTATACCTAAGAACTTACCTAACCTAGTGGTCAAGAAAGAACCATCTCTGAAGGTAAAACTCTATGAGGATATCAATTACTCAGGAAGTGCATGTCTTGTCAGTTCTAAAACCCTTGTTGATGCTCTGGAGCATATTTGGTTGGAAAGGAAGTAACAAGTAAAGGTAGGAAATAATTCCATAGTCCTCACTCTCTCTATTAACCAAGTAAATTGTCTTCCCATCGTGATATTCCATTAAGATGTGGTTGTGATGCACTCAAAGTAGGAAAGGAGGTGATGGTGGAGTACTTGCAAGTACACCCACCTTCTAAATTTATTCTATAGTAGATTTTGACAGGGAAGAGGAACCCAAAGAAATACCTTTGTTTGATAGTGACCTGTAGTCTCATAAAAAACAAATAAATTTTGTACTAAATAAGGACGTATTGTCATCCACTGAATAAAATATATATATATATTTTTTTTTCGTAAAATTTGTGTATTGAAATAGATATTGTTATAAATGATGATTTTGATTTAATGAAATTTAGAAGATCTAATTAAACACTTAAAATAAACACTAGGTGCGAGAAAATAATTCAACATGGTGCGAACTCGAGTAAACCATGGAGGAAGTCAAGAGTTGTCAAATCCTTTTGAAAATCCAATGGCCGAATCGGATCAAATTTTGACCATTTTAAATGAAACTAAGGAAATGCTTGGTACCCTAGAATAGGAAGTGAGGGGTCAAAGCAAACCTAAAGGAGACAATGAGGCATCATAGGAAGGGGGTGATAAAAATAGGCATGAACTCAACACAAGGTGAACAAAGGGAAAAAAATGCTAAAACTAGAACTCATGATGAAAAGAAGAATTGACTTGCTCTTGAGCTGTCAAGGGATATGAAGAAGGTAATACCACCCAAGTTTGATGGGATAATGAGTGGCGATGTTGTGGAAGCTTGGTTAACAAAAATGGAGAAGTAATTTGAGATTAGAAAATATTTTGAGATAACTAAGGCAGTATGGGGTGCTTATCAATTGGTGGGTGAAGCATCCACATGGTGGATGAATAAGAAAATGGAACAAGGGTTAAGCTCCTTAAGTTTAACATGGGACCATTTTGTGGTCATTTTTAGACAAAGGTGGTTACCTCAACTCTTCTTTGACCAAAAGCTAACAGATTTTCAAAATTTGTGTCAAGGAGACATGTTTGTGGTAGAATACTGGGAGAAGTTTACATGTCTTTTGAAGTATGTGCCCCATTACTAGAAATATGAAAGGTTTAGAGTTAGGAAATTCATCATGGGACTAAATTCCCAGATAGGTGGAGAAATAGATGTGCATGTTCCAACCACTATGGATCGAGTGTTCGAGAAGGCTATAAAGCAAGAACAAAAACTAAAGTCAATCTCCACTTTTCATGAAAAGAATCACAAAAAGTATAATTGGTCACAATCATCTCAAACATTTAAAAAAATAAATGACAAGCAAGAAACAAGAAGGAAAAATGAAAAAGGATTCTGAAATAAACGGAATGAATTTAGGAATGAAAAGAAAAATAACAATTTCAAGAGAAATGATGATAATTCTAGTAAACCTTCTAAAAAGTGAGGACCTCCTGCAGGATGTTTCTCTTATGGATGGGATTTTTATGCAAACTAGTGCCTGAACAAGAACCAAGGAGTTCAATAGTGAGGTAATCAATTACCAACCCAACAAGCAGCCTTCCAACAAAGGATTCATGCAACCTTGGAGAACCGTCAAGTGGAGTATCAGATTACTCCTATAGAGAAAACAAGTACTTTATTTGGAGTTCCTATTTCTATTTTAATTGATACTGGTGCAACACAAAAAATATTACACAAAGAGTATTAAGTAAATTTCCTAGAAGAGATAGATTTATGGGTAAACCCTAGTCAATTGAATATGCTAACAAAAAAAATCGTAGGTAGAGCAATGTGTATTTGAAGCCAGATTTGATCTCCCAAGTTTCTTAAAAAAAGTAAACCTGTATGTAGCACCTCTAGTTTCCTATGATGTTGTCCTAGGGATAAATTGGCTATGGAGGAATAGGGTCAAGGTGGATTATTTTACAAAAATACTAGTGTCTAGATGACATAGGAAACAAGGTCTTCCTTCAAGGCACTCAAAGAGAAGTCAAGGTTAGACATATCTCTGTCATGAAATTTGAGAGGGGTGAGCAAAAAGGGGGTCAAATATTTGTGATCAAAATGGAGAAACTAAAAGAACTCAAAGAGATTACTATTCTAGATGATCTAATTTATTGTGAATCTCATAAACTCCACAGAATTGGAGAAGAAGATCTTGATGATCAAAGAGAACCAATTGTGGAGAACTATCCCTTTGAGATTTTCAAGATGTCTTTCCAGATGAACTCCATGGGTTACCCCTAAAATGAGTTTTCGATTTATCCATTGAAATAATTCATGGTTTTGAACCAATATCAAAAGCACCATACCTTATGACCACTATAGAGTTGATGGAATTGAAGGCTTAATTGCAAAAACTACTGGTGAAAGGGTTAATTAGACCTAGAGTTTCACCCTAGGTAACACCTGTAATATTTTCCGAAAAGGACAATACCTTATGTCTATGCATAGACTATCGTATGCTTAAAAAGGAAACAATAAAGAATAAGTATCCTTTATCATGTATTGATGATATTTTTTATTAGATGTACGACACATTAATGTTCTCAAATATTGATTTACAATCTAGTTATCATCAATTAAGACTGAAAGATGAAGACATTCATATCATTTAGAACAAGGTATGGAAACTATGAATTCACAATCTTGTCTTTTGGACCTACGAATGCCCCATCAGCATCCATGAACTTGATGAATAGTGTCTTCAGAGATTGCTTGGATAAATTTGTTTTGGTATTTTAAGTTGGCATTCTTATATACTTTAAGAATGGGGAAGAACACTACCAACAAATTTATTTTGTTCTCCAACATCTAAGAGAACAAAGTTGTATGGGAAGCTTTCTAAATATAATTTATTTCAAAAAGGTACAATATTTTGGTCATAAGATCTTAGAAAAAGGAATTTCAGTAGATCCATCAAAGATAAAAAAACATTCTTGAATTGCCAACGTCGAAAATATGCATGAAGTGCACAGTTTTATGGGGTTAGCAGTTTATTATAGAAAGTTTGTATCAAACTTTTATAAGATCACCCACCCTATCACTTCTCTTCAAAGAAAAGGGAAGCGCTTTGAATGGTCAGAAAAATACTAAGAGGCATTCAATCAGCTTAAAGAGAAGTTGACTACGACTCCAATATTGAAGGTTTTTGATATGGAAGTTCAGTTTGTTATAATCATCAATGCCTCAAGAGAAGGATTAGGTGGTGTGATTATGCAAGAAGGGTGAGTGCTATCCTATGATTCAAGAAATATAAAGTCATGAGAAAAATTATGCCCTTCATGACCTAGAATTGGCAACAATTGTTCATGCTCTACAAATGTGGTGAAACTATTTGTTGCGGAAGCCTTTTGAGCTTAAGTCAGACCATCAAGCTCTCAAGTACATATTCTCCCAACCACATCTTAATTATCGACAAAGGAGATGGTTAGAATTGATATTCAACTATGAATTTGAGATAAGTTACATCTAAGGCAAAGAAAATTGAGTGGCGTCTTGAGTTGACAAAGACATATTTCCTCAATAGTCTCCATTCATTCAAATTTCAAGGACCAAGTTTTATAAAATTCTATGGGAGATGAATATTATGAACAAGTTAAGCAAGCTCTCTCATTCAATCCTCAAGATTTGAGATATGATGGGTTATATTTTGAACCAGATGGAAATTTAAGCTATAGAGGAAGGATGTATGTTCTAAGATCTGTAGTGTTAAGAAACCTCGTGTGGAAAGAGGTTCATTTTGCACCATACTCAGGACACACAAGAGTGAAAAAACTCCTAGCAAATGTGAAACCACTTTATTTCTAGAAGGGATGAAGAGTGATGCTTTGAGCATCAAAACCCAACAAGACTTTTGTACCCTCATGAAATTCCAAAGTGGAAATGGTAAGTCATCATTATGGACTTTGTGCAAGGTCTCCCTATGTCTTGAAATAGACATAATGCTATCTTAGTAGTGTTGGAAAAACTTACGAAAGTAGCCCATTTTATACTTGGAAATTTAATGGATGAAGTGTCAATAATAGCTCACAAGTTTTTCCAAGAAGTGTTTAGATTGCATGGAGTTCTTGAGAAGATTATCTCTGATAGAGATGCACACGTGACATAAAGGTTTTGGAAAAGCTTGTTTTCAGCACTTGGAACTTAGATTAATATAAGCTCGGCCTATCACCCTTAGAAAAATGGTCAAAAAAAGGGTGAACCAAGTCCTTGAAGATTTTTTCTGGATGTATTGCATGGATAAAAAATACAAGTGGGAGGAATATCTTTCTCTTGCAAAATTTTCATATACTAAATCCTATCATTCTATGATAAAAATGGCTCCATTTGAAGCATTATACAAAAGAAAGTGTCAAACTCCTATAAGCTGGGATAAGCTAGAAGATAGGATTAGCCTTGATTTGAAAATGTTATCAAAAATGGAAGAGCAGATTAAGCTGATAAAAAAAAGATTGGCAGAAGCAAATGATAGACATAAAAGTTATGTTGATACCAAGTGTACACCAAGATAATTCTCAATTTGAGAAAAAATTATTTTGAGGGTTAAACCTCAGAAAAGTTCCAAAGTTTAGAAAGTCATCCAAACTATCCCCTCAATTTGTGGGAGTCTGAACGAAGTTCATGAAGTGATTAATCTGATTGTTTACATAATCGCTCTACCTTCGGCTCTTGCCCAGATGCATGATGTTTTTCATGTTTCTTATCTAAAGAAGTACATATAACTAGTTTTAATCATATATTTGATTGGAATGCACTACAATTATAGGATTTAGGAGTGGTAATGATCAAGCCTCTCAAGGTGCTCAAAGTATGCAAGCTCCACTTGCGTAATAAAGAGATTGCCCAATGCAAGGTCTAGTGGGACCAATATGTCGAGGACAATGGCACTTGGGAAGATTACAATGAGTTTTATCAAAATTTTCCTCATTTGTTTACTGCTTTGAATAGTTAAGAGAAACTTGTTTTATTATCTTGTTATGATACATTGAATCATCCGAGACGATGATCCTTAATAGGAAAGCTATGTCACACCCCAAATTTTGGCTTGCGGTTACTTTTAACTTTTACATTAAATATGTGTTTAACTAGGAATGAATGGATGTTTTTATTTCAATTGATGTTAGATAAAATCATAATACAATATAAATGTTTTCATTAAAGGATCAAATAATTGTGATAATTATTACTTTTGATTAATGATTATGATATCATGGACTATTACCTCATGTGGAGGCTTCGTGCCAAAACTATTAGCATTACTTGGCATGGTAGAAGTTTTAAATGCCTTCCTTTATGGAAAGATACAACATGTAACTGTAGTCGTGTGGTTTAAAAGGAGTTGGAGTTTTCTTTTTTGGGGGAGGTGTAAATATTTGTGGCAACAAATGGAAAAAGGTAGAAGTTTTTATGAAAAAGCTTTATTGGAAAGAAGAATGGGGAAGCATAGTTCGAAGATCTATACCCTAGGATATTTTATAGTTAGTTTATACCTCAAAGAATATAGTAAGAGAAAAAAGCATATGTGGTAGGATTCTAGAAGGAATACTTAACGCATATCATATCAACAACAAAAGAAGCATTCATACATTCATTGCACATATATATAATCCTTATAAATCCTTTATATTATATCATAACCATATACAAAAGGCAGGTCTTAGTCTTTTCTCATATACATATATCTGATACAGTTCATATATTCACTCATCTATATCTTCCACATATGATTTAAATTCCATATATACATACATTCCCTTGAAGGGACATGACTCCTAGAGATATCTAATATCTTTTACTACTACCGCGAGTCTTTTGCAATAGCCTGCAATAGGTTCTAACCCTATCCTTGACCTGATAACATCATCCCCCCTTTAAAACCTTGTCTTGTCCTCAATACATCAATTAGCAAGAAAATTTTTGTGTGTTATCTTGAGTTGCTTCTCCCATTGTGTCATCCTACTGCAACAAAGTTGCATGCTCATGTGTTTGTAATAATGTAGTTTCTACTTCTTCGAGGCTATTTGAAGTCTTGATTTGTTGTTTTGTTTGTTTGGTGGTGGTCAACAAGCTTGTGAGATTGGCTATATGACTACTGACTACTTCCTGTAATCGTGCTATCTGACTTTTGATCTACTCCCTCTGAGTATGGAGTTGTTGTAGCCTTTCATGTAGAGATTTTATCTGCGCCCTTGATGCTCCACTTAAGTCTTGTAGAGGATCATAGGAGGTGTCCACTTGTATTATCTAATCTTCTATTTAGTGCATTTGATCTCAGAGGCTCTTAGTGGTGTCAAGCCATTGCAAGAAAAATTGGTACAACATTTGTGCTTCAGTGATGCTGATGTCCAAGTTTTTTATTTTCCCTTCTAGTTGTGTTTGGGTGGTGGCACATTTCTTTGTGTACTCCTATTTTTTTCTTAATGACTTCTTGTTCTACCTATCGCTTAATTCTATCTTTATTTTGTTGGAGTTAGGTCTATAATCCATCCACCAATTGTTTTATTTTTTGTTGTAGAGTAAGCGAGGTATTCTTGGCTAGATGGGGAATGGCCTTATGTAGTTCATTTATAGCCTCCTATAACTGCTCCATGTTTTCCTCATGTTGTTGGAGAAGCTCTTCTCTTGCAATGGTATGGGATATATCCCATAGTTGCAACTTCTAGAGAGGGGAGATATCAGAAAAGTTTACCTATGACCCTATCAGTGGTAGTAGGAGAAGTTGTGGTGAAGGTACCAACTACAATTGTTTTTGTTGAGCTAGAAAGTTCTTAATCTATTCAATTGGATATTTAGGAGTTGAAGACTCCTCTACAGGCTACTCTATTTTTTTCTCCATTTTGTCTTGAACTGGGCTCTACTACAGTGGTGGAAGAGGATGTGCTTGTTCGTTGGCCTCCTTTAACATCTCCTCATAGAGGCATTTTGTGACCTCTATTGTTTCTTTTTGGATTTTTCCCTCACTTGATGGATCATCCTCCATTAGGATGTCTACTCTTCACTTTGTTCAGAGCTCTTTGGCTTGCACCTAAGCTAGTGCTTGTTTTTTGTTGTTTATGAGGCTAGGGCCCACCTTGAAGATGAAATTATTGCGGATTTCCTCTTCCTTTTACAATTCTTTGCTCCTTTACTCCCTGATGGTGACAAAAATTTATGTTGGAAACTCCACGAAGACCTCCTCTATACTTCTATTAGATCGATTAATGTATTTGAGATGGCATTGGATAATGTGACATTTATTATCTTTACTAGATTCCCCATATAGTTTGAGCACCTCTGCGAGCATTTCATGGTGTAGGATGGCCTTTGTAGTTGCTAGGATATCAATGGGGGGGTTGTGGTTGTTCTGGAGTCTCTTATGGTGTGTTTGGTTGTTGAACCTTCTTTGGTTGCTTTAAAGGTAGTTGCTTTAAAGGTAGTAACTCTTCAACTTCTTTTTCTCCTTCTTCCTCCATGGAGGACTTGACTGTTGTCCACTTTAAAAAAATTTTAGTTCACTATTTTTCCTTCTCCCTATGTTGATAATGCTTGTGCAGAGGATGTGGACCCCTCTGAATGGGTGCTAAGTGTTGAATGGAATTGGCTTTATCTTCTAGTGGTGGATGGCTTTGATGCGAAGGGTGATGCGGCCTGTTTTGTGTATCCCCCCATTGGAATACCCAACTGTTCATGGAGCTTTTCTCTATTTTTTTCTATTTTCTCCTTCTCCCCCTTTTTATATATGTCATCCATTACCTCTATGTATGTTCCAAATATTTCTGCTTTGGGGTCCTTTGGTTCGCTAAGCAGTTTAGACACATATGCAATTATTTACTTTGTTGTAACCTCATAAGGGAGTTGCAAAATCCACATGGTCTTGGGCTCCACCACCTCCATATAGGTGTAGTGTAGGAAAATGCATACCCTTGCATTTTCACACTTTTTTGGGCCTACCTTGCTTTATTTATCCCTATTTATGTCTTAATTGGTCCTATTTTGCATCCACAAGCCTAATGAATTATATCTTTTTTTGGCTAATCCCAACAAACATCAATGGATAAATGATAATTTAATGATTCTGTTTCAGTGTCTCTAATTTTTGGGTTGGGACTAAGATGCCACCTAGGGCGTCTTTATCCCCCAAAGGTCTTGGGACCCTGATTTCAAGTGTGCCTTAAAGAGGTCCCTTTTTGGAGTCTGTGCCCCGAGTTTCATGCCTTGGGACTAAGACACCACCTAGGGCGTCTTAGTCCCCCTCAAGGTATTTTCGGGATTTAATTTCAAATTTTGATGGGATTTAGCCTCCTTTAATTAATGAATTCACATGTCGGCTTGGTATGGTATAATTTCAGGATATTAAACATGGATAAGTATACATACAAGGTTCACTCATTCATTTTTAAAACAAGTCTTTTCTGAGAGCATTCATCATAGCATAATTGAGTTCACAAGAGCATTCAAGAGCATTTCATCAAGCATCATATCAAGGATATTGTTGTATATGCTTGTTATTGTACTAGCATTTGTGATGTAGGGTTTATGATTCAAGCAAGTGTTTTATGCAAGATCTATATCCTTCAAGCAAGATTCAAGAACCACATCCATTGTAGCCATTTCAAGCACATTTACAACACCTTATAGCAAGGGTTTGGTGAGTTGTAACATTGCATGTTGTTCATTCATCATTTCCCTCCATTTCATTTCATTTCAAGGTTAATTACCAACAAGGGGTTTGACAAAGGAAAACCCCTATTTACTAACAATCAATAAGTTTTCCCTCTCTTGTGTGTTTGTGATTACAGATTTAGGTTGAAGACTTGAAGATCATTTGAAGTGAAAAGTTGCATTGCAAAGTTGCCATCTTCACGAAAACTCACCTACAGGCCAAATCCAAAAGTTTTAGAACCTGAGATCGGAGAAGAAGGAAGTGCAGACATTGACCCTTAGGATCACATTCAAATATTTTAGAAATTTAGAATGGTACTAAGTCAGAAGCAAGGGAATCTTAGTCCTCCCAAAGGAATTTTGCAGAGATTCTTTCAGATCCTATTTCGTCATCCAAAGATTTTGCATTTGCCTCGAAAAATAGTAGTGGGACTAAGACAACAATAAGGGCATCTTAGTCCTCCTTGGCATATTTTGACAGTAGTTTTGCATTTTTATAATCCTCATTACATTTCCAAACTTCCTAGGTATACATATCCTAACTTTTTGTTGCTTAATTTCATCATTTGCACTCATTATTTGGCTTGCATTACTAGTTTTTGTGAGTTGAATGTTAAAGTGTCTTTTCCAAGCTTTTGCTTGGTGGTGAACCCCTCAAAGCTTAAAGAATCCCCTCCTAGGTCTTCCTTGTTGATAATTGACTCACCCTTAGGGTTGATAGTCAATCCAATTTGGGATCTTAGGACATATTTGAGTGACAATAGGAAAATAGTGGCACATCACCACTCATTTTTCATATTGTTCATTTTGGTGAACCTGAAATTTTGTACATTCATTTTTCTAATTTGGAGTCCATTAAAATCCTAGATCTAGGTTGCATTCATTCTTGCATTACATCTTACATTAGTGAAAGTTCATCTAGGGTTTCTTACATTTGCATTAGTGAAAGTGCATATAGGTTGCATTTTTTCTTTCTTGCATCATTTTATCTCATTCAAAAATTGAAAAGTGCATTGTCAATCATCCTAATTGCATTTAGAAACATTGTTATTGCATTCAAAATTGAAAAAAATGCATTCAAATTTGCATCCAATTGCTTGTCATTAGTTACTTTTTCTTGCATTCATTTGCACACTTTTTTTGTTTCTAAACACCAGGTCCCTAGGTAGGCAACTTGGGAACACTATAAACAATCCATATTTTGTTGTTTTTCTAGGAAAAAACCTTACTAGGACTAAAACACCCTTCCTAGTGTCTTATTCCCTCTATAGGTTTTTGGCTCAGAACCCTGTCTGAGTTGTTTGCATTCTGTTCTAGTTTCTAGAACCTCAAAATTCCTTCAATAGGACCAAGACGCCCTTGTTGGCGTCTTAGTCCCTGTTGACTTTGAAGTTGCAATTTTTAAGATTTAAATCTACTTTTTTGTGCTTTTGTTTGCTACCATTAGCTACCTGTTTTAGTGGGTTGACTTTTTGTTACATGCATTTCACTAAATCTAGCTTAAATTGGTTAATTTCATGCATTGCTCAATTCCAAAATTTGCATTTACAAAATTTCATCTTTCAAGTTGTTGCATAGTGTAATCAACAAATTACCTTATTTCAAATCTAAAAATTGCATTTAAACATTTCACTTTAGATATTTGCATTACACTTTCTTTACTTTTCCATGATAGCATGTTTTCTTTTAAGAGATGTGGCTTTGATATGGTTAAAAATGAACTACATAAGTAAAACATCCCCTCTTATGAGTTCAATTTAGAATACAACAATGAGGACATTAAGAAACATGTTAGTCATCCTTCTACTATCTTTCATAGTTATGAGAACATCTTAGAGAAACAGATCAAAACATTGACACAATCCTTAATATTACATTGCATATTGGTGATGATGGTTTGATTCAAGAAGATGCAACTGTAGAAAATCATAACAATCATACTTTTTCTTCTCCCGATACCTCTCCTATTAGTGACGGAGGTATCTTGGTGAAAGACGATATAAGCATTGAGAGTCTTGATTGTCCCTCTCCTATTCCCCCCTTAGAAGATATTAGAAAACAAGAAAATGAGATCATAGAAACATTTCTAAACATCACCTTACCTAGTCTACATTCGTCCCTTGCTTGTGAGAATGTTTTAGGAAAGGGTAAAAGAACAAAGCTATGTCACACTTTCGGCCAAATAAATAGTTCTAAGCGAAATATTTTAGCCCGAATTAGTTTTGACAGAAACCACATGGCCTATATGTGGCACATAGGGTTTCAGCTGAATAAGTTTCGCCTGAATCCAAAAAAAAAAAACTTTTCCTTTTCCCACTTTGAAATTGGCTTTGAAATTGGATTTTTTAATTGGCAGCCAACTAAACTTTTTTCAAAATTTTCTAAAACTTTCAACTTCAACTAAGTATTTCTTCAGTCATAATGATTTTTTTGCAAAAAATAAAAATACCCTTTTGTAGAGCTTGGAGTGGTAAATCCAAATATGTAATTTTTTAAATTTTTTGATTAGTTTTAATATATTTTATTTTTAAAATAATGCAAGTAGGTTGTTAAAGTTAAAAAAGGGGCTGATTAGAAATTTTTGTAAAGATAGTAAAACATATTAATTTTTTTAAAAAAATATATGGGCCACAAGATGAGAGAGTCTTCTTCAAAAGGGTATAATTTGTTTTTTTGAAAATGATTAAAAAAATATACAATAGTTGACGACTCGTGAAAACTGTTGAATTTGACAAGTTTGACTTTAAAATATTATTACAAGAAAAATATACATCAAAATTTGATTTTTTTTTCCATGCACAAGAGATTGAAGTTACCTATTTGGAGAAAAAAATTAGGGAGAAATGAAGTTTTTTTCAATTTATTTCTTGACGGCCCGTGAAGTCACTTTTTTTTGAAAATTTTCAGCATTCCAAAATCTGTTCTTAAATTGATAAAAAAGGAATGAAAACATTTTTTTTTTAAATCTAAAAAATTACAGGAATAAACTTCATCAAAAGTTCTCCATTTCATTAGTTTACATCATTTTGAAATTCAAAACATAAAGACTACTTTTATGTGGTCGAAGTTCAGAATTTTTTTTGTTGTTGGTCGATTCCTTTATAAAGTGTGACACAAGTTTGTGCTTTTACCCTAAAAGAGGATGATATCATAGATAGCCATGAAAATCAAAATTGTCCTCCTAATATCCCTCCTCGATGTGAAGAGGATAGCTTAGTGTTAGAAGATGCACCTATTGAGAGTCATGAGAATCTTGTTCCTCCCTTCCCTAATGCTCCTTCCATTTGGAATGATCTATTTGGTAATCATAGTTGTCCTTCTCCTAATGCCTCCCCTATTCCTGATGAAGCTACTCTAAAAAATCTAACCATAGAATGCAATGAACATCTTACAAGCTCTCCTACTAGGGTAGATAGTATGGCACAAGAGGAGACCTTGGAGAAAAAGGATAAGGTCATGAACAATCATAACAATCAAATAGAATATTCTCCTAATATCCCAACTATTGATAAATAAGAAAATCCAACCATTGATAACTCCCTTACTTGCGATGAAGTCATTTTAGAAGAACCAACCTTTGAATGGCATGAACATCTTGTTTGTAGTTCTCCTAAAAATTCTCCTCCTAGGGAGGATATCATGGTGCAAGAAAATGACAAAATTGACAATAATGATATAGTGCCCTTAGATGAAGATGATGAAGTGACATTAGACTCCCCTTCACTACGAGGTCATGAAAATAAGGATAGGTCTTCTGAGGTTATGCACATTATATACCCCTTGGAGTACTCTCCCGAGCCTAAACTTATCATTTATCCACCCTCTCAAAAACCACAAGTTCAAAACAAACCTGCCCTTATCCTCGAACCACCTAAGAACAATGTTTCACAACAACCGAGTTACAATACCATTGCTCATACATACAACACTAGGAACAATCTGCAACCAAGACAAACACCTTCAACATCCCTCCCATTTCCTAATCCTATTTTTCCTAGTGCTCCTTGTTTAACTTCGTAAAGTGGAAGAGAGTATGATCTTGTTGAACAAATTAAGAATACTCCTGCAAAGATATCCCTATGGGACCTAATTCAAATTTCATGTAATTATCACATTATGCTTCAAATAGCCTTGCAACAAGTTGTGGTTCCCTCTAGTGCAAACTTGAACAACATAGCAACAATGATTCAAGGAATAAATGTTGACATTGTTTTCCACCAAAGTGAGCTCCCTCCTTTGGAAGTGCAAAAACAATATGATGCTTTCATGATCATAGCTCAATACAATAACATATGGATAAAGCGAACCCTTGTTGATAATGGCTCCACCCTTAATGTGTGTAGTATAAACCTTTTGGATAAGCTCGGTGTTGATAAATCAAAAATCCAACCCGCCTCTTTATCTATTAGTGGCTTTGATAACGTGGGAAAATGACTGCTTAGAGTGATCACATTACCTATTAAAGTTGACAAAGTTACATTACAAACCCTGATCCTTGTTATGCCTTATGATCTTTCATACAATCTTCTTTTAGGCAGACCATGGATTCATGAGATGCATGTTGTGCCCTCTACACTTCATCATATCATGAAATTTGTCTACAACAACAAAATTTATACAATCAAAGCCAGTCCTAACCCATACAGTTGTTTGAACATTGAGAAAGGTAAAGAGAATCCTTTGAAAACATTGACACCAACTACACAAGTAGAACCCATGCAAGAACAACAAAAAAATAAATGTCCTAAACCCTTCACAATGATATCACTAGATGATTTGGGATCGTTGAATTTTGAACCAACATTCATGGGAGAATACAAGATCATAAACAAAGATTCAGACATGAGAAAAGAAAAAGCGGTAATGTCAACACAAAATTCAGAAGACCCTTTGAAAGCATCCACCTCAACCGCTTTAGAAGAAAAAGAAAATTATACAACAAACTTCAACAAAACTAACTATCAACAACCACCAAATTCTAAAGAAATAAAAAAGATTTATGGAAAAGGTTATGAAATGATGAAACAACTTGGTTATAGTGGAAAAGGATGTGGTGCTAGAGAACAAGGTATATGTGTCCCTATAGAGCCTCAAATGCAAGAAAATACTAGTGGTCTTGGTTATTATCCTTTGATAGAAATAAACAAGCCTTCACTTAACATCAACACTCTTACAAAAGATTCTTCTAAGCTGACTTTAACAATAGTGCATCCTGAATTGATAGACACCATTGGTCTTGATTGTTACCATTTGCAAGAAATAGAGAATTCCTCACTTAATATCAATGTCATCATGCAAAATGCTAATGATTTGAATTCGTTAGATTTTACACCTTCCTTTAAAGAAGAGAAAAAAATCTCACAACCTAAAGAGTCTTGTGTAAGTATGACATCTTGTCCTAAGCAAGAGATATCTTTGTCACAAAACAAAGCAACATCTCCTACTTTTGATCAAGAAAGTATCTTGTTGAGACTCCTCCAAGATTGTTTGATATCCCTCCCTCCAAGAACACAATATAAATTTTATTACAAACATTCATTTTGTGCATATCATAGAGTTCATGTTCATTCTACTAATGAATGTAAGGCTTTGACAAACAAAATTCAATATCTTAAGGACTGTGGTACTCTCCATTGGGTTGAAGCACCTAGTTCCTCTTTTCATTTGGGCTCATCCTTGTCTTGCACTAAGTGGGGACAAGGGGTTAGGTATCCTTGTCCTCGTATGTCACCTATTGTTGCCTCTTTTGGCTAGTTGACCGCCTTCCATGTATATGTAAGAGCAAGCTTGGGATGTGACCAACATGCCTTAAGTTGGCTCGCACGTGATGTACTGAGTTATCTTTAGCATTGTATTTTTGGGGGCAACCCTTCCATCCTATTGCATGACGTAGCTTATTGGAAACATATGACTTGGAATAGGGCTTTCCAAATAAGCTCTCATGTATTCTTCTACTTTAAAGCAATTTCTCACAACAATGGTGTTAGCAACCGCTTTAAAGTGGGGGCATACATCGACAATCATGTTTCATTGTGTGATTTCCTTTTTCTTGCGATGTGTCCTTTTCTTGGTGGTTTCATTGTGTTTTATTTCCTCCAAGAGCATGACATTTCTTTGACTTGTCCTCTCTTGGAGACATTAAGCACAATGTTCCCTAAGATGAGACCTTGCATGAACTAAGCAAAATCCCTTTGAACATCCCTCTTTCCTGTTGCATTTTTCTTTTTGTGCCTTATTAAAGTCATGAAGGTATGGATTTGATATGGTCTGCTAGGGCTCACCTAGTGAACAACTAGCTTCACTAGCCCTTGTGAGCATGCATCTTTATCATAGTCATGGGGGTATGACATTGATATGGAATTCCTGGGGCTTACCTAGTGGACAACTAGCTTCACTAGCCCTTGTGAGCATGTGTTTTATTTGCATAGTGGACAACACATTCCACTCATAAACCTTTTTGGACAAACAACCTAGACCCAGTCCACAACGTGTTGGACAGCCAGTCTAAGCTTGATCCGCTACATTTTTCTTTTTCCTTTTTTCCTTTTTTTTATTATTATCTTTGATGGTGTATGTTTGTGATCTGGTTATGGCTTCATATATCATCTAGAAGCGTGTTCCTTTGTGCTTATGTTGGTTTTCCATAGGATCTTGATCCTGGGGGCTTGGCCACCCTCTTGGTTATTGTCATCTTATCTTACCAGCATTCGTACATTTGAACCCCTCTTGATTGCATGGTTGGCTACTTTAGTGTGAGTTTGAAGCAAGTTCATCCTCTCACTAAAGTGGGGGCTAAATGTAGTGTAGGAAAATGCATACCCTTGCATTTTCACACTTTTTTGGGCCCGCCTTGCTTTATTTATCCCTATTTATCTCTTAATTGGTCCTATTTTGCATTCACAAGCCTAATGAATTATATCTTTTTCTGGCTAATCCTGACAAACATCAATGGACAAATGATAATTTAATGATTCTATATGAGTGTCCCTGATTTTTGGGTCAAGACTAGGTGCCACCTAGGGCATCTTTGTCCCCCAAGGGTCTTGGGACCTTGATTTCAAGTGTGCCTTAAAGAGATTCCTTTTTGGAGTCTGTGCCCCGAGTTTCATGCCTCGAGACTAAGATGCCACCTAGGGCATCTTAGTCCCTCTTAAGGTATTTTTGGCATTTAATTTCAAATTCTAGCAAGATTTAGCCTCCTTTAATTAATTAATTCATATGTCAGCTTGGTGTGGTCTAATTTTGAGATATTAAGCATGAATAAGTATAAATACAAGGTTCACTCATTCATTTTTAAAACAAGTCTTTTATGAGAGCATTCATCATAGCATAATTGAGTTCACAAGAGCATTTCATCAAGCATTTGGAGCCATCATCCAGATTCAAGCATTATATCAAGGATATTGTTGCATCATGTTTGTTATTGTGCTAACATTTGTGATGTAGGGTTTATGATTCAAGCAAGTGTTTTATGCAAGATTTGTATCCTTCAAGCAAGAGTCAAGAACCACATCCATTGCAGCCATTTCAAGCACATTTGCAACACCTTATAGAAAGGGTTTGGTGAGTTGTAACATTGCATGTTGTTCATTCATCATTTACCTCCATTTCATTTCATTTCAAGGTTTAATTACCAACAAGGGCTTTGACCAAGGAAAACCACCATTTACTAACAATCAACAAGTTTTTCCTCTCTTGTGTGTTTGTGATTGCAGATTTAGATTGAAGAATTGAAGATCATTTGAAGTGCAAAGTTGTAAAGTTGCATTACAAATTTGTCATCTTCACGAAAACTCACCTACAGGCCAAATCTGGAAGTTTCAGAACTTGAGATTGGAGAAGAAGGAAGTGGATACATTGAGCCTTAAGATCACATTCGGAGATTTCAGAAATTTAGAATGGGACAAAGTCAGCAACAAGGGCATCTTAGTCCTCCCAAGGGAATTTTGCAGAGATTCTTTTGGATCCTGTTCCGTCATCCGAAGATTTCGCATCTACCCCAAAAAATAGCAGCGGGACTAAGACAACAGTAAGGGCGTCCTAGTCCTCCCTAGCATATTTTGACAATATTTTTGCATTTCCAGAATCCTCATTACATTTCTAGACTTCCCAGGTACACATATCCTAACTTTCTATTGCTTAATTTCATCATTTGCACTCATTATTTGGTTTGCATTACTAGGTTTTGTGAGTTGAATGTTAAAGTGTCTTTTCCAAGCTTTTGCTTGGTGGTGAACCCCTCAAAGCTTAAAGAATCCCCTCCTAGGTCTTCCTTGTTGAGAAATGACTCACCCTTGGGGTTGATAGTCAATCCAATTTGGGATCCTAGGACATATTTGAGTGACAATAGGAAAATAGTGGCACATCACCACTCATTTTTCATATTGTTCAATAGGTATAGTCTTTATCCACCATAAATGTTATTGTGTTAATATATTGGTGTATCAACTCATAGGGGGTCCAATCCTGAGCCTACATCTATTCTTGGAGATTTTTGAAAAATCCCTAGAATGTCACGGTATATGGTCTGAGAACTGTTGGGTGTGTTGCTTGATCTATGCCACAATGGGGAGGTGTGTTTGCCAGAACTTTCCCTTGAAATTGGGGAGCTCATTCATGGAATAAAAAATTAAGCATATAAGTAATGTGCCAAAGCAAAAATGATACCTAGAGGCTTTTATTTTTTGAATGTTCTCCATTAATTTCTCTCTCATGACTTCACATAGGTCAAAGTGTTTTCTTTCAATGACCATTTGATATGTGGTATGGATGGAAGTGGATGTTTCAGAGTCCTCTATGTTTGCATAGTATATTTTATAGGCAATGCCCATGGTGGAATATTAGATTGCCAGATTTGTGATTGTGTGGACATTCATGCTTCTCCCATTTGGGTTATTTCCAACAAGTTTGGTGATTTCTTCATTCTTAATGGCCTCCTTGGTCAGAATTGCTCCCTTCATACTTAGTCTAGTTACCGTGTGAATAGCTTCTTTGGAGATGTGGTGTTATTTATCTAGGTAAATGAACTCGTTGTGCACTTTGCTAAGCGCTAGACTACCATTCATGGTTATCACAAAAATTTGGGTATTCTTTCCAAACACCCAGACTTTTCAACCCTAATTCCTTATATTTTGGTAGGTATCCACTCCCATCTAGTGTTAGGAGGGTCGTTCAGAGCTCCTCAAACTTGGTATGATCAATCTTCACTATCTATTCATGAATATATTTATGTGCATCTTCTAGATACACAACATCGATGGGTATGCTAGAGAATGCCCCTTCTTTGTCAACTTCTAGGGCTTTGAAGGGATATTTTTGTACTTTAGGTGGGAATATTTTAAGATATCAATGAGAGTAGGGGTGGCCAACTTAGTGCTAAAGGAAATGGTGAAGTGTGGAGAAGCTACAAAATGCTCAAAGAATACTTAGTGCACAAGTAACTCAAAGGCACAACTAGCTTAGGTGAGGAATAAAGGTGGAAGAGGTGGTATTATATAGGCAGGTGAATGGGTTGGTGCATTGAATGCATGTTCTACATGAGCTTTTATAGCCACTACTTTTTTTTGAGTTGATATTTTTCTTTTGTGGGTTTAATGTTATTGGGGTTCATACTTGATCTATGATTCGTAATATACATTGGTATTTGGTTGTGTTTAAGTTATGATGTCAACTTGTCGACAAGTAGTAATGCTTCAAGCATGCACCATTTACATACCTCGTTAGAGGGGTGTCATCCAATTGTCTTAGTTTGACCACTCCGCAATCATTGATTGCATGAATGTGATAATGACCTAACCATTGCACCTTCAACTTGCCTTGTTTATTGAATTTACTATCATACAACAATACGATGTCTCCTGTCTTAAATGTTTTCAACCGTAGGTTTCTATTGTTTCATGCTTTTTGTCTTTGCCTTTCCAGTTGATGGTTATGCATTGCAACTTGTTGATATTCATCCAATTTCTTTAAATATTCTACCCTTTGTATCAAGGATTGATCATCCCCTAGCCATAGAGTAAGTGCAATACATATGTTTGGGATAATGAAGTTCATTGGAAATGTGACATCAATACCATAAACCAACTAGAAAGGAGTGAACTTACTAGTTCTTTTGTAGGATGTGCGGTATGCCCAAAGTGTCGTAGGTACTTTTACATCCCAATCAAGTTTGTAGGTACTTTTACATCCCAATCGGGTTTGTTTCCATCACACATCTTAGTGAGGGATTTCCCAATTATCTTATTCAGTGCTTTAATTGCCCCATTAGTTTGCAGATGATAGGAAAAACTCCTATTATGTGTTATCATAAAATTTTGTAATAATTCCTTTATCATCTTATTAACAAAATGTTTCCCTTGGTTGCTGACTATACTCAGTGGACACCCATATATTGTGATTATTTTTTTGTAAAGAAACCTCATGATAGTCTTTGTGGTACAATATTTCATTAGTTCTTCCTTCGCCAACTTTGTATGATATTCCACTCAAGTTACGATGAATCTTGCTTTTGAATGTTTTTGGGAGGCTCAATCAGTCCTATGAAGTGAAGTCTATTGCCCATTTTTCAAATGGATTTTGAGCTAATAATAGTCTAAGTGGAATTTCATCCTATGTGGTAGGTTTCCCTACCATTTGGTAAATATCACATCCTTTTGTGTATTTTGTGGCATCTTTGTGCAAGGTTGGCCACCATAGGCTTGCATGTTATACCTTTATGGTTGTGGTTTCTCCACAAATATTCCCTCTTGTGATCCCTTCATGTGCTTCTCTTAAAATGGACTTTATTTCATGTTTTTATACCACCCTTCTCAAAATATCATCTCTCCCAAGATGGTGTAGCTCTCCTTCTACCAGGTGTATGGCACAGCCCTCGATACTAGTGATCATTTATCTTATAGTGATAGATCCTTGGGAAATCCTCCTGTAGAAATAAAAATGGCAATATCTTCTAGCTCCTCCAGTATCGTAGTGATGTGGAATAGGTGTCCACCGGGTAAATCTTCCCCCTGGGCATTCATTTCTTCTCCAGTTTCAATTTGTGACAAATAATCTGGTCCTTGGTTATTCTTCCTGGGTTTTACGATAATTTTAAAATCAAACTCTTGAAATAACAATAACCATATACATATGCGCCCATTGGTTACCAGTTTATTAAGCAAATATTTCAGTGTTTTATGGTCTATAAAGAATTTAAATGGTGTGGAGAGCAAGTAGTTTTTGTATTTATGTAACACATACACCATAGCTAGTGCTTCCTTTTCTATAATGGTATAATTCCTTTCTACGGTAGACAACTTTCTACTAGAAAAAGCTTTGGGATGGTCTTTGTTTCCTTTGGGTTGTGTGATTACTGCCCCTATGGCTATACTAGAGGCATCTACATGAACATGAAAATGATTATTCCAATCAGCGAATATTAGAATTGGTGCTTCTATAATTTTTTCTTTAGTGTATCAAATAATTTTTGAGACTCTTCATTCCATTGAATATTCTTATCAATTTTCTTCTTCAATAGATCTTTTAATGGTGTAGCAATACCAACATATCCCTTTATAAACTTTTTATGGTATCATATATAGCCCAAAAATGTCTTAACTTCTGGTGTATTTTTAGGTGGCGATAAGTTTAGTATTAGTGCAACTTTCATAGGGTCCATCATTAATCCCTCCTTACCTATGATATGGCCTAAAAGGGTCCCAAAGGGTACCAAAAAGGCATGTTTCTTCAAATTTAGTGAGATTTGCATGCTTCTACATCTGTTTAGCATCATGCGGAGTACCTATAAATGATCTTTCACTAGCCCATAAATAGTCCAATCATCCAAGTAGACTTCTAGAAAATCATGTATGAAGTATTTAAAAGTGTTAATTATTATTCTACTAAATACCACAGGGGAATTTTCAACTCAAAAGGCATCATAGTGTACATATATGACTCCCATTTTGATGCAATTTTTTTTTAGGTTGATCTTTCTCCTTTATATTAACTTGATGATATCCGAAGAAGCCATCAATAAATGAGAAAATCTCTCTTCCTACAACTAACTCTAAAAATTTCTTAGTGAGTGGGGTTTAGAAGGGATCATGTATGCAAGTTTTGTTCAACTCCTTGAAATCTACACATATCCTTATCTCTTTGATTTTCTTGTTTTGGATCACCATAGGACTTATCCAATCAACATCCTCTATTGGTTTAATGATTCTGGTAGATAACATCTCATCTATCTCTATTTTGACCTTTCTCTTCATGTTTGGATTCAATCTATAAGGTCTCTTCCAAACTTGTTTAACTCCTTCCTTAAGCTGTATTTTCATCACTCCTACCTCTTCTTTGATTCCTTTCATTTCTATAAAGGTTTTGGGAAATAAATCTTGGAATTCTAAGAGGACTTCTATTGTCTAAGCTACTACCTTTTCATCCCATTAGTCCCCTATTTTTGCCATCTCAGGGTACCCTTCTACTGTAATATTTGCATCCTTTAGTTTGATGGGGTCATTATAGTATTTCTTCTTAGGTTCTTTGGGTTCTTCTATTTCTCTTTCTCGTTGGTCTACTTTTATTTCTAGGATGTGCTCTTCTTCATCATTTTGTACTACACAACAATGTTTCTCTCCATCGATTGATTCTCAATCCAACCAATTAATGTACTCATATATACCTTATGCTTTGAGTGGGGGAGGAGGTTGTGGTACCACAATTTTTTGATCTTCTTTCAGATTAAATATGATCTCCTTCATTCACAATAATGTGGTATGTATCCATGGATTTATACTAGAAAAAGAAAAGGTATGGAGGAAATTCATTGTTACTTCATCCCATGTTTTAGTTTCTACATGTCTCTATTGCTCAATGTACCATGTTTTGGTCATCGGATTAAGTGTCTAGTAGAACAATTGGATGTATAGTTTTTCATCATACTTATACCCTTCTTCCCAAAAGTGTATACACATGTCTAAATGATGTTGTAGTAGGATTTCTCCCTCATATGTGGGTATCTCTTCATATTCTCCTACTTTCAGTTGGAATCATGATTTTATTAAGCTTTCCCATTTGATAATGGTGTGCTTATGTGTGTTATACCAGCATGCGACAATGTAAGTAAGGGTATATGATAGGGTATCAAGTCTGTGGTTTTCATTTGGGAAGGTTTGTTTGATTTGTACTAGGTATTTTGATAAGTCTCCTACTCTGAAATATTTAGGTTTAACTTGATGTTTAAAATTTCATGTAAAATGTGGTTGGCTTGATGAGAAGCTATTTTTTTTCCTTTTCACCTTTCTTTGTATCATGCGGTATGTTTTCCATGGTTCTTTTGTTGGTGTCTTTCTTACCATAAATATCCTTTTGGAAGCAAATATTTTGCAAGAATATGCTTCTGGTTTATCTCGTAGCCATGCTTCTAATCCAATTTCATATTCAGTGCTTCCATTAGTTTCATCTATCTTTAATTCTCCTTTTGAATTGGGTTCTTCCCAAATTTTAGTTGTAGGTAGCTTAATTATGGTGTTCAACCTTTTTTCATCATCATCATATTCCTTTGTATTTACCTTTGTTGTGTAGGTTTCATCTTGATTCTTCCCTAAGGGGATGTGTATTATCCTTCTGTCATCTACAAATGACAAAAGGAACCAAATGTTTCTTTAATGATGACTACCTCAAAATCTATAATTTGTTTTACTCCTTTAACGTAACTTACTTCCACCTATCTCTAAGTACCTAAGGTTTTCATTCCAAAACCATCTGCTAGATTGATGTTGTATAGGGTAGGTTCTAGTACAGGTCTTCCTAGGTATTCCCATATCCTTTTTTGCATTAGATTGACATTTCCCCTAAATCAACCATTACCCTAGAGATTTTTTGATTATGAATCTAAAGTTTAATCATAATAGGCCCAATTTTCTAGTGTTTTCCTATTATTGTAACTTGCATAATGGATTTCTTATTCTAGTATTTAGTAATTTTTTTTAATTTTACTAGTAAGTCATGTTACCCTACTATTTGCACTAATTGTTTTAGTATCCTTGTTATGAGAAAAACCCATTATGCTCTCTTTCATTTCCTTGTTCTTTCTCAATGATTTTCTTATCCTGTTCTAAGATCTAGTCATGTTGTTGCTTGGTGTGGTGGAAATTTTCTTCCCCTTCTGATCTCTCTTCTTCTACTGATATTGCCTCTTGTCTTTCAATATTGGTACCTTGTCTAGTGACTATTACTGCTTTACCTTTTTCTATTGTTCTAAGGTCTTTGCAGTACTCATTTCTGGTGCTACTTTATTTTGTGGTGTATCCTTCATCCATTCCTACCTTCTAGCATCTCCTTGTTTCTTCTTCTAGATTCTTGGGTACCTTCCAAAGAATTCTTTCTCCTTTGCTTGTATTGGAGTTTTATAGTTCATCAGTTTGAGTTTGTGGTGATATTATTTTATAATACTGGCATGCCTTTTTACAATTGAAAGCATTATGATCTTCTTGGCCATAGAATCCATATTTTTCTCTTCTTTCCCCAACATTCAATTGCAAAGTATCCCGATTTGCCACAATTAAAAGATGTAGCATTTGCATTTCCTTGGTTTCGTTGCCATGGTGATACTCTATATCCAATATCTAGTGCATATAATTCATTTTTTTCCAATCCTTTTACATATTTCAATGTGTGTTGGTCCTTATTATTGACTACGGTGGAGTCTTCCCTTAACTAGAATAGTTGTGATGGGTAGTCTTCGGTATCGTGGTCATCCCACTCTTCGCACATTCTACAGTAGACTAAATTTAATTTCTTAGGTATTGTTCAGACATTTACACATAACACGTTGGTTTATTTTCCCCTAGTTCTTTGGGACATTCAAACATTTGTTAGAAAATAAATTTTATACATATAAATATATGTTTGTGCAAAAGAAAACAAACTTGGCTAAGTATACTTACCTACAAATAAAATATTTTAAAATTTTTAATGCTTCTTGTTGATGGTCAATTTAACACAACAATGTTAAACATAATATTTCTACCCTATTTCTCCTGAAAAATATAGATAACCTAAAGCAACCTATCTTCCAAGTTCTTTGTAGTTGGTTCTCAACTGTGTTGATGTTGTTTAGTGGCCTATGCAACTGTAATGTTCAAGGGGCCTGTTGGTAAAAGGGATACAAATTGCATCATATAGATTAATCTATGTTTGGTGGGATGTAAACAAATATCAAAAGATAGGATAGAGCTCAGGACAACAAAACATGAATGTAAATTTCCTTCAATTCAAACATACAAACTTCATAATGAGTATTGTTTCCAAACAACTAAACCATAAAATGATACAATCTATAGCACAATCTATACCATTTCATTCATTCATAGGGAAAATTCAAGACATACAAATCATTCGCCATTCATAAACTTCAAAATTAACAAGAACATATCATCAGCTCATCATTAAAATTCATAGATCAATGAACACCAAGAAACCTCATTCACAGACAACTCAATGGAAACATTCTCATATTCAAAATCTTCTATTGACTTTCATCAAATAAGAAACATTTATGCATAGCATTCACTAGCATACGAATGACCATTTGTTCATTGACATTATCATTAAAACTAGTTATGAAAATAACATAAAATTGTATTGAAAACTGTAAAAATATCTAAGTGTCTTTGCATAAAGCTGTAAATTTTTTCTAAAACTATAAAAATTCTCCTAACTTTCTCCTCGGGCTGCTAATCTTCCTTAATTAGCCGACCTTTATATCATGGAGAGAAAAACTACATATAGACCATTCCTAACACTCATTCCTCCAGTCAAAAATTTAGATCCACAAATTTAGGGAACCACTGGAGGTCGCATGAGATGACTACCCTGTTGATCTATAGTTCAATTGCGGATGACTGTTATCAAAATCTAATGCACAAAGAGGGAAGGTAGAACTGCTGGGAATCTCTAGTTGAAGTCATGTCAAGATCTTGCAAAATAGGAGAGAAAGAGACAGAGTTGTCTAGCTGACCATTTCATTAGATGTCCATCAGGAACAAAACATTCCACTGCCACTTTATTCCTGCATTTTTTTCTCAAGCATGTACTCATCATAATTAGTAAACACTTGTTGGAGCATATCTTCATCTGGCCAGTCCACCTAACTGTTTGCAAACTTTATTATTTTCAATTATGCAAAAGAAAAATCTTGTATATCCCCAAGTTTAATAAGTTCTCTTCTAGCAGCCTTTATCTCCCCCTTGATATCCATAAGTCTATCAATCAATAAGTCATCACCATCATCCCCCTTGTGCATTTCCTCCTCAAATCTACTATTCCATTTTTCCTTAAGTTTTTCAAGAGGGATGCCATCTTTCAGGGGGATGTCTTCATTTACAAGCATAGCAATGACTGCTCCCAACTCCTCAATTTGTTTATTTGAATCTTTCCCAGCCTGTTGTCCCTCATTCCTATGATAAAAAATGATTGAGGACCATAACCTAATAATGGTGATGGTATTCTCAATAAAGTATGCATTATCCTCCTCAAGGATTGACTGCTCCAACAAAGTTTGTTTTGACAACTTATTGATGTTCTTCAACTTCTTTGTATGTTTTGTATATTCTTCCTCTTGTTTCCCAAGATCCTCAACATGTGAATTCATGTCACTAACCAACTCCAATGCATCATCATGAGATTTATAACTTTGAACAAGAAACTCCTCCAATTCTCGGTTCAACCTATCAATCCATCTATCCAACATCCCCACCTTGCTCCTCATCTCAACAAGGTCATCAACCTCTTTCTTACTTAACAAAATGGGTGTTGTAGGAGTAGTAGTAGATTGTACAGAAACAGGAGAGGATAGGTCTTTTAAGAAATTATGCAATTGATCTAATTGAGCCTTGAGCTCATCTTTCCTTTGCTTTTCCTTTACCATTCTTGACTTGGTGGAGGATGCTACAATATCAATTAAGTCAATTTGTTGGTTTCTTGTAGGCCTTCCCAAGTTCACAGTACCCAGTTGATAATCACTCAACTGCATATTTGATCTATCCTTATCTACCATTGGAATGGCACACTCAATCACAATCTCTCTAGTATCTGTCAATTTGGTGGGGTGAAGGAATCTAGCCCTTTTCTTGGGCCTCTCCTTCTCAATCTCTTTTATCATC
The DNA here is from genome assembly GCA_007258455.2 of Sequoia sempervirens. Classification (NCBI taxonomy): domain Eukaryota; kingdom Viridiplantae; phylum Streptophyta; class Pinopsida; order Cupressales; family Cupressaceae; genus Sequoia; species Sequoia sempervirens. Next base: position 68,489,003 of record VDFB02000007.1, read on the forward strand.
TAATCCCAATTCAGGGGTTGAGGCTAGACTATTTTCTTTTTCTCCAAGTTAAGCTTCAACCATGTTGGGGCAGCAAGAGTAGTAACCACTTGTTGTGAAGAAACAGTGATAGAGGAGAGAGGTCGCAGAATGGTTACCTTAGGTTGAGAATCAACCTCTTGTTGTTGCTCCTTTTTTGCAGCTTCTTTTGCAAGCCTTTCAATTTCAGCCTTCTCTCTTTCCTCCTCTAATCTCCTCTGCTCATACATTTCATCTCTTTGTTTCTCTAATTGTTTGACTCTATCCCACATTTTATCTACCTCTTGTTGATGCTTGGCTTGTTCTTCTGCTTCCTTCTTCTTCAGCAAGAGCTCCTCTTCATCCTTCTTTCTTCGGGCTTCCTCTATAGCCTTAAACTTGGCTTCAATGGCTTCTTTCTCTTCTTTGTTGAGCCTTTTCTTCTTCCAATTCATGAATTTTCTGCAACAAAGCTAACTTATCTCTTTCCTCCTTGAATTTTAGCTTTGCTTCCTTTTTTTGCTGTAGGAGATCTTCCTTCTCCTTGTGCTGCCTTGCAAGCTCTTCAACTTTGGCCTTAGCTTCTAATTCCTATTGTTTGGCTAGTGCATCAACTTGTACTTTGGCATCAACTTATTTTTTCTTTGCAAGTGACTTAGCTTGTGCTTTAGCATCTGCTTCTCTCTTTTCATCCTCAAAAATTTCCCACTGGTCCTTCAGAGTCAACCCATGTTCTTCCTCAACACTTCCAATGTTCTCAACAAACAAAACTTTGGCAGGATCATCATCTGACTGTGTGGCCTCTGAATTGGTATCAATGTCATGAATTTCAACCTCCATTTCCTTCCCCTTAAGGGTCTCTACTTGCTTATGAAGAATACCTGTAGGAATCTCCTCAGTAGATTCTCTTGGGAGAGAAGGTTGAGATGAAGTTCCTTCTGCAGCTATTGTAGTTTCTTCTCCTTGTGGCTCATGAGTATCTAGGGCAGGTATTTCTAGATCAACCTCTCCTTCAGAGCTAGGAGGGAGATATTCTAATTTCTGTTTAGGAGTTTTTCTCCTTTTTGTTCTCTTGTATCCTTGGGTGCCTTGTTCTTTCCTCTTCTTTGAAGTTTGAGCCTCTAGTTCCTTTATCCTCATCACTACCCATTGGATACTTTTATCCATTACTGTCGTAGAAATCTGTCTAATATCAATAAATTCCTCCTCATCCCAATTGATGGGGTCCAAGTTCTTGGTACTAATGTTTTCTTCCTCATAGTCGAGATCCAAAACCACACCATCATCAGATAATGTATCAGGAATGTCTTATTTTACTCCATACTCAATCATCAATGGAATAGGAAGCCTTTCATAGCCTCTCTTTCTAACATCATACTCATCTTGTAAATCCATCCAAAAATATTCTAATATATTAAAATGCTTCTAAAAAATGGTAGGAAGCAAAGAATTCATCTTATATTTTGGATCAAAATGCTTCCAATATGTGTACAATCCTAACCTTAAGTGACTCAACTCATCACATACTACTTTTGCAGCCACAATATGAGCACAATTCTATTCTCCCAACTTCATGGGAAACTTGTGGCATCCTGTTTTGTGTTTACCTGCAAACTTTCCATTGACCGCTAAGGCCTGATATATGAATTCCATGAGGACAATCCTATAATTGCAACATCTTGGGAGTAGGTGAGGATGTCCATCAAATCCTGCCAACCAGAAGTAAGAGAACTTGGGGTATTGGATATACCAATGCCCCCATTCAACAATGAAAGCCATGGCATCTCTACTCAACCTGTATCCAGCTTCTCCAGTCAATCGATTAATGATGACATAAAGGAATGCATCATTAACCCTTCTATAATGCAACTCTGATGTTTGCAAGGTTAATTGATCATAATGCTCCCATGCCTTCTTCTGTCCAGGAGATTCCACTAATGTTCCTACTGCATTCAATCCAGGAAATATACCCATCCTTCCAGTAGCATATACAACATATGAAGTCATGAAGAAGGTCTTTGTTTGATTCACCTTGATCATTTGATTGTGTAGGTTGTTCGACAAGATCACTGCCCAATCAAATTATTGCTTTCCACCCAAAATTTCCTTAATAAAAGGAAACATCCACTCCTTGAAGCATGCAAAATCTCTTTTCCCAAATACCCTAGACAACATCATGATAAAGTCATCAATATCCTTATGGAAGTATCCCCTCTTAGGTTGATCTGACACTTTATTCAAAGACTTCTTTTCAACCTTTAACCACTTCTTGTTCATGTGAGCCCTATTGGTTTCTTTATGGTTGTTGAACAATTGCAATGCCTCTGCCTCATTCAGTTGCTTAGGGTTCTGAGGGGTAGATGTATTGAACATAAACTTCATCATTTGTGGAGAGAAATCAATGATTATATTGCCTTGAAGGTCCACACATTTCCTTGTTGCAAGGTTGTAAGCCCTTGCTATTGCGATTATAAGCTTCGAACACTAGACTGATAGTGGGAAAATAGTCACATGTGCCAGTCCAGATTGGGCTATCCTCAAAGTTCTCCCAATAATCGCTTCAAAGAAATTGTCTACCGACAACTCCTCATAGTTGAATGGACCTAGATTAGTATCAGTAATATCAACCCAATCTGAGTCTAACTTGCTTGTAGTGAGAGTAGCATTATTGTGCTTGTATCTCAAGGTATTGGGCAATTGCTCCACCTTTATCTTCATAGGCTTGTCTTTCCTTGAACCATCAACAACCTAGCCCTCCACTTGTGAAACTTCTCTAGACACTCCTGACATTGCTTACTCCTGCAAAACAACCCTGGATTAGACCAAAAGAAAGCATGAAAATCAACATTAGAAGATTACCTTTGATATTTTCATGTCCTTCCCTAGGTAGCCTCTCATACTTAGTGAATTTTGAAACTTATCAGAGGTGGAACCAGGAAATTATTAAGAATTAGAAAGCTTCTAACAAAGGCGAGATCGGGGTTGGGGTTAGTATCAGAATTAGAACAGGGATCAGAACGGAAACCATACCCGAAACCATTCAATAGTTCCAAGTCTGTTTTTCCATTCTGGTTCCACTTCTGCCAAAAGAAAAGGATGCAGAATGGAGACAAAACCATATCGGGAGCGGGATTGAAATCAGACCTAAACTCTTATGCACATACTCATGAGTTGAGTTCGTTCCTAGCTCTGCTCCTGCCACTTTATCATTAAACACAAAGCAAATTTAGCCAAACACTTATAACGACTTGGGACGAGGTCACAGAAAGGCACGAGGAGACTTAGAATAAAGGTGTGACTTCATCATTGAAAAAATAGGGGTGGGATCGAGCCACCTAGGGAACGATATTGTAAAGAGATGACACACAAACCCTAGTTTGCACAACCCATCGGCTCAAGAAATTAGGGCATCAAAAACTTGACATGAAAGCCATTGAATCAACATGGGAATAAGATCAGAAAGGTCATCAAATAGATTTCCAACCTTTTAAAGCACATGAGATCCTTCAAATACGAAACCCTAAGTGAAACTAGGGCACGACAGTACAGATACCACCAAAACAGGAAAATGACAGCAAACCAACAAAAATGAATGGGAAAAGGAAAAAAACAAACAAGAAACAAAAGGAAAAACAAAACAAAAACCAAAAAAGTAAGCGAAAACACGAACACAAACATGTGAAGATTCATGAGAAAGGTCTTGTGAACACGTGACAAACACCATGAACATGAAATGAGAAAATAAACAAAACAGAACAAGGGAGAAATCCACCTACCTCAAAACACTACCAAACAGGATGAAACTTGATCTGAATCCACTTGCAGATGCTTTCCCTCGACCAAATCGTGCTCCTCTTTCACGCTTTCTTAGCTCTGGTTGCTAAAACAACTTAGGTAATAATGATAATGAGCCAATTAACCTTGATTAAGGGTTAAAATCCATTTCGTGCATGTGAGGAGGTTGTAATTAATGCAATTAATGCAGTTGGTCAGGTGTAGAATTGAAACAGGGATGAGTACACAACATCTGCATACGTCCGAGGTAAAGCGAAAGCGGAAGCGGAGTTGAAATAGAATTAGGAACTTGATGTAAGCTCCACATTTCATTTTGGTTCCGGCTTCAACCCCACGGAAAGGAAAAACGAAAACAAAGGAACGAGGCGGAATTAGAACAGAAACCGGATCTAGAACTTTTTGCAAAGTTCTAGATTCGGTTTCGATTCTGATTCCGCTCCCGCTAAAGGAACAAACATCGACACCAGAAAAATGAGAAAAGGAAAACAAAAGGAAACGAGACCGAAATGAAACCCATCCCAAACAAGACACAAATGGGGACAAAAACACAAAGAAAACCAGCAGGAGTGGGATTGGAACCAAAACTGGATCCGAATTTTTTTTGCAAAGTTCCAAGTTTGGTTCCGTTTCCGGTTCCACTTCCGCCAGGAGGAAAAGAGACCACAAGAAAACAAAAGACAACTCAAAGGAGAAACAAACCCAAGAGTGCAAGGCGAACCAAATAGACAAAGAAAACGAACAAGACAAGAACGGGGCCAGGACCAGAATCGAATCCGGACTTGGAACCTTCACAAAGTTCTTAGTTCAATTTCCATTCTAGTTCTGCTTCCGCTAGACAAAAAGGAACAAGGACTTAGGAGGAAAAACACCAAGGACAAACAAACACAAGGGGGACCCATTTTGACCAAAAATTAAAATGGGGTGGTTATGCAAGGCATAACACTTCTATGTAAGACAATAGAGAAAATAAGTTTGTATATATGCAATTATTATATTGATAGTCTTATTTTCATGCTAAGTTTTACATTGTGTCACAATTAAAAGAATGGATTTCAAGTTCAAGGAGAAACAACTGTATATGATTTTGAAAAATTAGATGATCAAACAAATGAGTCAATGTGTGATAAACCATAGGATGAATTTTGTTTCCAAGTCGAGTAAGAGGTGTATGAATACACGACTGCATTTCCTATGGAAGCGTCTATTATATTAAAATATTTGACCAAATTAATGCAAAATTCTCTGCTTGCATTTAGTAGGTTCACAATGTTCTAGATTTCATAATCTAGTCAGATTGGTCATACTTAGTTAGAGGATTGTCTAAATTTGTATGGTCGATTAGGTTATGTAGGGCACAATACTAGGACTCAGATGGCATGAACCTTGTTGGTTTTCTTTATTTATACTCTGTGAAAGGTAGGGCTACTTCTAAATGGAAGGTGTGTGGGGGAGCGTCGATCTATGGTTGGAGGAAAAGCACTCGGGTGATGCTCTGCCTCTTGTAGATGACTTTCAAGACTTGTGAGACAGATGTAGGATTCCAAATAGGGAAGATCTATAACACATATTGGTATAATTGTAAACATGTTGCTTTAATGCAATGCATATGTGTAATGTGAAAGAAATTTTTTATTATAATTTTATTATTGTAATGTTGCATTTCAAATTCATTTATACTCTATAATAATTGTAGTTTCTATTTTAATATTGGTCATGTAAAACAATTGAAATATGAAAGACAAAATTTTAAAAAAATATATCATTTTTAGCATGTGGCTATTTACTTTCTTGTTAATTCATAAGTAATTATGGTTATGATGGTTAATTTTGTTACAAAAAAATTAGATGAAAGATGAAAATTGATGGAATAAAAAATAATAAAACATGGATGCAAGAAAAATGATTATGAATGTAGTGATGATGATGTGTTATGTTGACTTTGAGATTAACAACCTTTATTTAATATAGCAATGGATGTTATGCATCAGGCTATATAAGACCAAGGTGACTATGTATTCAATGCATGGACTAAATCTCAAGAAAATAAATAATAGGTCTACAATAGGATGCCCCAACACTCACAAGGTGTATGGCACTCTTGGTGGATTTATGATTAGACAACCATCAAACACAACACATAAAAACAATAGACCTTGCTTATATATAAGACCAAGGTGACTATGTATTCAATGCATGGACTAAATCTCAAGAAAATAAATAATAGGTCTACAATAGGATGCCCCAACACTCACAAGGTGTATGAAACTCTTGGCGGATTTATGATTAGACAACCATCAAACACAACACATAAAAACAATAGACCTTGCCCCATTGTATGCCATATCAAAGCACACCATGATATAAAATGATTGTAGTGACCCTGAGTAGGAATAGTATGGGTCAAAAGATAAATCAAAATAAAGAATAAAATATTAAAAAGATAAGTCAAAGAAAAAGACAAAAAATGATCAATAGACACACAACAATGTTATTGTTGTCACTAAAGTATGCACCCTTTTTGAGTGTAGAACTTAGCTACTTTGTGGGCTTAGATGGTGGAGATAAACCTCCAGAGAGGGTTGGTTACCTTTGAGACTTCACCTAATTAACCTATCCTACTACTACATGCTGAAAAAAGGGGAAAAGGAAACATTAAAATGAAACCTAGGACTAATAAGGTGATGCACCAAATTGATCTCAAACCTACACTACTGTTTGGACTCACAATTTAATCAAATTACCAATTTGTTTTATGCACAACTCAGTTTTTTGCATATTATACATTAGTATTTCATAGGAAGGATTAATTTTTCTCAATTCTAAAAGTAAAAAATAGATATTTTCATAGTTAGAAGTTGTTCAAACTATTGTCATAAACTATGACCTGCATAAGGTATGCATATCTTTATCAAAAGGTGATGAAGGAAATGAGACATGCATTGAGGATTTGTATAAATCACAGAAAATACATCAACCATTTGTATTTGCCTAAAAAATATAGATAAGGGAAGTAAAAATACTTGTCTTTATTAGTCAAAAGAAGTGTTACATACAACTGTATACAAGTCTAAAAATGAGTTACATTGATTCTCTTTCTAGAAAGAACAATCAAAGGTTGCAATACATTGCTAAGAATGAACAAGAACTGAATAAAAAAACTGCCCTTAGGCTTCCTTGTAAGTTGCTCAACAACTTGCTAAATATTAGCAACATGTTTTGAGAGATGAAATACAAGTGTTTACTTCACCTTGCTAAGTCAAACCTCCTTGGGCGTCCAAAACTACCATCCCTACTTTCTAACCCCCTAAAGTGCTCCAAAAAGGTGTTTGAATGAAGAAAATTCCATGCTTTGACCTTATCCACTAGACAAGGCTCCTTAAATAGCTCCTAGATGCTTGGATATGCTCCAAACTAGGTCAAACTCCCATTTATTCTCCCCATTTACTTTAGACAACTCACCAAACTTCCCTAGATGCTTGGAAGAAAGCATAATTGACCTCCTATTGCTCATAATTGCATGGAAAGAAGTTATGTTTCCCATTCAACACTTATCTACTGCAACCTCCTCAAACTTGCTAACAAGGCATGTGGGAAAAGGTTTGAAATAGTCAAAAGTCTCCTAGGAGGCATGTAAAATATTTTAGAACAGGTATTTGACACTCATTTTCACCCTTATTCTCTTAATTGACATTTATTCACCACTTTATAGAATATGTGTGTAAAATTGTAGTTATAGACTATGTTCTTGAATATTTCATGATAATACATACTCTAAAGAAATGATCATATATTTGAATTATTGCTTTCCCCATGTAAAGATATTTGGACTGGGAATCCTTTTCCTTTCCAATCTACCTATGGATTACAATTGATTATCCTTTGAATGACCATGAGACCCTCCTATGAATTTCATGCTTTTTTTTTAACTATCATTATAGTCCTTAACGAACTCCAACTTCATCTTTTTTCCTTCAGATTAATGCATCTCTTGACAACATTAACTTAACCATGATTGTAACCAAGTTCTTATTGTCATAAGGTTTTTTATGGCATCTCACTTGTTAACGCATTACAAAACAATTACTTTAAAAAATCCCATATTTGATTTTCATGTGATATTTTTTGTCTTTCTCCTTTTTTTTCCTTTAAGACCCCTTTGTAGGTTTCTTTCTTTACCACATGATTTCCAAACTTCATTTCAAGTTATGAAGCTATAACTAAAGTCTAACATGTTAAACCATCATAAACAAAAAAAATCATCTTGTCATTTCTCCCTTGTCTTTGAATTCTCTTCACTGTCGTGATACAAAGTCACGTTTCTCTTATAAAATCTTCCATGCATAGATTGTCCCTCAATATTACACAAAAGTATTGCATTTCTACTTTAAAAAAAAAATTAATTGTTGAACTACATAATCTTTCAGGAGTAATGACACCTTCTTTCTATATTTCTTATGCAACCCTTGGTCCATCATAAGGTCCATACTATAAATTTCCTTAGTGGGATTGCTATGACTTTCTTAGAACAAATCCATACTTTGAAAATATTATAATCGAAATCCTCATAGCATTGTTATTGAATATCATGCCTTTTTTATACTTGGCAACATTTGTGACTATCTTCATTCCTAGAGAACCTCATAACTATGTTGTGTTATTCATGACACTTCATTGGTCATAAATCATAGTGTTTTGATATTATTATTTCATGAGAAACTCCTTCTTTGAATTTTTTTTGGTTTTCTCATTAGACAAATTCTCCAAAAGGTTCCTTTGTGCACTATGAACTATCACTTAGGCATTACTCATTTATTTGACAAAAGTCTCAACTATCTTTGAACATTATGCTACTCTTCATTCTTAAGGTTATGGACTATTACATGTAGTGAAACCTTTCTCTTTCCTACTATCCATTCTTACTCTACATGTCCCCACCTTTTCATGCTCTATGTTATGAAGTTCTTTCAATTGTGGAGAATAGATGGTGTACTTCATGTGTACTGTCCTCCATGATTAAGTATCCTATCATACTATCATAGTAATTTTGTTTGCCTTAAATGCACCTCATCAGTGTTAGTGCATGCTTGAATGTCACATGAATTATTTTTCTTTGCTTTATCTTCATGACCTATAGGTATTCATATGACTGTATCTTTGAATTTAGTTAGCACATCCACTCTCCTTTGGTGATGAATGATTGTGCTATTATGGTGTCTACCTACTAGCATTGCCCTCATGTTCATCTTGCGTAGAGGTCCTTCTCTATAAGCCATACTTTCATGTCATGAAGATATCTTGACAAGTTCCTGCTATACCATGAGACTATACTACTTACTTTTTTCTATTGTAGGTCTTTAAACTTTCCTTCATGAAATGGCCTTTTGACTAAATCTTATGACCTATGATTATTCATATGACTATCTCTTAACTTTGGAATTGTTTTAGTATAAAGCTCACTGTGTCTTTTCAATTCAAAACTACTTTTACTGAACTTCCTTGTATAGGTCTATCCCTTCAAATGTAATGTTATAGGTATTAGACATAGGGACCTTGTAGGTCACATTATCTACCTCTGATATTTCAGTAATGCATGTAGTAAGACAAAGAATTTCCAACCTCCAATTGTGGCACTTCAACAAAGTTGCAAGGTCCTTTGGATTATCTTTCTCACAAGTCTATCAATTTACCCAAACCAAACAACTCAAATTTTGTATCCACAGTATAATCCTTGTTCACACTAAATTCTTGAACAAAGAATTTCTCATTACCAGAAAGTATAACTGGAAAAAGTAGCTTAACCAACACTAAATATTTCTCTCTCAAGCAATTCAGGACAAGAGGTTTTCAACAGTCCTTCAACCTCCAATAACCTAAGATCAAGTTGAACTCTTTGCAAAGATTTTTCCTCATCAACCTTATAGTAGGGAAGCATCAAATTTTCACCAATACCATTTTTTTAATCATTCTATCATTTAGAATAGAAAAACATTTTTGAAACTCTTCACAACCTTTCTCTCTATCACCAGAAAATATCCATAATCAACCACTTAACCAATGAAAACGAACCCAAAAGGACCAATCAAGTGTTAAAATTGAATCATTTATTCCATACTTCTGACTATTCTTATTTATATGCACCATCTAAGTTGTGTTTCTTAATGTGTCCATTGATGAGTCCATCATAGATGGTATAGTCTAGAATGTAACCTCATTTGATAAAATGGTTCGAAATTTTTCCTTGCTCCCATAAGGTTCCTACTCTTGCATAGGCTATCCATAATTGTCTGATTTCACAACCTTTACTCCCTTTTCAAGACTCTTGTTTTCATTAATATCTCTTGATGGAAACCTAAGATTTAAGAATCCAACTAATCATCAGACAACATCTCCCTGCCTGGCATCTTCTCTATCAAGTTGGTCCCTCATATCAAATCTATATCTTCATATCTATTGTGAAACTCTTTGTCTAAGCCACCATTATCATTATCATCTAGAATCCTTGAATAGTAACCTTAAATCATAGTATTATTCTTTTTGGATATGAATTCTCTCTTTTTTCTTGAACATCAATTGCAGCAATTATTTAACTATTGTTTTATGGAGTGTCTACTACAATCATTTATTCAAGTTTGTGGTAGTCTTGAATGTTGAATTTTTTTCCCACCAACATACTTAAAATAATATCCCATCCTTTGAAGAGATTACAGCCTGTTGCATCTTCATTAACCACTCTCTTAATTATATAAGTTCTACAGTCCAAAAATTCAAGGCCATGCATTTTTTTCTTTATCAAATAATGAGAGGGATTCATAATGGTTAGGTGTATAGGCAATAACTTTTTCTACCAATTTTATTGGGATTGCACTGAAAGATTTCCCCAACATTAATGACTTTCATGCCAATCAAATTTGTTAGGGGCTCATTAACTTTGATAGAAAAACATCACACACATAAATAGTGTGTGTATGTTTATTATAACAAAAAACTTGTGTAGGGTTATCATGATCAAAACATGCCCTTTAGTGACCATATAAATTTATGAAACTTTGTAGAGGTTTGTTTATCTATATGAACGAATCAAGGCTACCTTGAATCTACTAGTATCTTACCTTTGTTTAGACCATCAATTGGTTCCTAAGATGACTATCACAGGGTATTTATACTTATAGATGCATTTTCTAGCCAATACAATAAAAAAATATCACCAAAATTTTTCCTAACTTGAAGACCATAGGTATCTCTTTCTAAATAGTAATAGAATTTTCACAAGCACAATAGACTTACCTCTTCTTTGAAACCCTTGTGCATGCTCCTTCATATGAGATTTCTCTGCAACAAAACTCTTTTGTTACTTATTATATATCTACCGTAATAAAGTCTATATCTTGATTCATTCTCCATGTGCATATTTGTGCTTGACAAAGTCTCTTCAACCTAGAGGTGAATGTATGCAACGTGTTCGTATCCTGGGAAGAAAACTGCATCCTCCATGCCTTGAAGAGAGGAGGACTTACTCAATAGTTGGGCAACAAAACCCTAAAAACCTCCAAGAATTTGACATTTTCAAAACAAGCAATTCCTTTCATGTTTTGTACGTGAAATTATCAAATTGATAAGATCATTGAATAATTTTAACAAGATTAAGGTATTTAAAACCTCAAACTATGAGTTTGAAATATAAATGCCTTTGGAATACAACTAAAATATAGGGGAAAGGAGAGGCTTCCTAACAAGGTGTCCTTTTAATTCCACAATGGGATCTAAAGGGAGTCTTGAGGATACTCTCTTTCTCCTATGGTCATTTCATTAGGAAAGAGATCACAAGGTGTAATGATTGACTTTCAACCTCAATGGTGAGTCGATCAGACCTGGATCTCAGTCCTTTAAGACAATAGGGTAGATTTTAAACCTAATTAAATGATTTTTTAATGTTAAAATTAAATTCACTGTATGACCTAGATGATAAAATGCAAGATTCTAAAGATACAAAAATCAAATTGATAATTTGCAGGCAAATCTGAGAAGGGTCTAGACACATGTACCTAACATAAAAATTTGATTCTGAGCACTATTGAAGGATAGGTTCATCCAGGGATGAATGTAACTTGATTAGGGATTCCAAAAATAATTTTGGTAGTCCTCTGAAGTAAGATTTGAGATGCTATTTTGTACAGGTTTCACTGTCGGAAAGCCAAAAATAAATTATGCACTTGAGTTTTCGTGATTTGACAACAATGAATACAAAAAATGCAACAATGTAAAATTTCTCTTCAAGATCTTCAATCCTTCTTCAACCTATAATTACACATACATAAAGAGGAATAATTTTTTTGTTTGTTTGGGGATTTTCCTTGGTCAAACCCCAAGTTTGGTAATTAAACCTTGATAAACAAATAATGACAATGGAATGAAATGATGAATGAAAAAATACTTGCTTACAACTCACCAAACCTTTAATGGCTATCCTTAGAGGATAGAAGTCAAACACATCACTCCAAGGACTGATATTGCTTTGCTTGATTGATTAGACACTTGAAAATGCTTGGATACTTTAGGATCGATAATGCATAGTAGCCTTCATAAGATGACATGAATGCACATGAACTTTGACATGATGATTAGGATCTTGATTTGGTACAAGAAATGACAGATAAATCTATTCTTGAATGCTCTTGACAATAATATTTTCTCATATAAAGTTCACCACTTGCTTGTTGATCATAATGTCTTAGATTTGAATTGATTAAAAGACTATGTATTTATAGGTGTTTATCTAATTTCCCAAAAATTAAATTCCAAAAGCCAACCATTGCATATGAAATCTAGATCATTAAAATACCGCCAAAAATATATTTAAAAATGGGTCTGGCCTAAAATTCTAGGGAATTCATTCTCCAATGTGATTTAATTATTAATTGTATTAATTAAATGTTATTTTCCTTTTTGGAAAATAGGATAAATAAGGATTTGAAATGCATAATTTTGGTAATTAGAAGCTTAATTAAGTCCAATTAATTAAAGGACCCAAACAAAGTGTGAAATTGTAAAGGCTATACAATTTCCTACACTACTTTTAGCCCCCACTTTAGTGAGAGTATGAACTTATGCTCAGACTCACACTAAAGTGGACAAATATGTGTCAAGAGAGGTCCAAGTGTATAAATGTTGATGGGATAGGATGACAAAGATCAAGGAGGATGATCAAGCCCCCAAGATCGAAGATCCCATGGAAAACCAACGTAAGGACAAAGGGAAACACAAGATGTGTAAGCTACGAGCAATAAGACAAGATACACAAGCATACAATGTCAAAGTTAATGCAAAAAGGGATGAACTAGTAAGTTGTGTTATGTTATTTCCATCAAATATGCTCACAAGGGCTAGTGCAATCTGATATACACTAGGTGAGCCCCAAATGCTAAGAAACACACACTAGGTCTACGAGGTGTGAACTCACAAGATGGTAGATGGAAAAGTCACGTCAAGTCTCTAGGCCTTCCATACATCAACCATACCAAAAGTTATACTCCTTGAGCTTTGATAAGATGCCACAATATGATCAATGCTATGCCAATGCTACACTAAGTTCAACCTCTGTGAATAAAATTGAAGCAACAATTTCAATTCCAATGTCAATATCAAAATAATGCCAATGTATGCCCCCAATTTAAAGGAATTTCTAAACACCATGTTGTGAGAAATTACTTTAAAGTAGAAATGATATATGCCAATTGTTAAAAGGTCAATGAGAGCTTATTTGGAAAGCCCTATGCCAAGCATATGTTTCCAAATAAAGCTACGTCATGAAAAGAAGGTTGCCCTCCCATATGCAATATAAAGATAACACATAAGGGATCCAAAAATTTTGGATCAATGCATGTATTTTCTACAGTGATATAGTAGACTTGGAATTGTCATCATTCCCCAAATATCTCATGGACAACAAACACAAAGGAGGAATGACACATAGAGAGATAAAAGACAAACAATCCTTTTGGGTCAACATGGAAGAGACTTGGATATATCAATGCCTTGCATCATCCCAAAAAGGAAAACATAAGAAAAAGGAAATTCTTACAATAGATAGAAGAATGGAGATACAAATAGAAGAATTTCACAAAAAAATTTGCTTCCTTTGTATCTTTGCACCAATGGAGTAACAAGGGTCATCCAAAGAAAAATCGCAAACATAAAGACATGCCAAGCAACACAATATGGAGGATCACATTACATACATGCAATGACAAAGAACATAAACAAAACTAGAATTTCACATGTGATCCAACCTATAGCAAGTCATTCAAATCCCAATCTTTCTCATTATATACAAAATGAAAATAACTAGCCAAAGGGGCAACAATAAGTGCCATATTAGAACAATCGCCAAGTTCAACACGTGGCGATGCACTCTTTTTAGGAGGATCATCACGGTTGTGCCCATATAAGTTCATAGAAGTGGAAAATAGCACATTCAACTCATTATTCACTTCTTCATCAATTCTAGAAGTCTCACATCATCCAAATTAATCACAATAGGAGGTTTTATAATAATCGCTTTTGAGTATTGTTTTACCTCTTGCTTTGATTGAATATCTTGTTTTTATGGAAGTTGGATTTCTTCATGAGTTGTTTCCATGGGTGTGGGTGGTATTGGTTTATTTTCTTATTCTAATTGACAAGTGATAGTGTGATGTCTATGCCTATTCTCTTTATCCTTTTAATTTCTTTTACTATGATTTGCAAGTTGTGATGGTGTAGGAGTGGGCTTATCAACCATTAGTTTCGTTTTCTTCTTTTAAGAGAAGAACAGAGGGAACCTTCAAGGGTTGGGAAACCATTGTCTCTTTAGGTTTATAAACTTATTTTATCTTTGGAGGGACAAAAGGGTTCACTTATTATCTCTTGGTTTTTTGTAGGAAAGAGGTTGAGGAATTGTAGAAAATTTGTCTTGGTTACTTGGAAGGGCTTGTCGTTCAGTCATATTTATTAATGGTAGGTTGAGGAGGAAGGATAACCATGAACTCAAGAATATTGCTAAGAGATAACTCTTTTATACGCTTTACATAAAAAAATTTATAATATTTGAAAAAGAAGTCTTCACATTGCTTTATAGGTTCCATAGGTCTAGGCCAAAATAAATCTAATGAAAAATTTCCACAGGAAGACAAGGGATGAAACCCACTATGATGAACTATAAATGTCTCATTCCCAACAGGGAAATTTATGCACTTGTGGATAACCAACGAGACAAAATTCATGGAGTGTAACTAGGAGTAGCCTAGCTTCACACAAAATTGGTCTGATGGTGGGATGATGGAGAATAGCACATCTAATTGTTTAGGTCCAAATTTTAATAGAAGAGTGATCAAACCTATTGTAGGGAAAAAAAAAACAATTATGTATCTTTATAAAGCTCTTGCACAAATAAGAATTCTTCGGTGCTCACATTCTTTGCACATGCAAGATCAAAAAGTATTCCTTGTGCAGGTATGTTATTGATACGACCAACAATGTAGAGAGGATCATTAGGAAATTTTTTAAGTGGATCACCATGAGTAAAAGAAATGTTAGGTTTCAAAGTGGTTTAGCCCTTATGAGGTTGAACATCAATGAATCCAATCATGGCATGATGATCTTCCTCATTATCACTCTTATCATCATCAGGTATATCTTGTGTTGTATCAACATTCATCACATCATTCTTGCTATCACTAGCTTTTACAAATGAGATGGAATGGTTTGGAATTGGATTGGTAGAGATTTGAAAATTTTGGTTATGTGGGGCAACAAATTTTTTTCCTTGATCATTAACATCACCTAATTGGATGTGATTAGAATCAATGAGGTCTTGCACTATATGTTTAAGATGCATACATCTTTCTTATCATATCCAATTTGTCATTAATAATGGTGAAAGACATTTGAATTATGGTTTGGAGGTGCAAGCTTGGTTGTATCAAGAGGTCTAATGGGAGGTAAGGTAATTAGGTTCTTAATCAAGAGTTGCAACATAACCTAATTGAGGGTATCAGGTAATGGGGTGAATTTCTTACTCTTATCCCAAAATTGGTATGCATTTGTTATTTTTATGGCAGCCACTTGAGGTTCAATATGATGGGTTGTTTGCAGTTGATTTATCTATATAAATCCCTTATTTTGTTTCTTGAATGGTTGAAATTTTTTATGAGGCACGGTTTTGGACTTTTTAGGACGAGTTGAAACAATTTTTCCTATGTGTTAGTTAAGTGAGTTACGAAAATCATGGAGAGTTGTGCATAAATGTGCAAAGGAGGAAAATTTCATCATCCCAAGCTTATATTGGATATTTGTTTGTAAGTTTTCAATGAACATTCTTTGAACATCAGCATTGGGAAGTTTAATGTTTATTTGTGAGTAAAGTAGTTGATAACGTGCTATAAAATCAGTGTCTTTTTCTTCCACATTTTGTTTACATTGCATCAAATCAAGAAGGGCCATCTTAGGACCAATTTGCACTTAGAAATGGTTGAGAAAGGTATCAAACAACTCATTAAATGAGTGGATTGAGTTATTTGGTAAAGAACAAAACCATTCCAAGGTTGTATCTTTCAAGGATCTAAGAAAAAGGTTAGCAAAGAGCTTATCTTTAAAAATGAAATCACTACATAAGGTTGTATATGCTGACACATGGTTGTTAGGATCTCCTTTACCACCATATTTCTCAAATCAAGGAATCTCTATGCCTTGTGGCATTTGTGCTCTTAATATCTTCAATGAAAATGGATTTCTCTTGACATATTGTGAAGGTTGTCTATTTTGGTTTTGGTTCAATGTTGTTATTTGTTGTTGGAGGGATGTGACATTTTGCAATATTTGGTTTATGACATAATCATTGGTTGTGTTTTGAGAGGGAGGTGAATATGGTAGAAGTGTATATGTGTTAGGTAGACAACCAAATTGTAGGTTAAGAGGTGAGGGTTTGGAGATATGATGTTTGAATTCACAAAACTAAGAGGATTTCCAGTGGAAATACCCAAAGTTGGAGTGATATTGCTGGTTGGTTGCATTGTTGTAGTAACATTTGGATGAGTATATGTAGGAATAGAGGATATGGTTGTAGGGGAGGAATTTGGTTTCCTCCTTGGATTCGAGTACATCCCAAAGATTGAGCACAACTATCCATTGTAGGAATATGATGATCAATAATATGAGCTAGGCTACACACAATCTCCAATCCTTGGTCATTATCAAGCATTCTCTTCATGTTATCTATGATAGGAATGGCAGTATCAACAATATACTCTGTACTCATAAAATCTTGAAGTTTTTCTAAATGTTTTTCCATTTGTTTCAACTTCTCTTCAGGGACATGATCAACCGAGGTTTCAGCATCAGTGTAAGTGGTTGATGGTAATGTGGTCACGGAACATGTGACATCATGGATATGGTCTAAAAAGGGTTGACTATTGTCAACACTATGAGTGAAAGAGTTGGAAAACCCAAGATCCATGGCGAATGTACTATCGCAGGATGCCATGAGTCTCAAACTACGTCTCACTGAAGTATTGGCAATAAGACACCAGGTTGTGAAACTCATACAAGTTTCACCAAGACCAAAGTGAACCCAAAATGGAAAAAAAGGTACTAGCTAATGATAGTAACCACCTAGAAATATAAAACACTATGCAAGTATAAAACTAGATATTACAATTTTTAGATATGAAATATGATAATTGACTAATTTTAGATGCAAAAACCTAAAAAATGATTACTTTTGCATGTCAATTTTAATTTCAAACAATGCACTATTTTTCACCAATTTAACTAGAAGCAAACAACTATAGAAATATGAATTTTTTGAAAATGAAACAGAGATCTGCATGTTGGAACAAATTGATAATATAGAGACAAAAGAATATGCAAAAATTTATAAAAGCACCTATACCAAGATAGGTTTTCCCCATGGCGAATGAGTCCTAGGACAAGGGTCTAGAAATTTTAAATTTAAGTTTTTAACTTGATATTTAAGTTCACTATTCCTAGCATCAAACATATTCTTCAGTGATTGTTTTTCCATAATTATGATGAAAATGTAAATGCAATTTTATGACAATGTATGAGAAAAATGACAACTTTTTTGAATGCAAAATTTGAATGAAAATTTGACCTGAATGAATGAAACACAATTTTATGCAATTTACTATGAAAAGTGTATGCAATATTTTTGGATTTTTATGAGTTTTAAATGATGCAAACATGCAATATCTAGCCCTAAATGAAGAATACAAACAAAATGATGCAAAATCTAGATCTAGGGTTTCAAGGATCTCTAAATCAGAAAAGTATGATGCACAATGTCAAGTTCACCAAAATGAAATGTAGTGGAAAGGAGAGGGTGTCCTAGCAAGGTGCCCTTTTAATTCCACAATGGGATCTAAAGGGAGTCTTGAGGATACTCTCTTTCTCCTATGGGAATTTCATTAGGAAAGAGATCATAAAGTTTAATGATTGACTTTCAACCTTAATGGCAAGCCAATCAGACTTGGATCTCAGTCCTTTAAGATAATAGAGAAGATATGAAACTTAATTAAATGATTTGCAATGTTCAAATTAAATGCACAATAAGACCTAGATGATAAAATGTAAGATTTTTAAGATACATAAATCAAATTGACAATTTAGAGCTAGATCTAAGAAGGGTTCAAACACATGTACCTGGCATAAAAAGTTGATTCTAAGCACTGTTGAAGGATAGGTTCGCCCAGGGGTGAATGGGTCCTAATTAGGGCTTCCAAAAACACTTTTTGCAGTCCTCTGAAGTAAGATCTAAGATGTTATTTTGTACAAGTTTCAATGTTGGAAATCCAAAAATAAATTTTGCACTTGATTTTTTGTGTTTTGACAACAATGAATGCAACAATGTAAAATTTCTCTTCAAGATCTTCAATCCTTCTTCATCCTGTAATCTGTGCATACATAAAGAGGAAGAATTTGTTTTGGATTTTTTGGGGTTTTCCTTGGTCAAACCCCAAGTTTGGTAATTAAACCTTGATAAACAAGTAATGACAATGGAAGGAAATGATGAATGAAACAATACTTTCTTACAAATCACCAAACCTTGAAGGTTGTCCTTAGAGGATAAAATTTAGGCACATCACTCCAAGGACTGATCTTGCTTTGCTTGATTGATTAGACACTTGAAAATTCTTGGATGCTTTAGGATAAAAAATGCATAGTAGCCTTGTCAATGTTAGCCAAGATTCTCTCTTGAATAGTGCAGAGGGGTTGGTGTTGTTAAATGAGAAGGCTAGGAAATGGATTGGTAAGCCTATTATTTCTGGAAAAGATGTGCATGAGGTGGAAGATGTCACCTTGATGGGAAAACAATATAAAGGCATTGATGTTGGCCCTTTTGTTAGGAATAGAAGAAAAACGAAGAAAAGTGTTGCTATTCCAGTATAGGAAGTGAACGAGGTTATGGAGATGCATGACAAGGTTATCACTAAAGATCTGGATGTAGTGAGGATCCTAAAGAAACTATTGTAGCTATTATTTTGTTTTGGTTTGATTTGCATTTGCTGCTTTCTTGCTGCTTATTTGTTGATTTCCTGTTAGCTTGGTTTTTTCTACTTTTTGTCTTTGGGGTTACTTCCTTTTGTAATATCTCTCAAGCTGCCTTCTTTTTTTTGTAAAGGGTTTCAGGGTCCCTTCAAAACCGGTTGTTTGATAATAAAAAACAATGCATAGTAGCCTTCACAAGATGACATGAATGCACATGAAATTTGACATGATGATTAGGATCTTCATTTGCTACAACAAATGAATGAAAAATTTGATCTTGAATACTCTTGACAATAATACTTGCTCATATAAAGTTCACCTCTTGCTTGTTGATCATAATGTCTTAGATTTGAATTGATAAAAAAGACTATGTATTTATAGGTGTTTATCTAATTTCCTAAAAATTAGATTCCAAAATCCGACCATTGCATATGAAATTTAAATCATTAAAATACCTACCAAAAACATATTTTAAAATGGTTCATGGCACTTAAGAAGGGCCCAGGGTCCTAGCCTAAAATTCTAGGACACCCATTCTCCAATGTGATTTAATTATTAATTGCATTAATTAAATATCAGTTTCCCTTTGGGAAAATGGGATAAATAAGGCTTTGAAATGCATAATTTAGGTAATTAGAAGCTTAATTCAGTCCACTTAATTAAGGGATCCAAACAAAGTGTGAAATTGTAAAGAGTATACAATTTCCTACACTACAACAACCAATACTTTACAAATTTTTACCTGAACCAAAAGAAATAAAAACATTTTAAATCTTTCCTGGAAGATACTATGACTAAACCAAGATTTTTAAAACAACATGAGTAACTTGTTAAGGCTTATTTTTTGAAACGAAGGACAAAATAAGCTAACAACTATCTTCAACCAAGGTGCAAAAAGGACTAAAGGATGGATGTGGATCATGTCTAGTTTTAGGAAGGAACATCTCGTATAAGATAAATGTTTGGTTTTGAGAAAGAAAAATCCCATGTAAGACAAGTGATGGGTAATAAGGAAATGTTCACGATGGAAAATGATTTTTTTTATTGTGAAGTTGATGTAGATCTCTAAGGTTTTAAATTAAAACTGCATGTTTCAAGTGTGATGTTTGAATGTTTGAAAGTACATGTTTGCTTACATTGTATTCATCAATTAGTATATTAAGGATGGTATATAATATAAGGACCATGAGGAATTCAAATTACTAAAAAATACACACTTGAGCAAGAAAGAAAGAATGCACAAAGATACAAAGACAAACATGATGTTTCTTAGGCTATTCTAACTAATGTTACTAGGAAGGACACATCTTGAAAAACAACATGAGGACTAGGAAAGAAATATCTTGATGATGATAATGTGACTAAAGGATCAAGCTTTACAACAAAGCTAGGAACAAAACCTAGGAATTTTTTGGATGGCGTGCTAGATTACATAGAAATTTTGTATAGATTAGGACTTTTATATTTGGAATGAATTCTTTTAGGATTTGATATGACTATGGAGGGATGTTGGCTAGATGAATTGGAGGCTCAGAAATAATGACAAGGGAAAACCAAGTATTTTGATAATGATAATGGATTTCTTAGGTAGGGGATGGGATGATGGTTAAGTGGAGGATAATAGACATGAGGATAATTAGATAGAGGATTTAGATATAATGTCTAAGGACTATGTTGCATAGGAATAACTTTTTCCTCATAGATACAAGTTTATATAGTTCTATGTAGGAAATGACATGATATTTGTTGGTGCATGGACAAAGGATGGACATGTCAAGAGTTTTTCAAACCATTTGTTTAATTTTGTGACTTGGTCCTTATCAAGATCAAGGTAGGTAGGGAAGATGGGTGGAAATTATATGGATTGGATGGATGGATAAAAATTTCATGACAAATGTATGGTAGATGAAACGATTTTCCCTCAAGTGTAATGGTACAAAAAGATAGTTGATCTTACACATGACACTTGTTTACTAGGTTTTCATCATGATACTTGTAGACATCTAAATATGTCCATACCTAACCACACTTGACTTTACCCAATTCTATATATTATTTATTTATTTAATTAATTCATCCTTATCTCACCCTTAATTAAATAAATTCATTTAATTAAATCTAACCTTAGCCCCCAAACCTTCCAACTAAATTAATTAATTAATACCTACTTAATTAATCTATGAAATGTAGGGAAAGGGAATCCTTTTGGTTTTTTCCTTAGGGTTTGACACCTTCCCCAAATTTCATGGAATTGTAAGTAGGGGTCTTGTGCGTAGGGATGAAAATGCAAAGATGGAATGGAGATTTGATGGATGGATTTGGACTAGGTATGAGGTTGACTTACAACCTATAGGTGAGTCAACTAGCCCTTAACCAAATATAGAAATGTCCTAATAATGGAATGTAATGACCTAATTGACCTAAGGATGCAAATAACCACTTTAACACAAAAACAACAGATTTGAGATATCACAAAGAAAATCAAACAGTAAAGACGGAAAGGGGAGGAAACCATGCACATGTGATAAATTTTAGCCTAATTTGTCGAGACATTTCCTTTAGGGGCACCATTTTCCTAGTAGGTATTTTTCAAATCTATTTTCATAGTCCTCTGATGTTAGATCTACACTTGCGTTTCTCATATGCAAACTTGTCAGATCGTTGTCAAATATTTTTGTAATTGAGTTTTTATGAGTTGTCAAGGCCTAGGGTTTCAAATGCAACAATGAATAAAGTATCTTCAAGCTTCCTTTCAATCCTCTTCAACCTGATATCTACACATTCACAAAGAGAGGAAATGTTGTGTCATTTTAGGGGCTTTCCTTGGTCAAACGTTGTGTTAGTGTGCCACTTCCATAATGACAATGTCAATGATAAATGATAAATGGATAGGAAGGAATGATGAAATCTCAAAGTTCTCCAGCTCACCAACCTTTAATGGCTTCCTTGAAGGACCGAAGTCATACACATCACTTAGAGGATCTTGGATCTTGCTTGCTTTATTTGCTTGAATGCTTGAATTCTTTAGAGACCTACAACAAAGGTTAGCCTTCACAAAATAATGAACATGAACAAACTCACATAAACTTTGACATGGTGTTGGGTTTTGAATTGTTGCAATAAATCTCTAATGGTTGGTGTTGATAATTTTCTTGACCATAAGTTCTCCTTAATGCTTTATAGATGATTTGAAATGATGCAATAACTAGGTATTTATAGGAATTATTCTAATTTCCCAAAAATTAAATCTCGAAAACTGACTTTAAATATTTGAATTTCAAATAATAAAATGTCAACACCAACATATTTGAATTTGGAGCCAAAATAGGGGGCCCTAGGCGCCAGTGTTCTAGCCCTATTTTTGAGGGTTTAAAGTGTCAGGGACAAAGTATTAAATGAGAGCATTTTTTATGCTTACAAATTGTCAAAAAATATTTAAAATAAGTTGTGGAATGCATAATTTTGGAAATTAGGAGCTTAATTAGGTCCAATAACTTAAAGGGGAGCAAAAAATAGTGTGAAATTGTCAAGGGTGACAACTTATGATGCTACATTTAGCCCCCACTTTAGTGAGAATATGAACTTACACTTAGACACACACTAAAGTAGAGGAATATATGTCAAGAGGGATCCAAATATATGAATTTTTAAGAGATGGGATGACCAAGGACCAAAGAAGTGGCCAAGCCCCTAGGATCCAAGATCCCATGGAAAACCAACATAAGGACAAAGGAATGCACATGCATGATATGTAGCAAGACAACATACACAAACATACAATGTCAAAATGAAATTAAAAAAGAGGGTATGGACTAACAAGTTGTATTATTCTAGGACCCATACAAATGTGTTCATGACTCTCACCATAGAAAAGTTTGATATTTGCTAGGTGAATCACAAACAGGAAGGCACGCGAGTTAGTGAGGATAGTTTTTCACCAGGTGAGCCCCCAAGACAAGGTAGAAAAATGAGAAACACACTAGGTCTAGTGAGGACCATTTTTCACTAGGTGTGTAGCCATGTCAACCATACCAAGAGTTATAATCCTTAATATCTTGATAAGGTACTACAAAATGATCAAAATTCTATGTCAATGCAACACTAATTTCAACGTTTGTGAACAAAGTGAAGCAAATAAATGGCAATGCCAATGTCAACATGCCACTAAGTCTAATCCCTGTAAACAAAGTGAAGAAAAATAATGCCAATATATGCCCCCACTTTAAAGAAATTTAAAAACACCATGTTGTGAGCAATTAATTTAAATTAGAAAATGATAAATGCTATGTAACAAAATATTACAAGAGCTTATTTGGAAATCCCTATGCCAACGATATGTTTCCAAATAAATCTACATCATGAGAAGGGGTTTCCCCAAATTCCATGCAACAAACGGGACAAAAAGATGTACACAGGAGGGATCCACGAATCTGGGGTTAGTATATGTCTTTTCTACAGTGGTATAATAGAGCTCAATACTGACACCATTCCCCAAATACTCATGGAACAACAAACACAATGGAGGAATGACACATAGAGAGAGAAGAAAAAAACTTTTGGGTCAACATGGAAGAGACCTAAATGTCTCAATGCCTTGCATGGTCCCCAAAAGGAAAAATAAAAGACAAAAATAAAAGACAGAGTTTATGAAATATAGAAGAATGAAGATACAAATAGAATAATGTCACAATAGGTTTGCTTCCTTTGTATCCTTGCAGAAATGGAGCAATAAGGGTCATCCAAAGGAAACTCACAAACATAAAGACATGTCAATCAACACAATGCAGGAGATCACATCATGTGCAAGCAAACACAAAGAACACATGAAACAAACATGAAGGAGTACCACACATGCAAGCTGACCTAAAGTAGGTTGTCTATATCCCAATCTTGCTCATCATATATGGAAGGTGAATAACTAGCCAAGGGGACTACAAAAAGTGTCATACTAGGAGCATCTCCAGGTTCAACACTTGATGGGTCATTCTCATTAGGAGGATCATCATGATTGCTCCCATCCAAATTAATTTGATTTGAAAATAAAACATTAAACTCATTATCCACCTCTTCATCAATTTTAGCAATTTCATCTTCATCATCACAATGGGAGGTTTTATGACAATAGAAGTTGAATCTTCTTGTTTCACTTCTTGTTTTAGTTCCATGTATTATTTTGGTGAAAGTTGTAATTCTTCTTGATTTTTTTCCATAGGTGTTGGATTATCATGCACTATTTTATTATTTTCTTCCAATTGGAAAGAAATAGCATGACATATATGCCTATGCTCTTTAGCATTCCAGTTTCTTCTTGCACGGTTTTCAATTTGTGACAAGGTAGGAGTAGGTTTCTCAACCATTGGTCTCTTTTCTTCCCTTAATAAAGGAACTAAAGGGACCATCGAGGGTTGGGAAACCACTATCTCTTTAGGTCTATATACTAGTTTTATATTTGGAGGAATAAAAGGAATCATGTGATTATCTCTTGGTCTTTTATAGGAGATGGGTGGGGTAACTGCATCACATTTTCCTTGGTTAATTGGAAGGGCTTTGGTTCAAGCATAGGTTCATCCCTAACTGGTGGGGGAGAAGGAAAAATCATGGACCTATCATTCTCAAGAGTATTTCTAAGAGATAACTTTGTTATGCACTTTTCCTTAAACTTTTGGTATGACTTGAAAATAAATCTTCACGAGGCTTAATAGGTTCCAAAGGTTGAGGCCAAAAGAATTCTAGTGAAAATTTCCCACAAGAGGAAAAAGGATTAAACCCACTATGATGCACTGTAAATATCTTATTTTCAAAGGGGAACTTTATGCACTTGTGAATAACTGATGGGATGATATTCATGGAGCGTAGCCATGGGTAGCCTAGTTTCACATGAAATTTATCTGACGATAGGATGATGGAGAATGAGACATCTAATTCTTTGGTCCAATTTTAATAGGAAGAGTGATGGAACCAATCGTAGGGTGATTCATTGAGTATTCCTTGCACAATTTTTTCATTGATATGATTGGAAATGTAGAGAGGACCATTGGGTGCATGTCTAGGTGTGTCACTTGGGTGAAAGCAATGTCAGGTAACATAGTGGTTTGGCCCTTACGAGGTTGAAAATATATTAAATAAACCATGCTATCTACTTCCTTATCTTCATTATTTTCATCATTCACGTCATCACTCATATCATTAGTCTTATCAACATTCATCTCATCATTCTTAACATCACAAGATTGCACAAAGTTGGATGAATGGTTTGGCATAGGATTGGTAAAAATTTGTAGGTTTTGGTTGGGTAGGGAAACAAACTTATTTCCTTCATCATTAACACCACCCAACTGGATGTGATTAGAATCAATGAGGTCTTGAACTTGATGTTTAAGATGCATGCATCATTATGTATCATGTCCACTTGTATGATGATATTGATAAAATGCATTTGGATTAAAGTTTGGAGGTAAAGGCTTGGTTGTGTCCACAGGTTTAATAGGAGGCAATCAGTAGGTTCTTACCCAAAATTTGTAACATGATTGAATAAAGAGTGTTAGGTAATTGGGTGAATTACCTATCTTTTAATCTAAATTGGTATGGAGTTGGACTTATGGTAGCAACTTGAGGTTCAATGCAATTGGTTTTTGGAGGTGTATGAAACTTTGTATGAAACCTGATAAAAAAAATTGTTTTGCTTCTTGAATGGTTGATATTTTTTTAGAGGTACGGATTTGAATTTCTCAGTATGAGCGAATGAAGATGCCTCTTAATACTGACTAATCAAATTCTGATAATCATGAAGATTTGTACACAAATGTACGAAGGATAGCAATTTTATTAATAAGATTTTGTCCCTTATGTAATATTGCAAGTTTTAAATGAACACTCTTTGGACATCTGCATTAGGAAGAGTATGATTGATCTATGCTAAAGGAAATTGATAGCGGCTTATGAAATATGTGACCTTTTTGCCTCTCTTTTTTTACATTACATTAAATTATTTATGTTAATCTTAGGACCAATTTTTACTTGGAAATGATTGAGGAATGCATCAACAAGCTCATTGAATGAGTGTATTGAATTATTGGAAAAGCCATGTCTTTCAATGACCTAGGAAAGAGTTTAGCCAAGAGCTTATCGCCAAATATGAAGTCACTATACAAGTCTTTATATGCCAATATATGATTTCTAGGGTCCCCTTTACCATTATACTTGTCAAATCGGGGTATCTCTATGTTTTGCGACATTTTTGATTTCAATATTTTAAGTGACAATGGGCTCCATTTGACATATTTTGGTTTTGGTTCAAAGTTGAGATTTTTTGTTGAAGTGATGCTATATTTTGCAAAATTTGGTTGATGATGGAATCATTGGTTGACATGTTTTGGGAATGTGGTGAACATGGTTGAAGTGTGTATGTGCTTGGTGGGCTACTATTGTTGGGGTTATACCAATGCTTTGTTGAAGTGACAGTTGGATTTGTGTATGTGGGAGGGAAGGAGACTTGACTTCCTCAACTTTGAGTGTATCCCAAAGCTTGAGCAAAACTAGTTGTAGTAGGGATGTTAGAATCAACTATATGAGCTAGACCAAACAAAACCTCTAATCCATGGGCATCACTAATCATTTTCCTCATGTTATCTAACATAGGGACTGCAAGACCAGATAAAAATTCAATACTCACATAGTCTTGGAGTCCTTCTAAGTCTTTGTCTAATTTTTTTCATTTTGTCTTCATAAACATGGGCAACCATAGTCTCAACATCTATAAAGATAGGTGTTTGTAAAGTTGTCATTGGTATGGTAGCGTCAGGAAGAGAGTTTGAAATGGGTTGAGTATTGACAACACTTGTCATGGAAGAGTTAGAAAACTCATGATCCACAACGGATGTAAAGCCATTGCGGGATGCCATAAGTCTAGAACTATGTCTCACTAAAGTATTGGGAATAGGACACCAAGTCGTGAAACTCATACAAGTTCCAAAGCACTTGAGTGTACTCAAGATGAGCACTAAACAAACAAACAGACACAACAAAATAGCTAGAAACAAAAATCAGAGATCAGAAACCAATAAAAAACATAGAGATAAAAATCTAAGCCAAAAAAATAGGACAGTGGTGCCCAAGGTGCCTATGTCCCAGGCAAGCTTTTGGAAAATTAAAATTTTTATTATTTATTATACCGTTTAAGGTTTCTCTATTTATGTGAAAATATGTTTGATAGAGAATTATTTTCCAGATTTTGCTCAGTTTTAGGATTGTGAACTTAAGAATATAAACATGCAACAATGTTGAAAACAAATGATAATTTTGAAATTCAGAAACATAATTCAAATAGTAGAATCCAACAGAGAACACAAAAACAGAGAGTTGATTCACTTTTTAGCCACAAAATGCTTGATAGTGGTGCCTAGGGCACCTATTTCCTAGATAGGGTGACAGGAAATTCAAAGTGTGAGTGTGTTTTTTGTTGTTTAATATTCCCAATTCTGTGTGCAAATAGTTTTGACGATGAATATTTTTCCTAATTTTACTGATTTTATGACAATAGAAATGGAAAATATAAGTATGGAAATGTATGAATAATGAATGAAAAATTTTGAATGAAATTTTCATATGAAAGGTGCAATAATTGACTAATTCCAAAATGAAAACTCTTGAGAATGATGATTTGATACAGTTTTAAAACAAAACTATGCAATTTTTCACTTTTTTGACCTAGATGAGAGATGCCTAAATGAATGCAATGCACAAGTTTAGAATTTTATAACCTAATGAATGCAATTTGAATGTATATATGATCTAAGATGATTGAAAAAAATCCTTTAATACAATATGAATGCAATATTTTTGTATTTTTATGTCTTTTGTGATGCAAAAATTAAACCCTAAATGAGAAATGCAAAGAAGAACCAAGATCTAGGGTGAATTTTCAGAAGGTATATAATGTTATCACATCAGGTTCACCAAAATGAAATTTAGGGAAAGAGAACCCTTTGAATTTTCACCTTAGGGTTTGATAAATTCCCCAAATTTTATGAAATCATAAGGAGGGATCTTGTGTGTAGGGATGGAAATGCAAACATTGAATGGGGGTTTGATGGATGGATTTGGACAAGGTATGATGTTGACTTACAACCTGATAGGTGATTCAACTAGCCCGTAACCACATCTGTAAATATCCTAATAATGGAATACAATGATCTAATTGACCTAAGGATGTAAATAACCACTTTAACGTAGAAATAGTAGATTTGAGATATCACATAGAAAATCAGACAATAGAGATAGAAAGAGGACACTGTGCACCTGTGATATAAATTTTAGCTTGATTTGTCAGGACGTTTCCTCTAGAGGCTACACTATCCTATCAGGTATTTTCATATCTATTTTTTTAGTCTTTTGATGTCGGATCTACACTTTTGTTTCCCATCTGTAAACTTGTTGGATCATTGTCAGATATTTTTGTAATTGAGTTTTCGTGAGTTGTCAAGGCTTACGGTTTCAAATGCAACAATGAATAAAGTGTATTCAAGATTCCTTTCAATCCTCTTCAACCTGAGATCTGCACATTCACAAAGAGAGGAAATGTTGTGTCATTTTAGGGGCTTTCCTTGGTCAAACACTGTGTTAGTGTTTCCACTTCCACAATGGCAATGTCAATGATACATGATAAATGGATAGGAAGGAATGATAAAATCACAATGTGTTGCAACTTACCACCCTTCAATGGCTTCCTTGAAGGGTTGAAGTCATACACATCACTTCAAGGATCTTGGATCTTTCTTTCTTTATTTTCTTGAATGCTTGAATGTTTTGGAGACCTTCAACAAAGGTTGGCCTTCACAAAACAATAAACATAAACAAACTCATAAACTTTGACACAATGTTGGATCTTGAATTACTGCAATAAATCTCTAATGACTGCTCTTGACTTGCTCTTGATAATTTTCTTGATCATAAGTTCTCCTTAATGCTTTCTAGATGATTTGAAATGATGCAATAACTAGGTATTTATAGGCATTATTCTAATTTACTGAAAATTAAATCTTGACAACCAACTTTAAATATTTAAATTTCAAATAATAAAATGTTGACACCAACTATTTGAATTTGGAGCTAAAATAGGGGGACATAGGTGCACTAGGTGCCAGTGTTCCAACCTTATTTTTGAGGGTTTAAAGTGTCGAGGATAAAGTATTAAATGAGAGACTTTGTTTTATGCTTGAAAATTGTTAGAAATTTATTAAAATAAGCTATGGAATGCATAATTTTGGAAATTAGGAGATATGTTAGGTCTAATAACTTAAAGGGGAGCAAAACATAGTGTGAAATTGTCAAGGGTGACAATTTTTTATGCTAAAATTTATTTAGGCTAATTAACCTTCATTAAAATTTTCTTATTATTTAATTTCATCTCACCTTGAATCCTCCCATTCAATCCTAGCCCTTGAATTCGTCTTCATGGATCAAGTTCTAAACTTGTCAGCATGCAACAAGTGTCCTAACCTACCTATCCTACCCCTTTCCCATACATGTGTGAGCATATATCTCACATAGGTGAGGCCATCCTACCTCTTATACATGTCATTTTCCCAAGCCATCTCACCTCTTACACATGTCATAGACATGTCTCCATGTTCTTACCAACGTGTGCTCACACATGTGTGGGAACACCTTGTTCTTACACCTCCTTTCCTCTTGTGACATTCATCACAAAGCTAGCCTCCATCATCTCATTCAATATTGACCCTCCATTTAGTCAATGCATGTTGGCCATTGATTTCCCCCATCAAAAATCTATAAATTGAGGCATTTTTTCTCATTTTGTAACAATTTGTAGACACATAAAAATGACCTAGGCCTCCAAGTTCAATTGTCACCATTTTCTTCCTAACATAATTGAAATGCTTAATTATGTCCTTGGTCCACTTTCAACTATTAATTAAATAATTCATAATTATTTAATTAATTTGTGTCTTTATTCCTCTTGATTATTTAAATAAATAAATCTAATTTATTTATTTAAATGTGTCACTAATTGTCTAATGTCTTTCTATAATTAAATAAATTTATTTAATTATCTTTGTTCACTAATTCCTCTTGATTATTTAA
Source organism: Sequoia sempervirens (assembly GCA_007258455.2). Lineage (NCBI taxonomy): Eukaryota > Viridiplantae > Streptophyta > Pinopsida > Cupressales > Cupressaceae > Sequoia > Sequoia sempervirens. The sequence goes on from VDFB02000007.1 coordinate 68,519,438, forward strand.
ATAGATAAATTTTATTTATTTATTTAAATACGTCATTAATTCTTAAAAGTCTTCTTATAATTAAATAAATTCTTTAATTTATTTAATTATTGTCCACCTTGGCATTTTCCCCATTATAAATAAAATTATTTATTTAAAATGGTCTCACTTTCTAATTTTCCCTCTTTTAGTAAATAATTCAAATTAATTATTTATTGTCACATGACCCCACCTTTTGAATTAAATAAATTTTTAATTCAAAATAGCCTTTTTTCTCCATAAATCAAGTAATTTCTAATATTATTTGATTTTCCAGCTCTCTCTTTTTCTATGCCATTCTTATCTCCTTGTCACATGCATTGTTAACCCTTGATTTGATTTTCTCAAATTGAATCTTCTCCACTCATTTCAAATTTGACCTAGTGTTGCCCTAACCCTAATTGTGGGTTGTCATATTAAATCTTGTCCATTGATTATAGGGCACTTGTCAATCTTCAATCTTGGCCATCCATCCAAAATTGCATTTTCTATAAAATGGCAATTTTGGTCTCATTTTGGACATCTCATGCAATCTTGTCATCTTAGCCCTTGTCTTAGGCATACTTCATCTCTCATTTAGCATTTTGGCATACTTTAGTCAAGTTTAGAGTTGCTTACTAGTTGCATAGTATTGCATTTTGTCATCAAAACCTTCAACATTTGCTTTGGTCTTGGCATTGTCACATATTGCTCACATAAAATCTGAGGGAAAACTTCATATTGCAGCAAATAGAGAAGGTATAATGGAGGTCAATCATGGAGGTTGAAGATTCAAGGTGATATCTCTTTTTGTTTTTCATATTTTCCTCCTTTGTAGTTCATTATTACTTTGGGTTTTGATTTATTTAGCTACTAATGTGCTAACTTGGAAATTTCTCATAGTTACATTGGTGAACCCGATGTGAAAATTGTGCATGTTTGTTTTTTTTTTTTTTTTTCGTACAATATTTTTTGTGGTTTGCAGGTATAGGTACGGAAATCCAGATTCATAGTTTCCAGAACCGCAATCGTTGCATCGTGACGCATTTGGCCAGTAGAACAACACATCTGCAGACTTGAACCGCATTTGCTATCTGCAGAGATGCATTCACCCAGAATCTGACTCATTCGACATCTAGTGTGACACATTTGCAGACCGTGGCGCATCTTTTTTGCATATCGACGCATTCGCCTGATAAACTCTAGCATATAGACTCGAGCCACATTTGTTGTGCAGAGTGACGCATTTGCTCTGTTGCAACACATTCGTCTAGTAAATTTTTGCTTTCAATTTTTTCCAGAATTTTCCTAATTCTCATTTCAATCTAGTAGTGTAGGGGTTTTTCTAGTTACTAATCTATTGTTGCAGCATGTGGCTTAGAATTTTTGTGGGTCCAAGACATCTTTTTAAGACTATAACAAGTGGTTTTATAGGTTCGAATGTCCAAGGATTTTTATTTTGAAAACTTCTTGTGTTTGTTTTGGATTAGAAAACACTTCCATTGGTGCTCTAAAAAGAACATTTGCTTGTCTCACTTAGATTTAATTAGGAGGTTTAAAGAACTTTGCTTGATTGTGCTTGAAGGTGGTAGGTGATTATGCTCTCACCTTGTGCAAACTAGGTGATCAGAAAACCAGACCCATCTATTTTATGTTTTTGAGCCTTAGAGGGGTCTGCCTCGAAAGAGGGAATGACTCCAACTTCGCTCGGGCCGGTATATGAAAGGATGAGTCTAAATTATCAAGTCCTCACGGTATGTAGGCCTTAGTCGTATAATGTCATTCAAAAATGGGTACCGTCCTTTTCTTGTAAAAGGTATAAGAGCCCCTAGTAGATTGGTTAAAGCCTTAAGTGGCTTGCTATACACTCGTGAGGTGTTGTGTCCCTGAGTATTTACTAGAACCCTTTTTTTTAGTGGCCAAAATCCCTTCTATTTGCTAGCGCAACAACGGTCGTTGTGAAGGCATCCTCATTCTCCCAGTTCTTAGTAGAGGTGATCAACCCACCATGGGGGATTTATGGGGGTTGGAAGCTTAGTTGACCTAAGAAGTGAGTGCACTATAAGGGGGAGCCCGTGTGGCCAAGTTTCTGGATTCATCTGTTAAGAATAAGTGCGATTGGGGAAACCCACGTGGAATCTAGCAAATATCATCCTTGCCTAACCTAGGGTTGTACTTGTCTTCTTTGTGCATGATCAAGACAAAATATTGTGTTTTCAAAGTGTTTTCTAAAACATTCAAACAAAAAAACACCATTTCACAGATCTGGAAACAAACATTCAACTTGAGACGATTTCAAAAAAAATCCAAAAATTGCAAACAAACTTGACCCATTATGCTTGCAACGTATTTGTTGCAACGCATTTGCTTCCTTGCGCCGCATTTGCCATTTTCTATGACGCAATGCTCTGATAAGCTACATTTGGTACTCTTGGAGACGCATTTTCCTGTTCTGAACCACATTCGCTTAACAGAACGTCACAATTGCTTTTCTGAGTTGTATTTGTTGTCTATAAAATCGCATTCGTTGAAACTATGACGCATCTACAAAACCGCAACGCATTCGCAACCTAGAACAACACATTTGCCTAGAAAAATCTAAAACACTGTTGCAGTCTAAAATCTGAGACCAAACTTGTCCAATCTATCATTAAACATCTTTTTCTAGCAACCTTTGTCAAAAACCAGAAAGAAAATTGCTCAAATCTTCCATCATTCGCATCTTTAGCTTGTATTTACCCATAGGTTTAACTTTGCAAATTTTAGTTGCATCCTTTAGAGTCCATCATCTTCATTTTAGTCATAAACCAGTCCTTAGGTCCTCATTTCATTTGTAGATTTTGGCTTAGGAAACCTTACCATACTTTGTAAAATCATTGCCTTCAAGAGTAGGCGGTCATTGGACTTAGTCAACACAATTTCTTTTAGTCATTGTCCCTTATTGTGAGATTTTCCAACTCAAGAGACTAGTTAGGAAACCTCACCTTGTCATCTTGTCATCTTGTCCTTTAGTCACATTAGTAAGTCCTTTAATGACCCAAATTGAGACATTGATCAAGCTTAGGGTGGTTGAGTAACCTTCTTCCCAAGTCATTTAGACCTCATCTTAGTCCTCATTTTGCATACCTTATTCCTTAAAAAAAAAAAATAGTCCTTATTGTCCTTTGGCATTTGTCATTTCCTTTAGGAAACATTGTCATATTGCATTTGCATTCTTTATAACCAAAAATCCAAAAACATAGCTTGCATTTGCATCCCTTATTCAAAAATCCCAAAAACATAGTGTCATCATCTAGTTGTTGTTTTCATCCTCTTCCTAATTTGAGCAATTCCTTATATGGTTGAGACTAGGATTCAAAGAAAAAGAAGGCAAATGGATAATTTTGGACAAGACAACAACACTTACATCTTTTCCAATGACATGAATAAAAACATGAATCAAGACGCATCCTTTATCAATCCTTTCAGCGAAATGAACATGCCATCTTCTTCACGCAACCCCTTTGAATCATTCATGCATAGATATGAACATGGACACGTGTTTATAGAAGACCTAGAAGCAGCAGCACAAAATCCTAATGTAGCCTCCTTTGTGGAAGACTTGGTCTTACATGACCCACAAAGATATTTAGCCATGCTCTTGGACCAAGGGGTTAAATTACAACATGGCTTTGACATTAACACTTTGAGACCAGCCTCTAATGATCACAATACCAACAACAACAATACAAACAACATGTCCAACACTAGTCAACCTCAAAACAATACAAACAATGCCTTTGTTGGTGCCACCTTGCAAATTGCCACAAGAACTATTAATGCCACCTCTAATGACACAACCAATCAAAACAATTCCAATTCAATCAATGCAACATCTGTTGGAGGGACACCAACTATGTCACAAGCCATGTCACAATAAATTCCAACAATATCAATGACATCCTCACAATTAGTTGGAGCTACATTTTGATCCTCATCAATGGGGCCAAGTTCTTCAAACCCCCTATTTGGAGCTTCATCTATCACCATGGGAGCATCATCAATGAATCCTTTCATTGGATCTTCATTCAATCCCTTTGGGGGAAGTAAATGATGTATCTTTATTCGAGGACCACAACCAAATGTCCACACGTCATCACAACTTAATACCAATACTTCCCAAGGTCAAAATACCAACATTCCTCATGGACAATTTCACCAATTTGGACAAGGCAATTAGAATACACAACATATGACCTCATTTGGACACCAAAATATTCAAGGCCAACACATCCCATAAATATTGACTAATATGGATGGAGGGCACATTCCTACATATGCATCACACATCCATACCCATCAACATTTCCCTAACCAAAACTTGCAATACCAACAACAATCAAATCAAAACATGTCATATATCTCACAACAACACATCCCACAATAAAATTAGAACATATCTTCACAACAAATGGGGACACATGGGATACCCATCACTCCCATGTGTGATGCAAAAAACAATCCTATAATTGATGCCTTGACAGCTCAAGTGGCTAACTTGCAAAAAACAATAGAGACTATGCAAATGTCCAAAAAAAAGTTACACATGCCATATGACCTATGTCCATATCCTTTTGACACAAATCTATACTTGCCACCATTTCCTCCTGGGTATGTGGCACCAAATTTCACTAAATACAAGGGCAAGACAAACCCCATTGAACACGTTTGAGAATTCACAACCAATTGTGTGGACATTGCCTATGAACATACCTACTTGATGAGACTCTTCCCTAAGATTCTTGTAGGCCTTGCACTTGAATGGTTTTCCACTTTACAAAAGGGAATAAAATCATGGGACAAACTTGCAGACAAATTTGTGGGAAATTATGCCTATAACATTGACACAGACACCTCCATTACCAGTTTATGCACACTTACACAAGGAGACGTTGGTGAAACTTTTATCCCATTCTTCCAAAGATGGAGAATCCTAGAAAGTCATTGCCACATTGACATACATGAGAAATAAAAAGTTGACATGTTTGTCCAAACACTCCTAGGGCCATTGAAATATGGCTTGCAAGTTCACTGTTGCACAACCTTCATAGACTTAGTCGAAAAGGGTGTCCAACTTGAGAAGGCCCTTATTGCTAAAGGAGAACTAAAATATGGCCCTAAAAACACAAACACAAACCCACCTGCGGACAAGAGTAAATACTGGGTCAAGAATAAACACATTACCAATGATGGCATTGTTGACGCTAAGATGGAAAACACGATGGGTCCAGTGCTTACCCTTAAAGGAGCTCAACCACAAAACAGATCAATGACTACACCGACACCTCCTGCTAATGTCATTCAAAATAACCAAAGAAGTCAAAACAGTCAAATTCAAGGACAACCCCATCAACCAAGGCAATTCCCAAAAAGATGTACATACACTGCCTTGGGGGAACCAATTGAAGACATCCTTAAGAAGCTCCTTCAAAACGGTCTCATCATGCTAGAGGACCCTAAGCCATATGACCCAGGACAATTTAAACCATCATGGTGGGATGACAACACTTTTTGTGATTACCACTAGGCTAAAGGGAATAAGACATCCTCTTGTTGACAACTAAGAAATATTGTGCAGGACCTCATAGAAAATCACACAATTGAATTGTGTGGGACACAATTTGCCTCAAACACAGACCATACTATTCACAAAAACCCACTGCAAGACCATGGTTTGAATAATCCTTCCTCGTCAAGTCCTAATATAAATAATAATTGTGCCAACTATACCCGCACCACATTCAACTATTTAGGAGGAACTATTATAAACCACGTCCAAACTGACGATGAATATGTCAATACCATAACGGTAAAAAGAGCACCTGAATGCAATGTCACTACCCATGGTGGAAAAGTCACCATAGCAAGTCCTCCTCCTTGGCAGCCAAAAATTACAATACCCGGTCCATCTGCTAAGCAATCACAATCAGGCCCATCCACCAAGCAATTGCAGTCTAAGGGATAGTTTAATCTTATTGATCAACTAGGAAAAACCCCTGCTCAGATTTTTATACTTGAGTTGCTACGCATTTCTACCGCACATAAAGCTATACTTGAAAAAACCTTGCAAGAGTCCTTTGTCCCTCATGACATTGATGTCAATCAGTTTGAAGCCATGGTGGGATACCTCACTACACCCCATCATGTAACATTTTTAGATCAAGATTATTCGTCATCAAAGTCCAATCATAACGATGCATTACACATTGAAGTCCTTATCCATAAGCATAAGGTCAAACGAGTTTTAGTAGATGGCAGAGCAGGACTAAACATATGCTCTTTAAAATTGGTTAAGGCTCTAGGCTTTTTTGATGCTTGCGTAGACGCTACAAAGAGCATAGTTATAAAGGCATATGATGATGAAGAATGTTCCTTCCGAGGTGTTATCACTCTTCCTATCAAATTTGTGCCAGTCATTGTAGACACAACTTGCCAAGTCCTGGACCTTGAATTACCCTACAACATATTACTTGGTCGACCTTGGATCCCCGCCCTGAAATCTGTTCCATCCACCTACCACCAATGCCTGAAGTTTCCCTTTGACGACACAGAAATCACCATATATGGAGACCCCGATCCCTTTCAGTATTGCACCAATCTAAGGGGTATTTCAAAACTTCAAGTGCCCATCAATCGAGAAGCTCCAAGTTCCTCTTCTTCCAAATTTATTAACCCATCGACACTCACCTCTTTGTCCACGTCCACTCCTTCCACATCTTCCGCCACGCCATCATCCTCCTCGCTTCCTAAGGCTGAGGCCACTGTCAAGATTCAGGACCTAGGCTGTGGGGAATTTAAATTAAGTACGGCCTACTACATCACCAAAATGCCCAAGTCTCATAAGGTCTACGGTCAACCCTGTTTTAGAATGGAACCTAGGGAAACTTTCAAGGTTCCTCCATCACACATTTTTATTAAATGGGGTGAAATGAGAAAAGAATACATCAAGGATATATCAACATGGATTTATAAGGACCAAGAAAATCCATCCCCATTACCAGTTCAGATATATCGGAAAGGCTATGATATAATGAAGTAAAAAGGCTACGATGGAACTAGTGGCCTTGGTAGAAATAAAACTAGAATGCGAGAACCCATAATGCCTCCCTGAAGACCAAAACTTCTTGGGTTAGGGTATGGACTACCCGAAAATGATGATCAATGTACCAATATACTTTCGAGTGAGAGCGTAAATGCTTCGGAAAGTGTCGAGACTATTGAGGAATCCCTTACTAAAACTAACTCCCATGAATGGGAATCTGGCTCCCAATGATCCCTAAGTGACTGTTGTCTTGATGAATTGTTCCTTGAACCTGGGGAACTTACTTCTGAAGAAATATTTTGGCAAATGTTTAAGATTGGTCCAACATCGAATAATGACAATCCTAAGATCCCAAGGAAACAAGAAGACTGGGATATAATATTTTTCCCAAGGAACAATGACAAGTCTAAATCATCTTCCAATCCTATTAGCTTTAACCCTAACATATTTGTCCATCCATCTGACAATAATGACCATCATTTAGATACATCCAAATTGCCACATGACACTACCGACCCCAATGATAGTCCTTTTGTCCCTTATTTTGACAATGAGTATGAATCAAGTGAAGGAGAATATTGGATAGAGTATGATTGGGAGTTGGATGATGACAATTTCATCTTTAACCTCTTTGCATTTGTCTGCATGTATTTTGCATCCTCCCCACCATTCACCAATACTAATGATGGTATCTCCTTAGTCTACCCGCAACTAATTGATAGGGATCAAAAAGGCCCACCAGTTATGGACATATTTCAAAATGAGGCCAATGTAGAATTCATGGGACTACATGAAGGCATAACAAGTTGAGATCACAAGGCTGGATTTTCTGTTGACCTAGATTGTACAACTTACTTTAGGGAGACTGCTCCATCCTCTAGTCACAAAATGAAAAATAAAAATAAAACAAAAAATGACACGTCTTTAGGTGAAAACTGAAAGGCACCTTCTGACGATAAAAAAAGTAAAAATAAGGACGTATCTGCGAGTGAAAACCTCTCTGAGATGCCCAAATATTGAGGACTAGACTTTCTTCCTGTGACTCAAGAGAGATCGGCAATGCTCATAGAGGATACCATGAAATTCAACATATCTACAATAGAAGATCCTAAAATTGTCCTCTTTGCGACATCCTTGACAAAAGAAGAGAAACCTGAATTCCACAAATTCTTTTTAGAGCATAAGATTAATTTTGCATGGTCCTATGCCGACATGCCTGGGTTAGATCTAGAACTGGTCTTACACCATTTTCCACTACTAGATGCCAAGCCAATAAAACAGAAGCTGCGTAAAATGCATCCTCAAATCACCTTGTTAGTCAAAGCGAAACTTAAGAAATTGTTGGATGTGGGATTCATACGGTCTATAGACTATGCTGAATGGATATCCAATCTTGTACCAATCACAAATCCAAATGGTTAGATCCACATCTGCATAGATTTTAGAGACTTGAACAAAGCATGTCCAAAGGATAACTTTCCATTGCCAAACATAGATATCATAGTTGACCTTATAGCAGGATACGAGATGTTGTCTCTTATGGACGGTTTCTCAAGTTATAATCAGATTTGTATTGCCCTTGAAGATCAACATAAAACAACATTCACATGTCCTTGGGGTACATACTATTGGAACGTCATGCCCTTTGGTCTCAAGAATGCAGGCGCCACGTATCAAAGAGCCATGACAACAATATTCCATGACATGATGCACAATCTAATGGAAGATTATGTGGATGACCTTTTGGCCAAATCTTTGACATGAAAAGATCATTTGAATGTGCTAGACAAAATATTCAAGAGATTGGAAGAGTAAAAAGTTTGCCTGAATCCCAAGAAATGTGTCTTTGGTGTGACATCGAGGAAACTTTTGGGATACATAGTTTCTCAAAGAGGCATTGAGGTTGATCCTGCCAAAGTGAAAGCCATATTAGACATGCCTCCTCCAAAAGGAATAAGTGAACTCAGGACATTGCAAGGAAAGTTACAATCTATCTGATGCTTCATAGCACAATTGGCCGACAAATTTCAACCATTTCAGTAGCTCTTGTGCAAGGGCATCCCCTTTGTGTGGACTGATAAATGTTAGGAGGCCTTCCAACTAATAAAGGATTACCTATTGTCACCACCTATTTTAATGCCACCAATCGAAGGGAAACCTTTGATTCTATACATTTCTGCAACAACTTTGACACTGGGGGCATTACTGGCACAAAATGACAATGATGAGAAGGAAAGGGCCATATACTATATCAGTTGGACACTGGTCGGATATGAGCTAAATTACACATCCATTGAATGTGCTTGCCTAGCGGTTTTCTTTTCTACCCCAAAGCTAAGGCACTACATGTTGAATCACATGACACATTTGGTAGCAAAGATTGATCCCCTAAAGTATCTCCTAATTTGTGCAGCATTGACAGGTCGTCTGGAAAAATGGGTCATGATTTTGAGTGAATACGACATCCAATATATGGAACGAAAGGCTATAAAGGGACAAGTGATAGCAGATCAGCTAGAAGATGCACCTCTACAAAGTGATCACCCATTGGTGGCAGACTTTCCTGACGAGTCCATATTTCATACAGAACCTAAATCGCCTTGGAAACTTTACTTTGACGGATCTCATACTAGTCATGGCTCAGGAGCAGGAATACTATTTATTACACCACAAGGAGACTCCATCCCTAAGTCATTCTGAATTTCTTTTCCATGTACAAATAATGTTACAGAATATGAGGCACTTGTCACGGGACTCAGAATGGCCATAAAATGGAAAATCAAAAATCTGCATGTTCTCGAAGACTCTCAGCTGGTCATCAACCAAGTCAATGATGACTATGACACAAAGGACGAGAATTTAATACCCTATAAGCGAATGGTTGATAGCTTCCACTCATACTTCCACATGCTTTCTTTTGAACAGATTCTGAGGGCACAAAACAAGGCGGCAGACGCAATGGGTACAATTGGCTCTCTTCTAGACATTCCAAGCAATGTGTCTTAGTTTAAATTCTTGGTAGACAACTTTTGGTCCCTGCATGTGACATTCCAGAATCAGAGATGGTTTGTGAGCTTGTTGGTCCCAATTCTCCATGGAATCAAGACATTTATGACTATCTCAAGTCCCAAACCCTTCCCCCCAACCTATCCAATAACCAACGAAATTCTTTTATCCAAAAAGCCGCTCAATACACCATCATCAATGACACACTATATTGTCGTAGCTTTGACAATACCATTCTTCGATGTCTCAACACTGAAGAAGCATGAAAAACCTTATGTGAGGCACATGAGGGTATATGCAGATCTCATTCAAGTGGTCCTACCTTAGCCAAGAAGATCATGAGACTTGGGTATTACTAGCCAACTATAGAAAAAGATGCACCAGTACAGGAACTTCAGTCGATTACTTATCCATGGCCCTTTGCATAATGGGGACTCAACCTTGTGGGAAAAATCCATCCTACCTCTTCTAATGGCCACAAATTCATTATCACCGCCACTAAGTACTTCACTAAGTGGATTGAAGCCATTCCCCTCACATACATAACTGACAAAAAAAATTCCAAATTTATCCTTAACTACATCATCTGTCAGTATGGTGTACCCCAGTCCATCATCACAGACAACGAGCGTCCTTTCAAAAATCAAGATGTTCATGAGTTATGTGAACGCTTCCATATCCAACATCATTTCTCCACACCATATTACCTGCAAGGAAACGGTCAAGCTGAGGCGTCCAATAAAACTATCATCAAAATTCTTAAAAAGACCATCAATGATGTTGGTTGTGACTAGCACATTCAACTCAACCCTACTCTGTGGGATTACCATATCAGCATCTGTACGCCTATAGGAGCCACTCCATTTTCCTTAGTCTTCAGAGTTGAAGCCATCCTACCCATCGAGATTGAAATTCCCTCTCAGCAAGTCTCCCTGAAGGGTCTGATTGATGATGAGGAGTATAGATAGTCACGACTGAATGAATTGGAAATGTTAGAGGAATGTAGACATAATGCCTTGAATCATTTACAAGTATATTAGAATCGGCTCTGTCGTAGTTATAACAAAAGAATCATGGTCAAAAAGTTTGACATTGGTGACTTGGTCCTCATGCAAAATCCCAAGAATCAGTCTGACAGAGAAAAACTTGGAATGTTCAAACCAAATTGGTTGGGTCCTTACATTATCACATCCTCTTTTGGTTCTGGAGCATATTAGCTAGCTACTCCATACGGCGAACAATTGACAGAGCCTATCAACAGTCTACATCTTTGAAAGTTCTATGCATAGCATCAGAAAATCTAGTTGAAAAACCATAAAATAAAATAAAAATTTGAAAAATATAAAAAAATCATCACCCTGATGAAAACCTAGCAAACAGGCATCTTGGTGACACCAAAAAAATAATAAAAAATGACAAAAATAGTAAAGAGAAATAATTCGTCCAATAGTGAAAACTTGGTAAACAGGCGCTTTGGATAAGTACCATGGTGAAAACCTGGCAAACAGGCGCCATGCGTAGTCGGTTTTTGCTCTACCATCTACTATCTTTCTATCTACCTTAGCCCATAATAAACACCCACTTTTCTGACACCATTTTGACACCCCATCACAAGACCCTGTCATTTCTTTCATGGCTGACAATGGTTGACATCAAGTCCTGCATACCATCCATCTGTCACCCCAAGCATGTCCTTTACGCATCCTTCAAACTTGGCTAGTCTAGGACCTGACTGGGGGCATTCCTTTATCATCCAACTGCAATGGGTATTGCACATGGTTCTGCCAATCGAAAAATGTCCTAAAAAAAGACCTAAAAATTGAAAAACATCCTGAAAAAAGACAAAAAATTTGAAAAATGTCTTGCAAAATGACCTAAAAATTGAAAAATGTCTTGAAAACACAAAAATAGAGTCGTATCTTGTCAAGTCAGTCATTTTAGTTAGTCTTTGTCCTTTTTCGAACTACCTTGTCTCTGTGCATTTGATACGTAGGCAAGGCTCATCTTTGGGCCCCTTAGACATTAGGTCAGTCCTTTTAGGTTTGTCAAAATAAAAATCATGACTCAATCTTTGGTCATTAGGACAAAGTCATTAGTCATTTCGAACTATGAGATTTATGAGTGTATGACATAGGCAAGGCCATTTGTCGATGAGCCCCCGAGGCCGCACTAGGTCAGTCCATTAGGGTTCATGAGACTACACTGGCACACACGTCAAAATTCTTCAAGTCAAACAAGTCATCTCAAAACAGACAAACTCCTAAATCAAACTGTGGCAATCATTTAATCAACATGTCAATTCTATCAACATGTCAACATCGACATGTAGTCAATTCTGTCAACACATGACAACTTGGTCAAAACAAGTCAATTCTATCAACAAAAGTCAAATTAAGTCAACTTTAGTCAAACTCAGTCAAAACCTATCAAAACTATCAACTCTTGGTTATTCTTCAGATGGGTCCTTCTGAAGAATCACCCTTGTCATTTAATCATACCTTAGGATGTGTCCTTCCTAGGTATCATCACCGTCATCTGGAATTTTGAGGGATTCTCTTGACATTTGAGGATCGATCCTCTTGACATCGACATTATTCAGGATGTGTCCTTCCTGAATTTGACAAACTCTGACATTGGACACCTTGACATCGTCAAACATGACATCTTTGGCATCCAACACCATCAAACTTGGCATCTTGACATTAAAATTCTTGACATTCAGACACACTTGGCAAACACTATATTGATATTTGTCCCTAGATCTTTCATCATGTTACTAGTTTCTCCATGATGTCCTAACAACAGGATTTAGAGAAGTAGCGACGTATCATGATGATTGGTTTGTCATGTCTTTTTTAGGTAGTCATGTTGCTAGTTCCTTGAGGATCTCCTGATAACAAGATTTAGAGGAGCAATGACGTTTCATGACTTGTCTTTGTCTTTCTTGTCTGTCTTATGCTTGTGGTTGGTTGTGACAAAAAGACTGGGGCAATTGCGCTCTTAGTATGAGTCAGGATCATCCTTGTCTATGTCTGCTTGTCTCATGTGATGGTATGACCTTGCACACCTTGATCTGTGTCATATCATGGTGTTTGTTGACCATTACAATAATCCTCCTAATGATGATTAAGAGCAATAATTGCTAATTCTTGTAGTAACATATTGAAGGATTTGGTCTCTGCGCTAACATTCATCTCCTTCTGTCTTGTCACTTTGTCTCATCCGTCTCATGATGATATCCTGTGACATACAAAAACATAAATGCATACATAATCATATAGGCATTGCATTAGGCTTTTACACATTCACATAACATGTAGGTGCATACATCACACATATCATTAAAACACATATATCACATCATAAGATTGCATTGTCCATACATATATAGTCATGCATTAACACATCCATAATCATAAACATGGCATCCATTACAATCATACATTATGCATCCATATAATCATCATTAGAATATAACGTTGTCATGGCATATAAGCATAAATAACCATCACATCATCATGGCACCTCATCATAAGTAGATCTCCTAAAATGCATACATGGCATAGCATATAAAAGACATCATCATAGGAATCATAAATGCATAAATCACATCACAAAGGAATCATATAGTCATCATAATTTCATCATCATAATCATCATCAGATAAGAATATATCATAAACATAATCAATACACAATGCATCATCACATAACATAAAGTATATAGGCCGCATCAAAACTGCATCACATATATAATCTCAAAAATCATCACAGGATAAGAGTCATGAGGTATCCCAAAAATGGAGCTTGCAGGCTCGATGGTCAAAATATAAAGTGTCATAACATGAATGTTTGAAACATGATGTCAAAAATAACCATGTCCAATGCCCCTATGTTGTGCTCTCCTCGTCCCCTCGTGGAGAAAAGCACGGTGACTGATGACCTGTAGCTGGCACTGACATAACCTATGATGACATGGTAGCATGTGTCTATGAGACAACTGGAACTGACACTGACGACATCATCTCTATAGTGACATGTGGTTGTGAGGCTACTGCGACATGAGTCTGAGAGGCCAATGGATCGATGATTGGTGGCTGACTGTGCTCTAATCTATGCCCTGACCCAGGCGACCCATGGTTGTGACCCGACCTGTGACTGGAAGAATGTCTATGACTGTAGTGAGAACAATGACCTGATGAATGCCTTGAAGCGGTGGAACCTCCCACACTGCTATGACTGCGGCTACTGCTCTTTGTCTTGCTATTGTTGTCACTCTCTGTCTTGTTGCCACTACTTGTCCTCATTTGATACTGTGTCAATGTAGGATCCTATCTCTCAGGTGGCACAACCTACTCGTATAGTATCCGGTAACATCCCTGACTGGCACTAACCTTGGCAAGCTCTCTTGCCATGTCCCTTGACGATCCTGAACACAACCTTGCAAACTTTGTACAACATCTCACAGACTCCTGTTGTCGGATCACCGCCTCATCCCTCTCTACCATGACAACCTCTAGCTCTACCTGTAGGGCCCTGACCTATGCTACACTCTCATCAAGCCTCCTTTGCATATCATCTAATTGTTGGTCTATAGTCGCATCATGCGGCATTGGTGGTCATGTAGGTATGTCATCCTCTCCCTCCACCATCTGCCACCTCAGTAGCCGCTCTGCCTCATCTATGGAATCCTCACCATCTGGCTCCTCATCCTCCTCCTCGCCTCCAATGACTCCCTCCTCTCCTGGCATCTCCACCTCCATCTCTCCCTCCTGCCTAACCTCCTCCTCTTGCCGAATCTCCTCCTCTGGTTGCCTCTCCTCCTCCTGTCTCCCCTCCTCTTGTCCAACCTCGACATCTGGAGCAACATTAGGTTGCTCTACCTCCTATCTCAACCCTCTCTCCTCCTCCTCCACTGTCTCAGGGATTGGTACTAAGGGTACTCTCTCCACGCACTGCCAAACTCTCCTCCCCTGTGTCCCACCATCTCCCCCTCTCCTCCTCCTCCCACCATCTCCACCATCGTCTCTGCCTCCTCCGTCATCTTCGTTGCCTCTCCCTCCATCCCCTCAGCCTCCATCCCTACCCCTCCCTCAGCCTCCATCCCTCCCCCTCCCTCTACCACCATCTCTACCTCCCATGTCACCTCATTGTACTTGGGGTATCATTGATCTACGATCGACTGGTGTTGGTCCATCCAAATCTGTCAATGGCACTCGTTGATGTGTCTGCCACCACAAGTCAAAAAATTTCATCATCCTGGATCCACATGACCTTCGCTCCACCCCCATGGTTGTGCCACCAACCCATCTATTTGCTACTTAGCAAAAGGCACTAATATCGCAGGGCCCCACATCGACTCTCACGACGATCGGGAATACTCGATAGTCCCCATAGGTACACCCTACTGCTCTCCAAACTATCGAAGCACCTGCTGGGGTAGGTACATCTCAATGATCAACTGGCTTTGAATAGTGCATCCAATTAAATATTTGAACTGTCAACAAAATTTCAAATGATCAACCTCATTATCCCACTACGCACAATCTCTATATGGTCGCCAGACAAATGCATTCATGGTATCTATCCCGTGTCGCCAGAAGCCTGTCTCTTCGACCCTAGCCTACTATAGCACTTCTGCATATAGATATACATAAGGCATCCCATCAGCTAACTATGGCCTCTGAATGGGTGGACGGAAGATGGGAATATGCTCCCAAGCCCAGATCATGAGTAAGGTGGTGTCATAGCTGATATTGTGAGCTCCTCTATACGCCACCTCATGGAGTTGATGGTAAAGCATCCCTAGCAGACAAGGCCCCCATGCAAAGACAGTCCTGTCAGGCCTCATCCGCACAAGCACATCTCCCTAGCCCATCGTGAATCCGTGTCCCTAGCGATCTGGTATCAAAACTCCTGCAATCAGCGTACATAACATGGCATCCCCACGAGGCTAGTGCTCCGCCATGAACTCCCAAAAAATCTCATAACCCTCGATGCCTAGTCCTGCACCAGTCTCATCCTCATAATAACCTGTAAATGTCTGATATCCTTGGTGTGGATCATAAATGATTCGCTCTCCTTGGATTAGTAGGCACAAAATCCAGTACACGTCCTATAGAGTCACTGTGGCCTCTCCTGTCGAAAAATGAAATGAACATGTCTTTGAATGCCACCAGTGCAGTCATCAGTCCCCTATTTTCCCAAACAATAGGCATATAGGTTACATAGTACAATCCAAATTGCATCAAACGCCTCCACTCTTGATCTCGCAGCTGGTCCCTGAATCCGTATGTCGATGGCCTACTCTCTTGTGTGTAAATCAATGGTAATTGTCTTTGCACATGTAGAAACATGCATTAGCACATTATTGAAAATAATTATTACCATCTATCTACTCAAAAGCATTTAGAAACTTGAGCCTAAATTAAAGTCAGCTCTGGTCAAAGTCAAATGTGTCGCGTTGACTTCATTTGTGTCGCGCTGTGGCACTTGTTTCGTTCCGTACTACACTTGCATTCTGATATGACGATTGCATCGTTTTTGCCCATGTTTGCTTCTCAATCTAGCACTTGCATCACTGTTTTTATCAAATGTGTCATTTCATTCAAATGCATCACCCGAGTACGCGAATGTGTCGCAATCTTTTGAATGCGGCATTACGCCTGTCATTTGCAGCACGACTTGGTGAATGTGGCTTGATTTCCCGCAAATGCATTGTACCTAATAGACCTACTCTGTGGGCTTGTCATGTTTGCGTCATGACACATCAAATGCATTGAATGCAAACACGAATGTGACTTACGCGCACACATATGTGTCGCGGCGCATTCGTTGCCTACCCTAAAAACCCCAAAAAAACACAAAAAATGACAAAATGACAAAGTGGGTAAGGCATACTCACTGCTAGCTCTGCGCCCTCTGGCCATCTGAAAGTCCGAACGATCTCCTCGCGGTGCTCGGTCATTAGAATCACCATCTTCGCGTGTGATCTCCTAGCTTTGAGCTCTCCAAATTGACAAGTGTGAAAATGAAAATGAATTGACTTTTACCCATTTTCAACCTATTTATAAGGTCAAAGTGGGATTTTATTCAAAAATTTAATAGTGGAAGCTCTTTTGACCAACTTTGACCAATATTTTGACCACCTTAAACATGTTGAAATCCGAAACTGCTTGCAGCATCGCTTTTCTGGTCATCATTTTAACTTGTCGGGACACTTTCCAAATTTTTCTGTCACCAGGCCAAAATTTGAAAAATTTCCCGAGGAGGCATAGATACTACATACCTTCGCTGGGGCTTGTTTCTGACTGAATTTTCTTTGTCATAATGCGACAGGTTGCATTATGACAAAGAGGGGAAAAATGTAGACACATAAAAATGACCTAGGCTTGCAAGCTCTATTGTCGTCATTTTCTTCCTAACATAATTGAAATGCTTAATTATGTCCTTGGTCCACTTTCAACTATTAATTAAATAATTCATAATTATTTAATTAATTCATGTCTTTATTCCTCTTGACTATTTAAATTACTTATTTATTTAAATGCATCACTAATTGTCTAATGTCTTTCCATAATTAAATAAATTTATTTAATTATCTTTGTTCACTAATTCCTCTTGATTATTTAAATAGATAAATTCTATTTATTTATTTAAATATGTCATTAATTCTTAAAAGTCTTCTTATAATTAAATAAATTATTTAATTTATTTAATTATTGTCCACCTTGGCATTTTCCTCATTTTAAATAAAATCATTTATTTAAAATGGTCCCACTTTCTAATTTTCCCTCTTTTAGTAAATAATTCAAATTAATTATTTACTGTCACATGACCCCACCTTTTGAATTAAATTAATGTTTAATTCAAAAAGCCTTTTTTCTCCATAAATCAAGTAATTTCTAATATTATTTGATTTTCTAGCTCTCTCTTTTTTTGTGCCATTCTTATCTCCTTGTCACATGCATTGTCAACCCTTGATTTGATTTTCTCAAATTGAATCTTCTCCACTCATTTCAAATTTAACCTAGTGTTGCCCTAACCCTAATTGTGGGTTGTCATATTGAATCTTGTCCATTGATTCTAGGGCACTTGTCAATCTTCAATCTTGGCCATCCATCCAAAATTACATTTTCTATAAAATGGAAATTTGGTCTCATTTTGGACATCTCATGCAAACTTGTTTTAGGCATCTCTCATATCTCTTGCAATCTTGTCATCTTAGCTCTTGTCTTAGGCATACTTCATCTCTCATTTGGAATTTTGGCATACTTTAGTCATAGTTTAGAGTTGCTTACTAGTTGCATAGTTGCATAGTATTTCATTTTGTCATCAAATCCTTCAAAATTTGCTTTGGTCTTTCAATTGTCACATATTTCTCACACAAAATCTGAGAGAAAACCTCATATTGTAGCAAATAGAGAAGGTATAATGAAGGTCAATCATAGAGGTTGAAGATTCAAGGTGATATCTCTCTTTTTTTTTCATGTTTTCCTCCTTTGTGCTTCATTATTACTTCGGGCTTTGATTTATTTAGCTACTAATCTACTAACTTGGAAATTTCCCATACTTACACAATTCTTCCATCATATCCTTATGCTATCATTTTCTTCTATCAATCCTTAATCCCAATATCATACTGGTGGTCTAAACAACCACATTCCATCCAACTACAATATCAAAAGGGGCACATCAATTAGATATGGGTGAATCTACTTTAACTCAATCCATGACTAAGAAAGGTAAAAGGTAAGGTAATTGCATGTGTTATTGAAATTTATCTTACGTTTTATGTCTTTCACCATTTTTATCATCTTTATTTTGGCATGTCATATGGGACCTATTACCAATTTTTCGCTACAACTCAATTGGTGGAGCTGATTAAATACTGTTATATCTTAAGTGAAGTTACAATTATTTCTGCATTATGCTTAAGTGTTGTTTGCACTTTATTCATTATTCATCAAGTGACAGTTATGCATTGAAATGAGGAAACATAATTTCAAAAGTTGCTATTCAATGTTTTAGAATCAAATGAAGTACAAAATTGAGCATACAACGATTAAGCAACAAAATGCTTTCATTTATTTCTTAAAGTAATTCATATTTACATAATTTCATTTGATTGCGAGAATTCAAATGATAGTATAAATTTGCATTGAGATGCATTTTTTCTTTTCAAAATGAAAAGCAGAAGATTGAAATTAAATATCCACACAAGCCGTGGATGTAACTGTTACAGTGCATCATAAGCATCACACTACACTATGGAAGATGCATAAAAGGAATAATCACATAAGTATAAACATAATCATCATTGCCTGTATTGATGGCTGTCGCAGAAGTGGTGCACCATTTGTCTTCTTCGAGCTCCGTTGATCTGTAGGAAGGAAGAGAGGGATGTTAGAGCTCTAACTATGAATATACCTACATGAACCATCAACGATAATGTAGTATGCTACTGATCATACACTGAAACAACTAAAGAAAAGTGCAAAAACATGAGCTGAAAGAGATACATCAACGTCGTCATATATTGTTATTGTTTTCTGCTAACATCGTTTATTTCTTTGTGTAGGTATAGGGAACATCATGAAGCTGATTATCATTTGAAGATCAAGCATGTGGAGAAAAACGAGCTCCCACAAGGGTAGAGCTCGGCATGCTGCCCCTTATTCATTACAAGTGGGCTAAGAAGGAGATTGCAATCATCATGTTCATCAAGAAAGGAAATATACAACTGGAAGAGTAAAAAATAATTCATCCATCAAGCCATCAAGCCAACTATTCATTCATAGCAGTCAAAAATGTTTCTAAAAGCTACAGGTGGACAGTTAATTTAAATCAGCTTGATTAATTCAACTGAGTACATTCGTCTCAAATACTGCTATATGGTTATATTCTTCTGCCACAGTATTATTTGTTCATCATGTTCATAATATTATGCAAAGCTCAACAGTGTTCATGCTCATGACAGTGATAGTGAACAGGCATACATTATGCCTCAACGAAAATAAATGTTATAGATTTTCATTTTAGAAGAGAGCAAGGCATAAAGCAGTTTTAAATAATGGAGCATAAAAATGCATGAAGAGTGCCAGATAGAAGAGCATACTTTTAAAGGGAAGTCAAGCATGGAGACATGTGAAGGAGTTTCGGATTTCCATCAGAATAAGATGACAAGATCAATTCAGTGACTGCTATATTTGATAAAGGAAGGTGAATAATTCAATAAAACAACCAGTTTCATTTTGGCTGAGAATGAAAATTTAGGTTATGCATCACTATTTTGAAAGAGAAGCAATCAAGTACACTGTTTTGGGGTTTTGTTCTGTTAATTTAATTGTTCTCTCAATCAAGTTTATTTTCAAGGAAGAGTTACAATGTGGAAAGACTGTTTCCATAATAAGTTGAGAATGACAAAACATGAGGAAGCTTTACAGACGCAAGTTGGAATAATATAAAATAATGTAAAGATCAAGGCATGTAAACTGAAGTCTATAAGGTCGAGCTACTATATAATCAAAAGGGGAGCAATAATTATAAAGAGAATGGGGCAGAATTATACATGTTGATTGAAGGGAAATGAACAGAAGTAGCTAGAATTTAAAAGAAGTTTGTACAGGAATACCCATAGGTGTTGTATCTCAAAATGCTGCTACCGAATGCCATGGTGAGTTGAGCCCAACCTTGAATAAATAATAATACAAATTCTTGCTTATTCTTTCAGCATACCCGCATTGGGGTTCCAGTCAAAATACACAGATTTTCTTTAAGATATCAAATACCCATATGGTGAAAGTTGAGAAAACAGAAAACCATGTTGGGTCAAGCCCAGTTTTGCATGAATAATCAAATATATGGATTTTTGTCTATTTTTCATATACCCACATGGGGTTTTCTATAGGAGGAGTCGAAACATATGTTTTCCTTCATTTTCAGAGATACCCACTTTGGGGTTTTTCATAAACTGCAAAATTCCTTCATTTTTACAAGTACCCATGTAGGCTTTTTTACAAATCTAAATAAAGAATGGATATAGTTAATTTTTATGATTGGAATTCATGGTAAAGCATCTCAAGCTCGTGGCCTGTCAAAACCCTCAATGCTTTTATAAGCTTTATTAAAAAGGATAAAAACGGGGAAGAATATAAAGGCTTACCATTTCATGCCCATAGGAGAACACATAAGCCGCGGCCGAGCTCACAAAGCAAGAGAAAAAGAGTCGAGCTCTCATAGTGGATACCAAGGATAGTATCAAAGAAAAAGCACAAAAAATGAAGTAGAGGCATCAGATAGTTATCTCATGGCCGCGGCCTATGAGATTTTCATTTTACCATCAAAAGAGCCAAGAGATCAAACAAGAATGACAGTCAACCTTACCATGCATAGAAAAAATCGAGCCAGATGGAGAATCAAAGGAAGGAGAGCTCAAATAGAGGATTCCAAAGGACAAAACTTTAGCCTATATGTTGGTTACCAGTGAAGAGGAGAGTACAAAGATAAACAAGCATTAGGAATGTGTTATAGCCACGACCAGAGGGCCTTCTTCTCATTGAAGGGAGCCAGAAAAGAAATAATAGAATGCACAAGTCAAGCTTACCAGTAGAGGCTGAATCTGGTGAAGAGTCAAGGTGAGGAGAACCCGCATGGAGTCCCAAGCAGAACCCTAATCTCTCTCATGGCGGCACATTTTCCTCTCAGCCAAGCATTCTTTCCAAAGTTCACTTTGCAAAATGAGGTGAAATGATAGGTTCCTTGTGTTTTGTTCATTAGGGTTTCTCAAACCCTAATTCGACTTAGGGATGAGAACTTTATTGTTATATCTTATGTATTCCTTAGGTCGAATTTTGTTGAGACTTTCATTTTTTATTTTTCCTAAGTCTTTAGGTTGGTCAAATGAAATATTTGTATGGCCTTAGACTTTAGGTTTTGGTCATTATGTCTTAAGAAAATCGAGGGATGATCTAATGCCTTAGCTTTTTGATTGATTTTGGAGAAAATCAATTAAAATAAGAATGATATAATCGGTTTTTCCTTGGAGATGAGCTTTCATATTTAGGGTTTGTCTCATTTTTTAATTGATTTTAGAGAAATCAATTAGGGGATATGATAGGAGCTATTCATATGTTTTATGATTTTTGGGAAAAATCAAGCATTGTAAATGGAGATATAAGTTGTAATTTTGCAAAATATTTTCAAAAAAAAATCTTTAGTTGCAAAAATTAGTCAAATTGTGAAATTTGCATATCATGTAAAGCAAAGATAAAGAAAATTGTTTTTATCTCTTTGCTATTTTTAGCAGATTAGGGTTGAGATTTTTTCCTTGGGTCAGATTTGAGATTCCTCTTGGATGGATAAGGTGTTTTATTTTCTTTAAAAGCAGATTTATCCTATTTTTAGGGGTTGAACAGTATGAACATGGAAACAGTGTGTTTTTTTTGCTTTTATGTAGACTTTTGAGACAGTTTGGTACCTTTTCCTTGACCTTTCTTTGTGAGCTCGGATTAGGGTTTTGGAGGGATATATTTTGAAGAATACTTAGCTTTCTTCTTCTTCTCAGTTCATATTCCAGTTTCTTGCTCTTACACATTTTTGAGCTTGTAAACTTCTTTGTACTCAGGTTTTGAGGGTTTCACTCCATCTAATAAAAAGCAGCATTCTTATCTCTAATTTTTGTCTCAATTTGCATTTTTAGTATGATGTTTATATTGTGATTCTATTTACATATCCTCTTTATGTCCTATTATTGCAGATCATCGATGCAGAAAGTTCATTTGTTGTAGGTTGCATGCTGTGTTTAAATCTAAACCTTCATGCAAATCAATTTTTCACTGGTGTTCATGAGAGATTGTGAATTCATTGTTGTTTTTCTTAAGACTGTTGTAGGTGAAATATCAAAGTCATTATTAAGTTTGAGGTCATTATAAGTCATAAGTTTTAATTTCAATTATTCTCTATTCCTTTTCCAAGAAGATCATTTAGAATATGATTCATCTTTCGGAGAACCAGCTCACTCTGGAGATTCTCTTTTTGCATAGGTCACCCACATCTGAAAAGAGTTTCCATATTTCAACAGATAGTCTGATTTCTGCAAATCTGAAAAAGGGTGCATATCTGATTGATAACAGGACCCTCATCCCTAAACTAAAAGAAATGACTTTTTGTGCAAGTTTTTACATTGCAGGTAGAGGAACAATGTCTTTGATTGTGGTTCGGTGCCTCTGTTTGTGAGATCAATGCCTATGTCATAGTTCAATGCTTTTGAGGGTTCAGTGCCCCTATAGGCTAATTCAGTGTCTTTTCTAACACTACAATTTATGTTGAATTTTTTTGGTTTTTTGCATATTTTCTCAGTTTTAGGTGTTTACTAACAAGTTTCTTGTTTGTTTGCACTAATTTTTTTGATGATTTTGAGCTTTTTTGTTACTAGGTTTGTTGGTTTTTTTGCAGTTTTTTTATAGTTTTCTTGCAAGTGTTTTGGATCAGCATCTCCATCATAGTTCAATAATTTTGTTGGTTCAGTGTATAGTCTCTATGTTTTGGAACCTCTATTTTTTTGCTAATTTTGGTTGTTTTTTATCATTTTTATTAATGTTTTTTGGTCACTAAATAGTTGTGTAGTTTTCCCACACTTGCCCAAGACCTTGAAAAGAAAAAATTACTAACATTTTGGTGTAGAAACGCTTATCAAAGAGTTGGTTTTACTACTATTTTAGTTGCATCTAAAGTTAGGGTAATGGGAAAATTAACTTTTTTTATCATGTTCAGAGGGTTAGTGTTTTGTTTGTGCTCTCTCATTGCACTTAGTATGATCTTGGGGATCAAAAACCACACTTTCCCTTTTTTAGATTAAATCTTAGGATTTTGATAGTTTTGTGTGTATACTCTCCCCTTGCGCCTACTACAATCTTAGGTGATCAACACCTATAAAATTTCTTCCCTTTAGGATGCATACTTAGAGATTTCATCACCCTAAGGGATGACCTCAACCATGTGTTACCAACAAGGTATATAAAAGGGGGAGTATGAAATTTGTACCCCAATCTAGCTACTTCATGTTTGGCGAATCCTTGAGACCCCTGGTGATACAGGATGTAGGGTGAAGTGTTGGTCTAAGCTTTTGTCTAGCTCTTGACTCATGCTTACAGATGGGATAGTGTTCACAATTGTGTCACATACCCTCCCAGTATTTAGAGGACTCCCTAGAGAGCTTGTATATCCTAGCTTAAGACCATTCAATCATAGCTTAGTGTGGTATATGACAATATCATGCCTGAAGTTAATCACCATATAATTTATCTTGTTAAGGTGATAAATATTCCTTGGTAGGACCTTTTCCTCTAAGGTAAGGGGTGTAAAGGTGGTACATGACCTTTGAATACCCTAGTTACCCACTCATTTGAAGTTATTAGCAAATTAGTTGGTTATCCCACATTAATTTTACACTCCTACTTGACTAATTTAGGATTATGCTCAAGTGTTTGGCATTTCTTTCATGTGTTATTCCAGTGATAAGACACTTAGCATTCATTGCTGAAAATAGCCTTATTACTCTAAAAAATTCAAGTCAACCATCTTATTTTTGTGTGAAAAATATTGTCAAAATCCAAAAACACAACTAGGTAGTTCCTCCACTTAGTTCAACACCTAAGGTTGCCCTTTCAATGCCTAAGTATCTTGTTTCAATGTTTTTTTCTTGTTCAACACTTATGCAAGTTATTTCAACGCTTAATCAATTCCCTTTTAGGACCTTCTTTCAACACCTAGGTAGCATAGTTCAATGCCTCTGCATTGTGCTTTAGCACCTACACTATTTCACTTCAAAAATTAAACAGTTGACTCCATAAATTGATTACCTCCATTGAGCAAGGCTTAGGTTTCATCATTAGTGACCTTAGGTAGACCTAGTTATACAATCAACCATCCATAAATCCTAATCATCCATAATCATCCCTAGCCATTCCTAATCATCCCTAAACCATCCCTAAACCATCCTTAAACTATCCCTAAATCATCCACAATCGTGCATAAATTATCCCTAATCATCCCTAATCCAATCCTAACCATCCCTAAATCATCCTAATCATCCCTAAATCATCCTAATAATTCCTAATCCCATCCTCATCATACCTAATCATGCCTAAATCATCCTCATCATCCTTAATCTCGTCTTCATCATCCCTAATATCATCCCAAATATCCCTAATATCATCCCAAATATCCCTACCATCCAAATCTATTCCAATCACCTCATCCTAGTCTATTTTAGTAGTTTTGCTAGTTCAACGCCAAAGCAATCCCAAGCATTGAAACAACTTTCAAAGGTGCCAGACTAAGATTAGGCACCATTTCAAGCCTTTCAACACCTACATAGGTACTGATAACAACTCCCAAAGGTTTCAAATTGTTTCACCTCAAAATCCCAAGTCTAGGTGTCCTCCAATTCAAGTTGTCCACATCATCTCCAAGTCAAACTTTTCATCCCAATCACCTCATCCCTAATCCCATCCTCATAATCCTTAGTCATCCCTAATCATTCCTAAATCATCCTCATCATCCCTAAATTATCCCTAATCATCCTTGCATTATATGCAACATAGAGAAAATTTATAGCAATGGACCCACCTTTTAATCTTTTATGTAAAATTGTCTTGTTGGGGCCTAAGGTATTGTCCTTGGTATGTGAATCAAATATTTTTCATCCTTTGGTTCTTTATAGATCTATAATTTTTATTCTCAAATCTAGCACTCTAAACTAAATGGGTCCTAAGTAGTAGAGGTTAGGGTTTTCATCCTTGAATTTGGGAATTCAAACATAAGTGCTTAGAACAAGGTTTTTAATTAGAGTTTCTATGTGTAGAATGTTGAATGAATATCCTAGTACATGCCCATCTTTTGACATTATTGAAACCCTTTCATATATATGACTAGAAATGAATTACACTCAAATGGACAACATGGATCTTGCATGCATCAAGGGTATTTGAGGATACACCTATCACATTAGTGGCACCCTAGGAGTGGACAATAGACAATGGAATGCAATCAAAATAACTCCCTTCTACCACTTTATTTTGAAGTGAGTTGACTTAATCAATATTTTTTGTACCTTGATTATATCCACATGTAAATTTGTGCTATTGATATTTGACTATGGTTTTTGGGTAGAAAAATCCACTTCTATAGTAGTTGTAGCATCAAACTAGTCATTAATATCATTCCTAGTCATGCAAGAGTAGGTCAGAATGAGTTGGAGCAGCAAATGATGAATGCAATATTTAATCTTCCATAAAATGAATCAAGCACAATGCATAAGCCAATAATCTATGATAGAAGGTGTAAATACAATGATCCCTCCTTGTTTATATATGACAAGGAGGAAGTAGGAAGGTTAAACAAAAATATTGACTAACCCTCCAAGAGATTTGACACATGTAGAATTCTTGGGACAAGTGTGAAAGCATGTGTCAAGTGTCTATGAGGTGATACAACTAAACCACTAAGTGAACTTGAGCTAGTGTGAATAGGACCACTAGGTGTAAGAACTAGATAAAAGGAAACTAGATGCATAAAGACTCTTTCAACACTAACACCCACCCTTAAGTAATACTAATGTGAACATGACCACTAGGTGTAAGAACTAGATAAAAGGAAACTAGATACATAAAGACTCTTTCAACACTAACACCCACCCTTAAGTAATACTTAGGGAGTAACTCACTAAAAGATGAGTCATGACAACAACACCCGATGAGGTACTCATATACAAAAAAAATCTCTCACAAATAGAGTAAAGGAGAAAACCCTATGGGAAAAAATTTCTCTTCAGAAAAGAGAGCTACATACAAAGGAAGGAGGACTCAAGCCCCCCCAAGGAAAACTTTCTTCACCCTAAGAAACTAGTGCAACACAATATAGTGAGGTAATTCTAAAGGATTAATTAAAATGTATACAACTTGATTGTTACACCCCATTGTGTTATTACCTATTTACTGTTACTTTGATGAGTTAAAAAAGTTTAATACATGATTATGTTTTGTATATTTTGATTTAAAATTTGATGAATAAATGTGTAATGCAATGTGGATACTTTAAATGCTTTAAAGATGAAAATATTTAATGCACATGAATGTAATGTTATCAGATAACTTCTATTGTGATGCACTAAGTTGGATGTAGGAAAAGCAAAGAATGAAAGAGAGGGTGAGTATCACTCAAGGGAGGAGCTTGGTTTGGAAACCCCTAATGTGCCTATTTGAGCTATCACACACTCACATCCTAGTTTTTTCAAGTTGAGTCAAGTTAGTTCGAGAATTGGTAATTAAAAATCCTTGGTTGTAGTTTTGGGATAATTGGAATGAGTGTGTGGTTGTCTTTGATTTCTTATGATTATTTCTTTGGTTTGAATTATGTGACTAATCTCTATATATGGTATATGTTCTTCATGTAATTATGTTTTTATATAAATCAATACATGTATACATTAAATGTATATATGTATATATATGATAACTTGTGTATATGAGCATATCCGTGTGTGCATATACGTAGGTAGGGATACTTATGCATATTCACACACGGATATATCACATACATGGGAAATTAATTGGATATATATATACACACACACTATGTATATGCATATTGATGAATATATATGTATTTGTGCTTATTGTGAAATAGTAAATATGATATATATATATATGTATTTATGTATGTATGTATGTATCAAATAAAGTGTATATACATATAATAATATATGTATATAAATATACATGTATATGGTTAATATATTTGATTGGAAATTAATGGTTTTGATGAACATATATATATTAATATATATTATAACTATTGAACATTATAACGTATATTTATTTATTAATATATATATATAATGTTATATATATGAAATGTTATAAGTGTTTTTCACACATATATAATGTGGGATTGTCAAATATTGAAAGGCTTGTATAAAGCTAGCAACTTAATCCATATGTTGCACATATACTCACGCATACATGAGGAGTATTAATGCAAATAAAAGCGCATAAATTATGGATTGATATTATTGCGAGTGAATGTGCATAAGTGAAAGCACTTGGGAAACATTTGAAAGGAATTTAATAAATAATATGTTGCACCATGTTAAGTAGTAGAATACAAATGAAAGTCAATTTTTTTGTGCTGAAAATCCACACATAACCATATATGAACATATGACTTGGTCAAGCCATTAGCGAGCTAAAGATAATGGAAGAGTTCAATTGTTGTGGCAAGCAACCAACAGCCACAATGCAAAAAAAAAAACCTATAGGAAACTATTTTTGTGTTTGACTTAGTAAAAGAGTTGTTGCTAGCAATTAAAGATGGCACCTTAGCCATAATAGAGAGGCTAAAGTTGTAGGGGTTGTATATGTGTTTGCATTTCAACTGTTTGAGCAGCCACATTTCACTTCAATTGGCTTATTCGACTCATTTAGAGGAGAAGTTGGTTTTTTGGATGTTAAGTGATGGAAATTGGAAGAGAAAAGGTGGCAGATAGTAGGGCTTGTTTATAGCAATAATTTTCTCAATTTTAAGTATAAGTAGAGGTAGCCTCTTAACCTTTTGGCATTTGTTCCTTTCATTCATTTCTTTCAAAGTTTTTTGTTGTAGATTTTTTGTGCAAATCATTGATGAATGTATTAGTGAGAAAAGAGAGATTACTTTGACAAATTTTAGTTTGTTAAGAGCTTTGAGAGAGGCTAGGATTGGAGATATGTTGATTATAGGAGCAGCAAGCGTGATGGTGGGAATTAAGCTTAGGAGGCATTTTCTCATTGGGAGCTATAATTCCAAGCATGCTAGTTTTACTTCTCTATTCTTTTTATGTTGATATCATATTTGCTTATGAATACAAGTGTTTGAGGAAAAGATGATTATATGTTATGTTGAGCTTGCTTGCATGAAATTTGATAAATTCTTATTTTGGTGAAACCTTATTGGTTGATACATTTTTATATATTTATTCTTTATGTTGAAATTATTTGGTTGTGTTTACTAAAACAATATAATCATATAGTATTAGTATAATCTCTAGGTTGTCATAGACCATATGTATGCTTACATGGATTATGAAATATGAGAAATGATATTATATTCAAATATTATATTGAAGAGTCAATTTGTAATACTATATGTACATGTGTAGTTAATTTGGTTGTTCCTGGGGTTAGGATAATCCATGGATGGGTGTAATCTAGTTGGTCAGTTAGATCACATAGATATATCATCACCTTATGGTTTGGAATTATGTTATGTATAACTTGTATAGAGTATTTGTGCTAATTTACCAAATTGAGCTAAGGGGTGGGTGAAAATACGACTACCACTTCATAGAAGTGAGACTCCATTTCTTAGGAAGTGATTTTGATATGTAACTATCAAAGCTTTGGCCAAAGTAGTGTAAGTATCCACTGATTACACTATTTGGTTCATTGTGAGCTAGGTTTGCATAACTAGGTTGGGAATTTCATACATGTAGGTGAATATCCACTATATGGTAGCTCTAATTATGTAGGTCACAACACAATTCTTAGGAAGGCTATTATTATGAAGGGTTACCAGACCAACCTCTTCGTCGAAGGGAGGGCCATCTTACCAGTTAGGTAGATTTGCAGGGGACCACAGTAAGTTCGTGGTTGGCGGAAAAGTGCTTGAGTGATACTCTCCCTCATATATTTGGTAGCCAAAATTTGAGGACGTATGCCTAGGAAGGGACATCTAAACCATTTGTACTTTTTTTCATTAAGATCTTGGAAGATGTGTATGTATTCATGTATCTTTATCTTTATGGAAATTGTATTTGGAAAAATGTTATCATTACATGGGATTATGTAATATGAAATCATTACTTGGGATTATGTAATGTTTCTTTCTAAATGCAATGGGAATTTGAAATGGGATTATTTCGAATGTGCTTCTTTTTATTGAAATAGAAAAGAAAATTTTATTGCTATAAGCTAGTAAACATAAACTATGTGCATGTGGGTTAAAACATAGGAAAAATCAATAGGAAAAACATTAGGCTTGTTAAATGTTTTATCAGAGCTACCAGGTTTAGCTTTGGAACCTATGAGCTCGCTATGCTTTCATCCAACATTATGTGAATCTAATGTTTGTAATTCTTGTGCTAGGATGTGTGTCTCAAGATGAATATAAGGAAGTCGATGATCGGAAATGAGTGTTACCTCAAGGCCAAGAAGGAAAGGGAACCCATTGTCAAAACCATTGAAGGAAATAATTATGACAATGCGATATGGCTCAGTGTCACTTAGACTATTAGCCATGCCTTATCCTGTGTCAGTCAAGAAAGAAAGAGGATGTGTGAGGTTGCTAATTTTTTCCCCCATGTCTCTCTCGCAAAGTCAGATTTTGTACCACTTTCCAAGAATATGCCCTGGAGTGGAGTGTTAGTCCTACCATGATATTTAGGGACCCTTGTGTCCTTCCATTTTCTAAAGTTATTGTAATTTCCTCTAGTGGTGAATTAGAGTGATTTGTCCCCCAAAATTAAGTATTTGAGAGTGAGTTTGAAGGTTATGTACCCTTTGACAATGTATTTGAACAACAATACGAGGGATACGTCCCACTTAGCTATATATTAAAAAGTGAATCTGAGGGATATTCTGTCCTAGACTATTTACATAGTCACTCTATGTAAATTCAAGGATAATTGGAATCCTTTGATCTTAATTAAAATTAAGATAGGAAAAACTTATGCAAGAACTCTTCTTTCAACTTCTTTGTGTATGAATGTTTGTTTTTGGAAATTTTTTAGAATGTTAAGCAAGCCTTCATAGGATCTAATTGAAATGAAACCTCCAGGTGGAAAACTACTTGTGGAAATTGTAGAACAAGAACCAACCTTGGTGTATCCAAGAGGTGATCCAAGGTGCAAAAAACTTTGAGGCTAAATTGGATAAGATTTAGCCATGATGAATGAAAGTAGGGAAAGAATTGAACACCATGATCAAGAGGTAAGGGGAGCAAAGAGGCAAGAACAAGAAGTTCCTAACGAAGAGTGGGAGAACTCCAATGATTGTACAGCCTTTGGTGATCATGATAATGATGTATCCCAATCAAGATCTAAGGTAAGCAAGAGGAAACAAATTGCAAATAAATTATTACGAGATATGAGGAAGGTGACCCCTCCTAAGTTTGAGGGAACCACCAGTGGAGATGCAATTGAAGCATGGTTCACAAAAATGGAGAAATATTTTGAGATAAGGAATCACTTTGAAATAACTAAGGCCATCAAGGGAGCCTTTTAGCTATCTTGGGAAGCATCCACATGGTGGATGAACAAAAATATGGAGCTTGGATTAATTTCCTTAAGTCTCACTTGGAATGAATTCATGGAATTTTTTTGAAAGTGATGGCTACCTTACCTTTACTACGATCAAAAGCTTACTGAATTTCAAAATTTAAGGAAAGGAGATTCCTCAGTAAATGAGTATTGGGATAAATTCACTCATCTCCTAGGTATGTGCCTATGTACCAAAAGGATGAGCAATTTTGCATTATAAATTTCATCATGGATCTTAACGCCCAAATCAGAGAAGTAGACGTGCACGCTCCTGCTACTACAGACTTAGTGTATTAGAAAGCTATTAAGCAAGAACAAAGGCTTAAATATAGCTCTTCCTTCTGTGATAGGAATTAGAAAAATTTTAATTGGTTGCAAGCTAATCAAACTTCTAAGAATCCAAGTGATGGGAAGGACTTCCAAAGGAAAGGAGACAAGGGATTCTACAATAATTGGAATGGATCTAGAAGAGACTGTAGGGGAAATAATAACAACAACAACCCTAACAAAAATGAAGGTAGTTCTAGAAAACCAACATCAAGGCAAGGGCCATTGAGAGGATGCTTCACGTGTGGAGGATATCACTATGCAATTCAATGTCCCAACAAACCACCAAGGACACAGCCACATGGAAATCCTCTACCTCCTCAATTAGCAATGTTCTAGTAGAAGATTCATGTGGCACTAGACAATCGGTAGGTGGAATATCATATTACTCTCATGGAAATCCCAGGTACTTATTTGGTACACCTATTTCAATTCTAATTGATATCGGTGCTACAAAAAAAATTGTTTCTCCTAGTGTACCTAGTAAAATTTCTAGAAAATCTGGCTAGATGGAAAAGTCTTGAATTGTTGAGTACACAAACTAAACAAGAGCTAAGGTGGAGCAATGTTTATTTGAAGCAATGGTTGGACTTTCAAGTTTCTCTACTAAATTAAATTTGTATGTAGTTCCCCTAGGTTCATATGATGTCATATTAGGAATGAATTGGTTGTGGAAGTATAGAGCCAAGGTAGATTGTCATGTTAAGACTGTAGAACTTTTAAATGATCTTGGGAACTAGGTATTCTTGTTGGTATATGGAGCCTAATCAGACTCAGAGATTAAATTTTCCCCACTTTTATCAGCACGGTTTCCCCCCAAATTATTTAACGAGGGTTTGGGGGCAACGCCCCCAAGACGAGGTCAAGGGGCAGTGCCCCTTGTGGGGTCCAGGGGCAGCACCCCTGGCGTGCTCCTTATTGTGATATAGGGAAGGGTCGAGGGGCAACGTCCCCATAGGGGCTCAGGGATAGTGCCCCCGCAAGGGCTTGGGGGCAGTGCCCCTAAAACCTCTCGCAATTTTTATTATTTTATAAAGGCATTGGGAGTTAATTTTTCTATTGGCTGACATAAAAAAAGCCCTATTTTGTAACCAACATAAGTCTTGATAAAAGGCTAAGGGTTAGGGTTTTTGTTGACATTGTATTGTAGCATTGGTAGTGGTATTGAGTTGCAAGGGATTACTGGTTGTAATCAGTTTGATTTACTGGATAATAATATTGGAATCTCTATTGGTGGATTTAGCCCGAGTTTGGGTGAACCACGTTAAATATTGTCTCTCGCTGTTATTATTTTTGTGTTTTTTCATTCCTTTATTTAATCTTTATTTGCATTTAATTGATATTTTTTGCATACAATTCCTAACAATTCTTGCAAGGAACACCTAGGGAATTAAAGTTACGAAAAATATTCTCCATACAAATGCATAGAACTAAGAAGGGATGCCATCTTTTTGTTGTGAAAATGGAAAAACTTGAAGAATGCAATGAGTTCATCTCTTAGGATGACGTAGTGTATTATGGACCACAAGATCTCCAAGAAGTTGAGGATGGTGAGATGGTGGAATAAGGAAATTTAGATATGGAGAAATATCCTATCCCAAGGGACTTTGTGTATGTATTTCAGATGAATTTCCTAGATTACCTCCCAAAAGAGTGTTTGATTTCTCCATCAATGTTGTTCTAGGGTTAGAGCCTATATCAAAAGTTCCATATAGGATGAATATGGCAGATTTAATGGAGCTAAAAGCTCAATTGGAGGATTTTTTTTCCAAAGGATTGATTAGACCCAGTGTTTCACCTTGGGGAGTGCTAGTGATCTTTGTGAAGAAGGATGGTACACTGTGCTTGTGCATATATTATTGCTTGCTTAACAAGGAAACAATAAAGAAAAAGTACATGTTACCGCATATCGACGATCTCTTTGATCAGATGTGAGAAGTGACAGTGTTTTATAAAATTGATCTGCGATCAAGATATCATACATTGAGGATCAATGATGAAGACATATTCAAAATGACCTTTAGGACTAGGTATGGTCATTACGAGTTCACATTCCTACCTTTTGTGGTAACGATTACACATGCAACATTTATGAACTTGATGAATAATCTATTCAAGGATTTCTTAGACAAATTTGTGTTGGTCTTCTTGAATGATATTCTTATCTACTCCAGGAATGAAGAGGAATATCTCCAACATCTATGGATTTTTCTCCAACGTCGAGAGCATAAGCTTTATGGAAAACTCTCGAAATGTACCTTCTTTTAGAAGGTGTAGTATATGGGTCATGTGATTTCAGCTGATGGGATTGCAATTGATCCAACAAAAATTAAAGCAGTGTTTGAATGGCCAGTACCAAAGAATATTATTTTTGAATGTTTTTATCTTAGATTGTGTTTGTATTTTTGCATCAACATTTCGTATTACGCTTTGTGATCCATCATCATCAAATAAGGGAGCACGAGGAGTAGAATGAATAGCTACAAACCAAGAATTGAATAAAAAGGAAGAGAGAGGGGGTGAGAAAGGATGGCACAAGAACCAAGGAGATGAGAGAAATAATTACATAATTAATAACATACATAAGCAAGAAATAAAAAGAAACATAAATGAAAAAGAAAAAAATAATACAAGCAAGCAAATAATATATATAGAGAGAGACACACACACAAAAAAATATGAAGGAAACTTAAAAATATGGTGACACAGACATAAATATAAATATAAAAAATACAAGCTATATACAACTAATATAGACACAAATGTATATATATATGTGTGTGTGTGTGTGTGTACATATAAAAATATATAAATAATAGACAACAAGAAAACCATCAAAGACAAAACAAGAGAGAGAGAGACCAATAAATAGGAAATAAAACGAACCACAATCGAATAAAAATAAAAAAGAATTAAAGATAAAGAGACACAAGCAAGAATGAAAATCAACACAAAAATAAAATAATAGAAAGAAGCAATAAACAAGAAAGTAATAAAATAAACAAGGAGAGACAATCAAAGAATAAAAAAACAACAAGAAAATGAAATTCAAAGCAAATTAACATAGAAAGAAAAATTGATGAAGAAATAGGAACAAAAGGAAAACCAAGAGAAAAGAAAATGCATAAATTACAAATAATAAACATGCAAAAATTCAAGAAAGGGAAAAAATAGAGAAAGGATCAATAATCAAGTTACTTGAAGTAACTTAATAATATATTTTAAAATCACCAAAAATACAAGACTAAAACACATTTCAAAGTGACACAATAATAATAAGATGACAACAATACAAACAAAGATAAATACTTCAAGAAAGAGGGCAAATTACAAAGAAAAAAATAATAATAAAGTTACATAGCAACTCAATGATGAAAAATAACATTGAAAGAAAGAGACCAATAAATAGAAAAGACAAACAACACAAAAAATAAAATGAATAGAGGGAAACAATAAATAGGATGTGATGTCTAAAGGCTTGGGCCTTGGGGCTGATAAGACTAGGGATTTTTTCTTCTCGGACTCATCTCTTAAATGGTCTAATATGTTTGGTGCAAAGCCCAAAGGTAAAAGTTCCTCTCCTCCTGTGGCTTTTGTTACTAATGATAAGACTGGAGAATACTCTATTTTGGTCCCAGATTGTATTGTTGAGAAGAGTGTTTCAAATATGGACATGTCTTTGTTGGGTAAATTTGTTGGACTGCGGCCTCACATTGAGTTGGTTTGTAAGTTTTCCTTGAACCGCTGGAGACCTAAGGGACAAGTTGATATGGCTGCAATGGCCAAAGGATTCTTCACCTTCACGTTCAACTATGAAGATGACTTATTGGTAGCTCTTACGGGTGGCCCCTGGTTCATAGGGAATTCCTATTTGATGTTGAAAAGGTAGGAACCAGGTTTCAATTCTAACTTGTGCTCCTTTTTTACTGCACCGGTTTGGGTGTGACTTCCAGGTCTCCCTCTTGAGTTTTGGGATGAGGAAGTGTTCAAAGGGATAGTGTGTACTTTTGGGAGTTTTTTGTCGATTGATCAAATGACAAAATCTAGGAAGTGTCTTATTTATGCTAGATTTTGTGTGAATGTGGAACAATCGGCTAACCTGCCCTCTTTGGTGAAGATCAATTCCAAGTTTGGGGTATGGGAGTAAGTGGTGGAATTTGATTCTGTCCCTTTCACTTGCTTCCATTGTAAGAAAGTTGGTCACTAGGAAAAGAAATGTCCTCTTAAAATGTTGAAGCAGGTGACTAAACAGTGGAAAGAAAAGAAGGTTCTTGAAGTGCTCTCTTCGGAGTCTATGGAAAAAGGGGGGTTTGACTCTGGTAGTGAGGCAGTCTTGGTGTCTGAGAAACCAGTGGAAATGGATATGGTTGCTCATGAGAATCTTGGGATTCTTGAGGGCCAGGTTGATATGGAAATGTACAATGTGGAGCAGGAATAGGGAGGTGAGGTGATTATTCTCCCCCTAATCTTAATATTGTGGATACTTTTAAAGAGACTAGGTCTGAGGCTCTGGTGGAAGACAAGGTTTTTGTGGATGAGGGTCTAGGATCACCCACATCGAGGGTTCTTAGTAGTGGGGTTTTCAAACCACCACAGAGGAATGTTTGAAGGATGAGGGATTGGAGGTTTTATCTGAAACAAAGGATAATGGGGAGTTGGATGATCTTGATAATCCTCCTTTCATTCCAGTGAGAGGTAGGAATAGAAAGAAGCACTCTCCATCTCCGGGAGTTGTCACCAAAAATAGGAAAAGGTCAGACTGCGGGTTAGAGCCGAGAGGTAGAGGTTGACCTCCTTCAAATGTAACCAGGGATATAGAGAGTCGAATGTACATTGTTGATGGAACTCAAAGAACTTTGTTGGAGATGTGCTCCAAGAGCGCCTCCCATAAGCTCTCATGAAGATCATTTCCTAGAATATGAGATGGTTAAATCACCCTCATAAGCATGATCTTCTTGTTAATCTGGTAAGAGATCATAGACCTGATATTGTCTTAATTCAAGAAACTAAAATAGGTATGGATAAATTATCTAGACTTAAGCATAAGCTTTTTAAGGACTATGGTATGCATTGCTCTGATGCTGGTGCCTTTGGAGGGATAGTTACTTTTTGGAATCTTAAGTTGGTTCAGGGGATTCAAGTGTTCCATGATTGCAACTATGTGGCCACTTCAATTATTAATATGCAGGATAAGTTCTCTTGGACACTTTTGAATATCTATGCTCCTAATAGTAAGAGTGCTAGGAATTTTTTTGGGAAAATATTGGCTCCTTCAAATTGTCGCATCCCATTGTTAACTAGTTGATTATGGGGGATTTTAATACGCCCCTGAATGATACTGACAAGTTGGGTGGTTCATAGATTTCGGATGATAGTAGATATGACCTCATGAACCTCATCAATGATAATGCTCTCCTGGATTTGGATCTTAAAGGGGCCTCGTTCACCCAATCTAATCGTCATGTGGGTGATGTTATTCAGGTTAAGCTTGATCGTGCCCTTATCACACCTAACTGGCTTGTCTCTTATTCTTGTTCACTCTCAGCTTTGACCAAGATGGGGTCGGATCACTTTCCTTTGTCTTTATTGGTGGATCTGTTGGGTCGGAAGAAAAAAAATTTGTTCAAATTTGACAAAATGTGAACCTATCATCCTGACCTCAGAAATCTGATTCAGGGTTGGTGGAACATTCAGGTGGATGGGTCAGCTATGTATAGAGTGGCCAAGAAGCTTGCTAATGTGAAGAACACTATTAGGAAATGGAATAGGACTTCTTTTGGTCATATTTTTTTGGAAAGAGAGGAGGTGAACCAGGAGCTTCTTGATGTGTAGCAATCTATCCAAGTGACAGGGTATGATCAAGCTTTGGCCTTGAAGGATAATTTCCTTCTTTCTAGATTACATAATATTGTTGTGAAGGAGGAGGAATTTTGGAAGCAGAGATATCGTATTATGTGGTTAAAAAGTGGGGACAGAAACACATGGTTTTTTCATCTCTCTACTTTGAAACACAGGGCTTCTAATTGTATTAATGCTATCAATTATAACAATCAGGTTTTGGAGAAGGATGTTGATTTGCAGCAAGCAGCTTCTTCTTACTTTACTAACCTTCTTTCGGTGGAAGGGGAGTTGGATCTTGATTGTCAAGAGGATCTTCTTAGGGACATCCCTCATGTCATCTCTAAGGACATTAACAGGCAGTTGGTATCTATTCCATTTACGGATGAGATTAGAAGTGTTGTCTTCTCTTTTGAGGGTAATAAGGCATCGGGGCCAGATGGTTTTTCGATGTTCTTTTTCTAGTGTTTTTAGGATATTATTTCCAAGGATGTTGTGGAATCTACTAAAGAATTTTTTGGTAGTGGAAATCTCTTGAAGGAACTAAATTCCTCTTTTATTGTTCTTGTGCCTAAGAAATCGAGTGATGCCTCATTTGATGAATTTCACCCTATCATCCTGTGTAATTCAATTTACAAGATCTTTTCCAAGGTGTTAGTAGTAATATTGCAAAAGGTTCTTCCTCTTATCATTTCTCCTTAGCAAAATGGCCTTGTGGCAGGAAGGAAAATTTTAGATTCCATCCTTACTGTCCATGAGAATATTCACTCCTTAACTGTTAATAAGCGTGTTGGTTTTGTCCTAAAGCTTCATCTACTCAAAGCTTATGATAGATTTGATTGGGGATTTCTTTCTAAGATCTTCAAAGCTTTTGGTTTTGGGGAGAAAATGGCGGCTCTTATTAACTAGCTTATCTCCACCCCAAGATTCTTTGTCCTTGTCAATGGCTCTTTGTCGCCTCTCTTAAATTGCTCGAGGGGGTTGAGACAAGGAGATCCTATATTTCCTTTTCTCTTTATTATCATGATGGAATCACTAGGTCATCTCATCTAAATATTTATTAATTCTGGCTTAATGGCTGGGTTGAATCCTTCCTCCAGTAATCATGTTTGTTTCCATCAGTAGTTTGTTGACTATTCTCTAATGCTTGGAGAGTCATCTATTAAGGAAGATAAAGCTATTAAAATTATTTTGCAAAGATACGAGGCTGCTTCGGGGTAGAAGGCTAGCTCACCCAAGAGTGTCATTTTATTCTTTAACACTCATGACCACAGGTAGATTAAAATTGCTAAAATCTTGCAATGTCAAATTGGCAAGCTTCCCACATCTTATCTGGGTCTCCCCCTATGCTCCAATGTGATCCCTAAGTCCTTTTGGTGGGGGTTGATTGATAAGTTCAATTCCAAATTGGCTGGATGGAAGGGTACTCTGTTAAGTCAAGTTGGGAAAGTGTAGCTGATCAAGTCAACTTTTCAAAATCTTCATGTTTATGCTCTCAGCTTGTTTTATATGCCAAAGAAAATTGTGGATAAGCTGGAGGGAATTCTAAAAAATTTCCTTTGGTATGGGGTTGAGGATAAGAAAAGAATCCACTTAGTTTCCTGGGATGATTTTTGTAGGCCTAAAAAGGTGGGGGGCCTTGGAATTTATAAAACTAGAGAATTCAATTTGGCCCTTCTTGGTAAACAACTGTGGAACCTAATCTTGACTAAGAGTGAATGGGCCAAAATTGTTGTTAGTAAATATCTTCATGGGGTTGATTATATAAGGGATCAGTTGTCTTCTAACTTCTCCCCTTCGTTTGGGTCAGCTCTCTGGAATTGTATGGTCAAGGCTTGTAAGATTGTTTCTAAGGGTCTTTATTGGTAGTTGGGAAATGGGAGGGAATTCTATTAAGGAATTATTGTTGGTTTGGCAACAGGCCTCTAAAAGATGAACTATGGGCTCATCCTTTTATGGACATTTGTTTGCGGAGGGTTGGTAGATTTGTTGCTAATTATATGGAAGGAGGTTATTGGAAAAGGTTGCATGAGGTGGAACCAGGGCTAGTTGATCTCTTTAATGCTTTGTCTTTGGTTCATATTCCTTCTTATGCTCCTGCTGATAAGATTGTGTGGAGGCCTTCTTCTAATGGTAAATGTTTTGTCTCTTCATCCTTTCATCTGCAAGTTTCTTTTGTTGGCCCTACTCCTTTCTAGGATTCCATGTGGTCCTTTAAATTGATTCCCAAGGTTAATATTTTTCCAGGGTTTTTTTCCAAAATAAGGTCTTAACTACTAATAATCTGGTCAAGAGAGGTTTTGTGATGCCTAACAGATGCTATCTTTATGAAGAGGATGTTGAGAACTCCTATCACCTCTTGATTGGCTACAGATTTTTTAGAGATGTGTGGGCCCATGTTCTTTCTCTTTGGAATTTTTGTTGGGTGTTCCCTTCCTCGATTGAGGAAGTGTGGTCTCAATGGGTGGGACCTTCTAATCCCGCTCTGCTTTTTCTTTGGGATCTTACTCTACCTCATATTGCTTGGGGTATTTAGCTTGAGTGCAATAATAGGATTTTTAGAAGTTTGGCTACCCTTGCCATCTTGGTGGCCTACAAAATTTGTGCTGCTATCAAAGAGAATTTTTCCAATCGGGTTTCTTTTCAGAATGGCCTGAGGTTAATGCTCAACCTAGTTGACATTTCTATTGCAAATAATTGGAAGATTCCCTGTGATATTTCCTTCCCCCTCAATAAAGGGAAAGCCTCTAGAAATGATGTTGTTTGGAAAGCTCCCTCTGTTGGATGGGTGAAAGTTAACTTTAATGGAGCTGCTAAAGGTAATCCAGGACCTACTGGTTGTGGGGGAGTGTTAAGAAATTCTAATGGTAGGTTTGTTTTTCGTTGTGGCACTCCCTTTGGGAACCTAGACAAACCAATTTTTAGAAGAGGTTGCAGCCTATCATGACTTAAAGATGGCACAATCAAAGGGTTATAAGAAGGTTTGGCTTGAGGGGGACTCTCTCAACATTATCAACAATCTGAAGCAGTCTTCTACCCCTTCATGGAGTATTGAATCAATGATCATGGATGCCATTGGAATCCTAAATTCCTTTGATGAGTATTATATATCCCATATATTTAGGGAAGGGAATGGGTTAGCTAATGTTTTTGCTAACCTTGGTGTTAGGAATTCTAGGGAGTGGGATGTTAAAGACCCCCTCCCCATTGAAGCTATTGCATGTTTAAACCATGATTTTCAAAATTGCTAGCTTGGATGTTTGCCTTATTATGCTATGGATTCATTTGACTATTATCATGTGGCGGATAATCATTTGGAGTGAAGGTGAGCTATATTTTGATTGTGTTGATGGTACCTTGGTTGGTCTCTATATGGAGCGACGTTCTAGGATCATTATTTCCCTCTATCATAATACTGTTGCCACATGGATTGTGGGAATTTTTTGGTTCTCCTTCTTGAGGTTTCTTCTCATTGCTTGCAAGGTTCTCAAGCTTCTATCTGCTCATTAAGGGACTATGGGAGGCGACAAAAATCATGTTGATCCTTTCTCTTGTGACGTTGTTAGCAAAAAGAAGGAAGTGTGGGGTATATTGGAAAAAGGAGGGCTTATGCCTTATCTAGAGAGGTTGCATGGAAACAACCCGTAGGCTATGGCCTTGTTTGTTAAAGGTTGGAACAACAGGGTTTTGAAATTGGGTGGAACAAAATTTGACGTTAATGAGGATTTTATTGCTAATATCATCAGGCTTTCTACGGAGGGAAAAAAGGTTTACAGGGACAAGAAAGAATCTAAGGTGGCAATGCATATTTTCTTCAAAGGGATCAAAGAACAAGACCTGAAGCCGGCCAAGAGTGGTGGGTACCAACATGGTTCGCTCAAAGCTCTTTGGGGGGACGTTACAGAGGAACTTATGAGGTACATTACTCTTGAGGGTCATTTTTCTGTGGTAAATGCCTATAATTTTGTTCTCTTGAATCATTTTTGACATAGGAAGAAATTTTATTTTCCTTTTTACCTCTTGGCTTCTCTGGAGTTTGGTTTGAAGGATCACAAAAGGAACCCCAAGAATCTGGTGTTGCATGTTGGTCTTATTCTTTTAATTTTAGACTATGCTAAAGCTTTTAAAGTCTCTAAGTTGATTGCTATCTCTAAGGGTAAGCAACAGAGGCCGACTGAGGAATATGAAATGGTGTCAGAAGATGAGTCGGTCACTATGAAAAGGAATAAGAAGAGAAAAGTCTTGGAGGCGAAGTTGGATTTTGAGGAGGACATGGATTATGTACCAAACTCTCAGGATTCCATGGAAGTGATCTCACAACCTCTTGATGTGGGTAAGTCTAGAAAAAGGGATTTGGGTCCTAACTAGATGGGTTATGAAACCTGTAGTGAGGAAAAGGTTGTTGATAAACCAACTACAACTAAGCCCAGTGATTCCACTATCCTGAAGGAGAGGATTGTTACTGTTGGTGGTGTCTATGTCATCCCCTATTTTTCGGACCAAGAGAAAGCAAGGTTCGAAGGAGGCCAGTAAGAAGAAAACGGTCACTAGGGTTGCTAGCCAGCTGATTGAGATGCAAGTTACTTCTCCCTTGAAGTTGGATGGTGAGCAGGGTGATTTAGATTCTTCGAGTGTGGACTTGGAGGTGCAGAAAAGAAGGAAGTTTGTTGCTAAGGAAATTTCTTACTCCATTAGGAAAATTCAAATGTCGGTTGCTATTGGTAAAGGTAAGAATGTTTGTGTTAGTAAGGAAAAGGTCAGCTCGGGAACATGATACTAAGGTTAAGGATGTTTTTAATTTTGACTGGGAGGATTTCTTGATGTTTTGGGATTGGCCAAGGAGGGCACCATCTCTTTGTTTATATTGCTTAAATGGGTGTTCCATGAGCTCAACATGACAAATGTCAGGGTAAGGGGTGTGGTGAGAAAAGTGGGTGATTCATCGGTTCAGAATCAAATTGATGATCTGTTTGAATCCTTGAAGATTGTTGCTGACGAAACATTGAAGATGAAACATATGCTCGAACAAAGAATCCTAACCCTTGAAGACTAGTTGGAAAGGATTAATGCTAATTTGGAGAAGGGTGGGGAGGGGACTAAATTTGCTACAAAGTTTGATTTTGTGGGAGTTTCTACTCCTATTGAAACGACCAAGCATCAAAAGGAGATTGCTCCTAGTGAGGAAGTTGGTGTTGGTGAAAGGCATATGGAGGAGGATTCTGTTGACAAGGTTGGTGGGATTTAAAATGTTTTGATTACTAAGGTAAATGTGGGTGGGCTTGGAGCTAGAATGCTCAAAAAAACCAAAGGGTGGGCTGAGGTCCCTACTAAAGATATGTTTGAAGTTATGGATGACTATCAGAAGACTGTGGCGTGTGACATGGAAGTTGCAAGTATTTTGAAGAATATGTAGTTTTGTTGCTTTTGTCCTTCCTTTTTGGTTGTTGTCGTGTTGATGGCTTGTTGTGTTTTGGCTACTATTTACATTATGTAGTTATCCTTTGCTTTAGTTGTTCTTTTTTGTAAAGGGTTTTAGGGCCCCTTCAAAACTTGTTTACCTCTAACCAAAAACAATAAACAAGAAAGTAAATAAATTTAACAAGGAGAGACAATCAAAGGAAATGAAAGAAACAAATAAATAAGAATCAAAGCAAAAAAAAATAAAGAAAGAAAAACCAAGAGAAAAGAAAGGGATAAATAAAATAAATAAACTCTCAAAAATACAAGAAAGTGAAAAAATTAAATAGAGAAACACTCATCAATCAAGAAGCAATGTAACTCAAAAAAGAATATATTAACCATCAAATAAAGAGACACACTCAAGAAAGGAGATGGAAACCCAAAGAAGAAGAAAAAGGAAAGAACAAAACATGGAAGAAAAATAATAATAATAAATGTACAAGGAACTAAACCAAGAAAATAATTTAAGAAAAAATGAGACACAC
Organism: Sequoia sempervirens; assembly: GCA_007258455.2. NCBI lineage: Eukaryota > Viridiplantae > Streptophyta > Pinopsida > Cupressales > Cupressaceae > Sequoia > Sequoia sempervirens. The sequence goes on from VDFB02000007.1 coordinate 68,562,983, forward strand.
TCACGAAGAAAATGGAGAAACAATAATAAAGAGAAAAGGAAATACAAAAAGAAGAGACCCAAACATGAAAGAAAAAACCAACCCAAAAAGCATGCAATAACAACTAAAACCAATTAAGAAATAAAAACTAACCAAAAAGAAAGAATAAATTACCAAAGAACACCAAGGAAAGAAGGGAACAAAATCAAAAAGGAAGAAATGGAACCAAAAGACCGGAAGAGGGAAAGGGGAGAAGAGAAGGGAGAAGTAAAAGAAGAGAGGAAGAAAGGAAAACAAGGAACCAAATGAGCAAGGAGGGGAAGGGGGGAAATTCACACAAGGCAGGAGAGAAAGGAGAGGGAGCGCTACAAGGGGGCAGGAAAGGAAGGACCAAAACTAGTAGTGAGAGGGGTGATGATGGGTCCTTAGGTTGGAAAGCAATGACTTCCAAGACAAACTTAAATTCCAACCCTCATCGCAATTAAGGTTCAAAGGATGATGGTTGATTTCAATAGCTTCTTTAATCTTTCGCTTGAAGAAGTTATCTTCTTTGGATAATATTTGGGTACTTTCAAGACAAATGTGATGCTTGGTGGAAGAGGAGTGGTCAGCAAGAGCTGATTTGGAGGTGTGTTCATGCCAAATGTTAGCACTATGCTCCTTGATTCTATTGCTAAAAGAATGACTAGTTTCACCTATGTAAGGAATTTTGCAAGAATAAACAATATTATAGACTCTAGAGTCAAGGAAGATGTCCTTAGAATATTTGAGGGAAGGAATACATTTTTTCAAGGTTGAGCGGAGCTTGAAAGCACAACGAAGGCCTTTTCTAAGAAGGATCTTAGAGATTTTTTGGGAGATACCATCAACAAATGGAAGAGAAACATTAAGAGGGAAGGACGAGCAAATGGGATTGGACCTAGAAAAGAAACTAGCTTTGGTTTGCTTGAAGGCCCTAAAGATTTTCTTGCTAGAATAACCATTTAATGTGAGGACTTGATGAAGGTGAGACAAGTCTTGCATTAAGTTTTCGTTATGTAAAATATGGTATGCTCTCTAGGCAAGGGTTTTGAGAACACCAAATTTTTGGCTAGGATGGTGATGAGAATATGGGTAGCCTTGCGGAAAACCTTATGACCTATGGAACCATCTCAATTTTTTAGAAGAATAACATCAAGAAAGTGGAGTTGGTTATTGGATTCAATTTCCTTAGTGGAGGAAATGCACGAGACAAGGTTGTTGAGATGGTTGTGGAATTATTCTAGCTTATCTAATCCATGTGGCCAGCAAACATTAGTGTCATCCACATAGTACTTCCACTATCTCAATTTGAGAGGAAAGGAATGAAGAGTTATCTCTTCAAAATGTTCCATGAATAATTTGGAAATGACGAGGGAAAGGGGGGAACCCATAGTTGCCCCCTCAACCTACTCATTAATGACATTTTGAAAAGAGAAAAATGTGGATCTTAAGGAAAATTAAACCAAGGTTGCTACCTCATCATTTTACTTTTTCTCACAATTTCTATGAAGTCAATAATGGGAACCTTGGTGAAAAGAAATACGACATCAAAGCTTACCAAGACATCATTGCTACTTAGGCTTTGATCTTTGATGAAATGGATAAAATGGCTAGAATTTTTTATGGAGTCGGATTTACCAACAAGAGGGGCAAGCAATTTGGTAAGCAATTTTTGATGGAGTCATATTTACTAACAAGAGGGGCAAGAAGTTTGGAAAGGAAGGAAGCTAGAAGGTAAGTTGGGGACCCCATAGTTTCAAAAATCGGTCTCAAGGGGATGCAAACTTTGTGAATTTTAGGAACACCATAGATGTGAGGGGTTACTTCTTTGCTATGAATGAGACACTTTTTGGTAGAACCATCGAAGGAGGAAGAAGACACAAAATGCTTGACTTTTTTGAGAATTTTGGAGCAAGGGTTATTAGGAAGGATTTTGTAGTTGCTACTACTGGAGATCAAATCCATTTCATCAAAGATAAATATGTAAGCAGCAACGATGTCTTGGTAAGCTTTGATGTGGTCTCTCTTTTCACCAAGGTTTCCATTCTTGACTCCATAGAAATTGTGGGAAAAAATTCAAATGATGAGGTAGCAACCTTGGTTGAATTTTTCTTAAGATCCACTTTTTTTCTTTTCAAAATGTCATTTATGAGTAGGTCGATGGGGTGGCTATGGGTTCCCCCCTTTCCCCCATCATTTCCAACTTATTCATGGAACATTTTGAAGAGATGGCTCTTCATTCCTTTCCTCTCAAACCGAGATGATGGAAGCACTATGTGGATGACACTAATATTTTCTGGCCACATGGCTTAGATAAGTTAGAATAATTCCACAACCACCTCAACAGCCTTGGCTCATGCATTTCCTTCACTGAGGAAATTGAATCCAATAACCAACTCCCCTTTCTTGATGTTCTTGTTCTCAAAAATCCAAATGGTTCCATAGGTTGTAAGGTTTTCCACAAGGCTACCCATACCGATCTCTACCTCCATTTTTCTTCTCATCACCATCCTAGCTAAAAATTTGGTGTTCTCAAAACCCTTTCCTGGAGAGCATACCAGATTTTCCATGATGAAAAATTAATGCAATACTTGTCTCACCTTCGTCAAGTCTTCGCATTAAATGGTTATTCTAGCAAGCAAATCTCTAGGGCCTTCAAGCAAGCCAAATCTAGTTTCCTGTCTAGGTCCAATCCCATTCGTTCGTCCTTCCCTCTTAATGTTTCTCTTTCATTTGTTGATGGTATCTCCCAAAAAATTCTCTAAGATCCTTCTTAGAAAAGGCCTTCATTGTGCTTTCAAGCCCCGCTCAACCTTGAAAAAATGTATCCCTTCCCTCAAAGATTCCAGGGACATCTTCCTTGACTCTAGAGTCTATAAGATTGTTTGTTCTTGTGGCATTCCTTACATAGGTGAAATCGTTCGTTCCTTTAGCACTAGATTCAAGGAGCATAGTGTTGAGATTACGCACGACTGCACCTCCAAATCATCCCTTGCCAACCACTCCTCTTCCACCAAGCATCACATTTGTCTTGAAAGTACCCAAATCTTATCCAAATAAGATAACTTCCTCAAGTGAAAGCTTAAACAAGCTATTGAAATCAACCATCATCCTCTGAACCTTAATCGTGATAGGGGGTTGGAGTTTAAGTTTGTCTTGGCAGTTGTTTCTTTCCAACCTAAGGACCCATCATCACCCCTCTCGCCACTAGTTTCAATCCTTCCTTTCCTGCACCCTTGTAGCGCTCACTCTCCTTTCTCTCCTGCCTTGTACAAGTCCCCCTCCTTCCCCTCCTTGCTTCTTTGGTTCCTCATTTTCCTTTCTTCCTCCTTGCTTCTTTTCCTTCTCCCTTCTCTTCTCCCCTTTCCCTCTTCTGGTCTTTCGGTTCCATTTCTTCCTTTTTGATTTTGTTCCCTTCTTTCCTTAGTGTTCTTTGGTAATTTTTTCTTGCTTTTTGGTTAGCTTTTATTTCTTAATTGGTTTTAGTTGTTATTGCATTCTTTTTGGGTTGGTTTTTTCTTTCATGTTTGGGTCTCTTCTTTTTGTCTTTCCTTTTCTCTTTATTACTGTGTCTCCATTTTCTTCATGAGCGTGTCCCATTTTTTTCTTAAGTTATTTTCTTGGTTGAGTTCCTTGTACCTTTTTATTATTTTTCTTCCATGTTTTGTTTCATTGTTTTGTTCTTTCCTTTATTTTCTTCTTTGGGTTTCCATATCCTTTCTTGAGTGTGTCTCTTTATTTGATTTTTAATATACTCTTTTTTGAGTTATGTTGCTTCTTGATTGATGGGCATTCCTCTATTTGATTTTTTCACTTTCTTGTATTTTTGAGAGTTTATTTATTTTATTTATCCATTTCTTTTCTCTTGGTTTTCCTTTCGTTCCTATTTCATCCTTATTTTTCTTTCTTTGTTTTTTTGCTTTGATTCTTATTTATTTGTTGCTTTCATTTCCTTTGATTGTCTCTCCTTGTTAATTTCATTTACTTTCTTGTTTTTTGTTTCCCTCTATTAATTTTATTTTTTGTGTTGTTTGTCTTTTCTATTTATTGGTCTCTTTCTTTCAATGTTATTTTTCATCATTGAGTTGATAAGTAACTTTATTATGATTTTTTCTTTGTAATTTGCCCTCTTTCTTGAAGTATTTATCTTTGTTTGTATTCTTGTCATCTTATTGTTATTGTGTCGCTTTGAAATGTGTTTTAGTCTTGTATTTTGGTGATTTTTAAATATATTATTGAGTTACTTTGTAACTTGATTACTGATCCTTTCTCTATTTTTTCTCTTTCTTGAATTTTTGCATGTTTATTATTTGTAAAATTTATGCATTTTTTTTTCTCTTGGTTCCTTTCGTTCCTATTTCTTCATCATTTTTTCTTTCTATGTTAATTTTCTTTGAACTTCATTTTTTTGTTGCTTTTTGATCCTTTGATTGTCTCTCCTTGTTTATTTTTTTACTTTCTTGGTTATTGCTTCTTTCTATTTTTTTTATTTTTGTTCGATTGTGGTTCATTTTCTTTCCTATTTATATTTATGTCTATGTCACCATATTTTTAATTTCCCTTCATATTTTTTGTGTATATATGTATATATATATGTGTGTGTTTGTGTGTGTGTGTATATTACTTGCTTGCTTGTATTATTTTTTGCTTTGTTTTGGTTTGTCATTTATGTTTCTTTTTATTTCTTGCTCATGTGTGTTATTATTTGTGTAATTCTTTCTCTCATCTCCTTGGTTCTTGTGCCATCCTTTCTCACCCCCCTCTCTCTTCTTTTTTATTCAATTCTTGGTCTGCAACTATTCATTCTACTCCTTATGCTCTCTTATTTGTTGATGATGGATCACAGAGTGTGATCCAAAATGTTGATGCAAAAATACAAACACAATATAAGCCAGAAACACTCAGCAATATTCTTCATGGATTATGGAAATCTATTATCTCTAACCAAAGAATGTGCCAGAAGTTCAAAGCTTTATGGGTCTGGATGGTTATTATTGAAAGTTTGTAGAAAAAAAAATTAGAATAGCTTTTCCCATCACTTCATTTCTGATAAAAGGGAAGAAGTTTGAATGGTTGGAGAAATGTCATGTGACATTTAATCAACTTAAGGAGAAGTTGACTACAACTCCAATACTAAAAGTACCAAATTCGTATGGTGATTTTATTATCATCACGGATGCTTCAGGAGAAGGTTAGGGAGGAGTGTTGATGTAGGATGGGAAATCATAGCCTATGAGTCTAGGAAGTTGAACCCTTATGAGCAAAACTATGCTTTGCATGATTTGGAATTAGCAGCTATTGTACATGCATTATAGATGTGGAGACACTATCTGTTGGGGAAACCTTTTGAAATAAAGAACGATCACAAAGGTCTGAAGTATTTGTTTACCCAGCTAAATCTAAATGCACGATAAAGGAGATGGTTGGAATTGATATCTGATTATGATTTTAATATCAACTATATCAAGGGAAAAGAAAATTGAGTTGTAGATGACCTAATTCATAGGATACATATCTCCTCGATGATATCAATTCAAACTGATTTCAAGGGTCAAGTGTTGTAGAAATCCAAGGGTGACAAGTATTATGAGCAAGTCAAGCAAGCACTCTTAGATAATCCGCAAGACCCAAGGTATGAAGGATTTCACTTTAAACCTGATGGTTTATTAAGGTTTAAGGGAAGAATCTATGTACTTGACTCTAAGGAATTAAGGAATATAGTGTGGGAAGAAGTTCATATCGCACCTTATTCTGGACATCCCAAAGTAACTAAGATGTTGGTTGATGTAAAGCCATTGTATTTCTGGAAAGGAATAAAAAAGGATGCTACAAGATTTAAAGTGAGTTGCTTAGAATGTCAGAGGGTGAAGGCATAACATCATCACCCTATAGTACTTTTGTATCCTCATGAAGTTTGAGAAAGGAAATGACAAGTCATTAGTATGATTTTTTGCAAGGTATTCCAATGTCTAGGAATAAGCATAATATCATTCTGGTAGTGGTGGATAAGCTTACAAAGTTAGCTCAATTTATTCCTGAGAATCCAACAGATGGAGCTCCTATTATATCTTGAAATTTTATTCAAAAGGTATTTAGTTTACATGGAATTCCTGAGAAGATTATTTTTGACAGGGATACTTGTGTGACATCTAGGTTTTGGAAAACCTTATTTTCTTCACTTGGGATGCAATTGAACATAAATTTAGTATACCATCTAGAAACTAATGGTCAAAATAAAAGAGTGAACCAAGTGTTAGAGGATCTATTGAGAATGTATTACATGGATCGACAGTACAAGTGAGAATATTACCTGCCATTGGTGGAATTTCCGTATAACAACTCTTATCATTCCATAATTAAGATGGATTTGTTTGAAGCATTGTTTGGTAGGAAGTGCTAAACTCATATAAGGTAGAATAAGCTAGAGGATAGGATAAGCCTTGACCCAGAAATGCTATCAAAAATGGAGGAAAAAGTTAGTGTAATTAAGCAAAGGATAGTGAAAGCTAATGATAGGAAAAAAATTTATGTAAATTCAAAATGGGTACCCAGACATTTCTCGATAGGAGAAAAGGTTTTGTTAAGAGTCAAACCTCACAAAAGTTCTATAAATTTTGGGAAGTCATCCAAACTAGCTCCACACTACATAGGTCCTTTTGAGGTTCTCGAAGAAGTCAACCCTATTGCTTATCGAATCACTTTGCCACCAGCTCTTGCCAGGATGCACAATGCATTTCATGTATCGTACCTTAAGAAGTACATGCCAGGGGATAATCATGTTATTGATTGGAATGCTTTACAAGTATAGGACCCAGGAGTGGTAACAATCGAGCCTCTCAGAGTACTCAAACCATGTAGGCTTCACCTACGCAATAGAGAGGTTTTGCAATGCAAGGTCCAGTGGGATCGGTATGTAGAAGATTCTGCCACTTGGGAGGACTATGCTAAGATGAAGCAAAAGTTTCTTCATGTTTTGCTAAAATTTGAAGTTCTTAAAAATAATGTTGTTATGTTTTATGTTTCATGGTTGATACTTAAAATCATTAGGGATGATGATTCACAAGGGGAGAATATGTTACACCCCATTATGTTATTACCTATTTATTGTTACTTTGATGAGTTAAAATGTTTTAATACATGATTATGTTTTGTATATTTTGATGGAAAATGAGATGAATGAATGTGTAATGCAATGTGGATACTTTAAATACTTTAAAGATGAAAATATATATGATGCATAAGAATGTAATGTTATTGGCTAACTTCTATTGTGATGCACTAAGTTGGATGCAAGAAAAGAATCGAGCCCTCCGGAAGAGAGGGGGAGTATCACTCAGAAGAGGTGCTTGGTTTGGTAACCCCTAATGTTCCTATTTTAGTTATCACACACTCACATCCTAGTTTGGTCAAGTTGATTCAATTTAGTTCGAGAATTGGTAAGTAAAAACCCTTTGTCATAGTTTTGCGATAATTGGAATGATTGTGTGGTCATCTTTGATTTTCTATGATTGTTTCTTTGGTTTGAATTATATGACTAATCTCTATATACATATATGTTCTTCTTTGTGTAATTATGTTTATATATTCATCGATACGTGTATACATTAAATGTATATATATATGATAACTCGTGCATATGAGCATATTCATGTGTGCATATACGTAGGTAAGGATACTTATGCATATTCATACACAAATATATCACATACATGGGAAATTGATCAGATATATATATGTATGTATGTATATATGCACACTTTATGTATATGCATATTGATGAATATATATGTATTTATGCTTATTCTGAAATAGTTATATATTGGTTAATATATTTGATTTGCAATTAATGGTTTTGATGAACATATATATATATATATATATATATAATTATTGAGCGTTTTAACATATATTTACAATGTTATATATATTTGAAATGTTATAATTGTTTTCTAACAAATATATAATGTGGGCTTATTAAATATTGAAAGGCTTTTATAAAGCTAGCAACTTAAACCATATGTTATGCATATACTCACGCATACGTGAGGAGTATTATTGCAAATAAAAGCACATAAATTGTGGAATGATATTATTGTAAGTGAATGCGCATGAGTGAAAGCACTTGGGAAATATTTGAAAGCCATTTAATAAATATTATGTTTCGCCATGTTAAGAAATAGAATGCAAATGAAAGTCAAAGTTGTTGCGCTGAAAACCCACGCATAGCCATATAAGAACATATTACTTGGTCAAGCCACAAGTTGGCTGAAGATAATGGAAGAGTTCAATTGTTGTGGCAAGCAACCAACAGCCACAATGCAAAAAAAGAAACATGTAGGAAATTTATTTTGTGTTGGACTCAGTAAAAGAGTTGTTGTTGGAAGTTAAAGATGGTGACTTAGCCATAATAGAGAGGCTGAAGTTGCAAGGAATGTATATGTATTTGCATTTCAAATGTTTGAACAGCCAAATTTCACTTCAATTGGCTTAGTCGACTCATTTAGGGGAGAAGTTGGTTTTTACTGTAAAGTGGTGGCAATTGGAAGAGAAAAGGTGGCAGATAGTAGATCTTGTTTATAGCAATAAGTTTCTCAATTTTTATTATAAGTTGAGGCAGCCTCTTAACCTTTTGGAATTTGTTCCTTTCATTAATTTCTTTTGAAGTTTGTTGTAGTTTTCCTGTGCAAACCATTGTTGAGTGCATTAGTGAGAAAAGAGAGATTACTTTGAGAGTTTTTAATTTGTTGAGATTTTTGAGAGAGGCTAGGATTGAAGATAGGCTGATTATTGAAGGAGCAGCAAGTGTGACTGTGGGAATTAAGCTTAGGAGGCAATTTCTTTGTTGGGAGCTATAATTCTAGGTATGTTGGTTTTACTTCTCTATTCTTTTTATGTTGATATCATATTTGTTTATGAATGCAAGTGTTTGAGGAAAAGATGATTATATGTTATGTTGAGCTTGCTTGCATAAACTTTGATAATAAAAAAAAAATTGGTGAGCTTGCATGATCTTTGGAGAATTCTTATTTTGGTGAAACCTCATTGGTTGATACATTTATATATATTTATTCCTTATGTTGAAATTATGTGGTTTTGTTCGCTAAGAAAATATAATCATAGAGTATTAGTATAATACCTAGGTTTTCATAAACCATATGTATGCTTACATGGATTATGAAATATGAGAAATGATATTATATTGAAGTACTATATTGAAGATGTCAGTATGCAATACTATATGTACATGTGTGGTTAATTTGGTTGTTCCTAGGGTTAGGATAATCCATGGATGGGAGTAACCTAGTTGGTCACTTAGATCACTTAGATATATCATCACCTTATGGGTTGGAATTATGTTATGTATAGCTTGTATAGAGTATTTGTGGTAATTTACCAAATTGAGCTAAGGGGTGGGTGAACATACAACTACCACTTCATAGAAGTGAGACTCCATTTCTTAGGAAGTGAGTTTGACATGTAACTATCAAATCTTTGGCCAAAGTAGTGTAAGTATCCACTGATTACACTTGTCAATTCACTATGAGCTAGGTTTGCATAACTAGGCTGGGAATTTCATGCATTTAGGCAGGTATCCACTGTATGGTATCTCTAGTTATGTAGGACACAACACCATGCTCAAGAAGTCTATTACTATAAGGGTTACCAAACCAATCTCTCCATTGAAGGGAGGGCCATCTTACTAGTTAGGTAGATGTGCGAGGGACCGCAGTAAGTCGGTGGTTGGCAGGAAATCTCTTGAGTGATACTCTCCCTCATACAATTGGCAGCCAAAATTTGAGGATGTATACCCAGAAAGGGACATGTAGACCATTTGTACTTTATTTCATTAAGCTCTTGGAAGTTGTGAATGTATTCATGTATCTCTATCTTTATGGAAATTATATTTGGAAAAATGTTATTGATGGGCTTATTCATTAGTAATTTTTCTATTACTTTTTATATGCTTTCAGACACTTTACATATATTTTCTAAGTACCTTCCAGACAAAAATTCTATGATAAGCTATCCTTTCATACATACTTGACAACTTTGAACCTAGTTTGTGAATATGAAATATGGTGATAATATTTGTAGTATTGCATGATTTAAACATGAGTATGTATGCATATGAATGGAATTCTATGATTTAATTATGATGGTTAGTTTCATATGTACGTTGTGTGGATTAACCTCTCTACAACTCAACATGTGATAACAAGAATGGAGCATTTGTAGCAAGAACCAAAGTAGCAAAATAGGGGATCAATGGAGTTCAAACCGTCTAAAGTGTAGAGAGTTGTGGAGTTGAGCATAAGCCATCATGGAAGGAATAAATGTCAAAGAAGGATACTTGTTCTAGAATTATGGACGTTTGCTTATGTGTCTCACATGCAAACTATTTCATTGAAGTTCTTATTTGAATAGGTCTCTTCTTCCTTTTCAGTTAGAATGAATAAGTCAATCTTAATTTCATATCCTCGTATCTAGGAGTGGGATTAATGATTACAGGTAGTGTAGACATGTAAAATTGACTTAACACCTATAACATCTTAGAACGACCCCAAATCAATTCGGAACAACTATGAATCAACTCAAAACATCTCGGAACGACTCTGAATCAATTCAGAACGTCTCTGAATCAACCGAAACAACTCTAAACAACTCTGAATCAATTCAGAACAACTCTAAATCAACTCGGAACATCTCAAAATGACTCTAAATCAGCTTGGAATGTCTCAAAACGACTCTGAATCAACTCAGAATGACTCTGAATCAACTTGAAACATCTTGAAACAACTCCAAATCAACTCAGAACATCTCTGAAACATCTTGAAACACCTCAGAATCATCCCACGACATATCACAACACATCGAACGACATCAAACGGTATCCAAAACCCTAATTTCCTCTATTAATTGAATAATACAATGTTATTTAATTAATTCACTTTTTCATCATTCTTGACAAATTAAATAAATACCATTTATTTAATAAAGTCTTGAAAACCCTAATTCTACTATTAATCGAATAAAACAACATTATTTGATTAATTCATGTTTCATCATTTCGACCAATTAAATAAATTACATTTATTTAATGAAGTCCTAATATTATCTTATTTCATCCTTATTAGTCAAACAATGCCAATTATTTGATTACATCAATAATTCACCTTATTCCTCAAAATTAATTGAATTATTAAATCATAATAATTTAATTATCACACTTTCCCTCCAAAATTTAAATAATTAAATTAAACTATTCAAATCAATTATCAAAAATCAAACTCCAAAAAGGAATTAATTAATTAATAGTCCTCACCCACTTTCTGATTGAGAAAATCATGGATTGCTAACTAAGTAATCTAATTTTTCTAACTCAACCATCTAATTCCTAATTGAACCCAAATTGATCAATCAATTGCTAACTGAGCAATCAATTGATCACTGATCAATCTAAAAACCTAACTATCCAATCTATTCTTAAATCACCCTAATTGTGCAATCAACTTTGCACAATCTTCTCGTGCCTGAATCAGCACATTTTGACCATTGATCTAGATATTCTCCAATGTGATCCCGATTGTCGATTCAAAATCTCTTTTCCTATAAAACAAACCTCTCTCCTCACAAATATGGATGAGAATTTCAACTTACCTTATGCAACTAAGTGTTGTCAAGATCACCATTGATAGAGCTTCCTCATTTCTTCAAACACAAGCATCGTTCATCAAACTTTTGCACGTAAGCAATGGAGGCTTTGCAGTGATACAAACAACCCAACATCATGCAAATACACTCCAACATGAGATGGTAAATTCTTCTTTTGTTTGTTTGAATTCGTTTTGAATATCTTAGGATCTCGTTTCATTAAAATAGCTTAGATTTGTACATTTCATGAGTGATGGAATAAGATAGATTAAGTGTTTTGGATTAGATAGTTTTTTATTTCAATCTTACATTTGAATGTTTCCCTTCACATTTTCCTGATGGATTCCTTCCCCTTCACACATTCTGGCACACCCAATGGGACCTAGGTCCTCCTTACTAACATTTTTATGAGCAAATTTGAAGTCACAGGATTTCGGGAGCCTTCTAGAGACATTTCACAGACTGCCCAACAAAAGCTCACTTTTGACTGTCAAGAATTCTAATTTTTTTCCATGGGAAGCTCACCTTTGCACTAAGATCATCACTTTTGCTCCAAAAAGCTCACTTTTGCATCTTTCTAGGTTTGCACCTGCACAGAAAATCTAAGCTTTTGCCTGATTTCTGAGCATTTGCAAAACTTCTTCTAAGCTTTTGATTTTTTCTGAACATTTGCTCTGGAAGACAAGTGCACGGATCCTGCACTATTGTAATGACCTTCCTTGCTAACATTTTGTTTGTTTTGCAGCAATTAATGAATTTTTATGTAGGATTTTGAACATACTAACTTGTTTTGTGCAAAGAAGACGATTAGTCCATGATCTTTGGAGCCACAAATATTTTTGTTTATTAACTTAGGAACTTTCTTTGGTGCATTAAAATGAACAACAACTCTCACATTTGATTTGGTGTTGCTAAAATTAACCATTCTTAAATTTTCTAAGTTAGGAATTTCCTTTTGGTGCTCTAAAATGAACAAACAACTCTCACATTTTGATTTTGGTGCTATCTAAAATGAATAAATTTGAAGTTTTTCTAAGGTAGGAACTTTCTTTGGTGCATTAAAATGAACAACAACAAACTCTCAAATTTGATTTAGTGTTGCTAAAATGAACCATTCTTAAGTTTTCTAAGTTAGGAATTTCCTTTTGGTGCTTTAAAATGAACAACAACAACTCTCACATTTTGATTTTGGTGCTATTTAAAATGAAAAAGTTTGAAGTTTTTCTAAAGTGGGAACTTTCTTTTGGTGCATTAAAATGAACAACAACAGCTCTCACGTTTGATTTGGTGTTGTTAAAATAAACCATTTTGAAGCTTTCTAAAGTAGGAACTCTCTTTTGGTGCTCATAAAAAGATCATAAAACACTTCAATTTTGGGCTCTAAAAATGAACACATTTCATGTTTTCATAATTAGGAACCTTTGAATTTGGTGCATAAAAAGAGTACAAACGTTTTCCATTTTGTTGACGCACATTCGATTTACATTTGTTGACCAATTAAGACTAGGCCTGATTTTCTTAGAAACACTTCAACTTTGGGGCTTAAAATGAACAAAATGTTTTTGTTGTTTTCACACCATTGTTATCTTAACTACTTGATGTCCTGAACACTTCAATTGGTGCAAAAATAAAAAAGAACATTTCATTTATGTTATTCACATATTCTTGGGGATAACACCGCTCGAGGTGTTTAAAATGGATCAATTTGCTATGAATTGTATGTTGTGTATTCATTGATTAGAAAAGCTAAATGTTTGTCTTCTCCCCTCACACCTTTTGGCAATCTTGGGTGAGCGAGGACATTTTGAGATTTGCACTTTTTTTAAGCATACCTTCTTAGAGGGCCTACCTATTGAGACACATCTTGTGCTAGAGAAATCATAGGCAACCCAAGTGGTACTTTCATTCTAGAACGTTATATAAATATTTTGTGAGTGTGAGGAAATTTCATCACTCGTTGGGTGTGAATGTCCTATACCAACGTATTCTTCCTCAGTATCTTGTGATGCATAAAAACCCGAAAGGGCTGGAAGGTTCTTAATTGAATAAAACGTTGCATGTGTAGGTGCCCGAAAATAATATCCCCAAAACATGACTAAGAGCCAATTGTTTTAGAATCCACCCTATTATCCAAAACATTCTTTGAAAGTGGTGCATCAGAATTTACTTCCAAGAAGTTACTTGCCAAGTCCAACTGCAGGCCTGTGCCATAAGTCGCATGTAAAATCAACTCTTCAGAGCATGAGGCAGACCCACCTAAGAGGATGGTTTCTCTCCACTAGGGTTGTAATTGCTTGTTAATGTTAAAACTTGCCCAATTACATTCAAAAGCAATTGTGACATCAAATTATGTGTTTGATTTAAATAAAAAAGAATACATCAAAACAAACATTGAACAAGATGGTCAAACCACAAACCCTTTGAGTTAGTGTATACTTGTGAAAAAATCCCTATGTTTGCACTTCTTGAAAGGATTTATCCTTAAAGGTTTCCGAACATTTTAGTTTTTATTTTCAGGTTGCATTGATAAAAGTAAACACTTTGGTAACTATGGCTTGGGTGTTGTGATTTCACAACTTGAGCTATAGAAATTCAGGTCACATAAAGTCCATGATTTTGAGTCAGTCCAGTGCTATTATATCATTTTCCATACTCAAAAACACAAAGAAAACAAACACACAAAGGTTACAAACTTTCATTCCAACTCACAATATTTTTGCTAAACACTTAGGGCAACACAAACTGAAGTTGTTTATAAAGTCATTGATTGAACAAGACAATTGGAAAATCAGATTTGGTCACAAATTCTCTCACCCATTATTCCCATACTACTTATTTGAAATCAAAATCCAACAAAACATTAGGATCATTCCTCCACTCAAAAAATTCTATGATATCAATAGTTACTTGGAACTCACAAATTGTTCAAGTATCTTTCCCACAACATATCCTCTAGACCAGGAAGTGGAATATCGACCCTTGTTTCTCCAACATTTTGATTTCCAAAGAAAGTCGCTACATTTTGTTGAGGTGCCAAATTGACCCACAACATGCAGGTAAGATAAAAGTAAAATATCTCACCTCTTTTGAAAGAGACAAATCAATAATCAAACTGATCACCTCCCAAGGTCTTTGATGTTGGTTCACAACGTTGTTGTTTCACAAAGTGGTCCATATGGCTGTAATGTTCAAGGGGCCTGTTGGTTTTGAGCTTTTGGATTGTTACAAGATCAAGCATCTATCTAAACCTACTTTAACTAGGGGTTTTAAAGAAATAGAAAAAGATAAATCAAGGTTTTCAAACTGAAAAGAATGACGATTCATTCAACTAATCAGACTTGTTTCCTTCTAAGGAATTCCTAAACTAGAACTACAGAATAAAATTAACATGTAATTGATACAAGGTTTCATTCATACACAGTGAAAATTTTAACAGTAGATTGCAAATCATCATTCAAACAAAACATAAGATAAAGTTTCATTCCTTAAAAGCTTTTCAAATCAAATGATTAACCCAAAATGAATACCATTCTAGAGCATAATATAAAGTGGGTTTAAATCTGGTTGCCCCTACTATTAATGAAACAGATAAGCAACATTTACAAATTTGGCAAGATCACCAGTGTACAGAAACCCATGTCTTTAAACTATCTCCATATATGCTAAGAAAATCAAGAAGATACATCGCCTCCTCTTCCTGGAAAATTGTAAAAATGTCTAACTTACTTCAAAACCCTAGCTTGCTTCTTTCTAACCTTTCTAACTCTTTTGAATCGTCCAACTTGCTAACTAAACATAAATAGCAAGAATCATGCAAGATAGATCAACACAACGAATTCACCAAGAAAACAATGTCTTCAGCTGTATCGAATCCCCAAAGATAGCAACAATTCGAGTCTTTGTGTTACAGCGACTATTCAGAATAACTTCTAACTCCTACTCTACTTCTTGAGTTTCTCTACCCTCTAACTTTCTAACAAATTTTTTTTTAAAAGAGGCGAAACACCATACTTATAAAATGCATCAGATGCGTCGACCCAGTTTAGGGTTTACAAAATAAGTCGGTCACAGAACACGTCAGCCCTAGAAGAGCTTGAAACAAAGTCAAATATGCATTAAATGCAAGGGCACTGACCATATCGACCCAGGATCTGCCACATAACTCAGACCAAAACGCGAAGCAAAGTGAAATGATGAGGAAGCGCGACTTTCGATGCAGCTTTGCATTAACTGCTTCCCCCACATCGCCCATACCTTGCTCCATTCTGGCCTTCATCATAAATAACATCCTCTGCAAGCCATTTGCAAGTGGCATAGGCGAAACCCTAGTTCACCATTCAACAGCATTGATATTATTCTTCAGATCTGTCCCATCGTATTGTCCCAGTCTCTCTTGTTGGATTGATATTTATTAATGATGGCACTGTAGGTCGCCGCATCATCCAGCTGGTGGGTTTATTGTATCCCATGATAGCCTTAGCCCTTTGCAGCAAGGTGTTCATATTCGGGTCCAAAACCTCGAACCAGACTGACGTCATCTTGCCCTCAGGAATCCTACTCTTTTCGTCCAACCTCATTTTTTTCTCTTATGCTTTAGAGATGGATGATCCCCTTTGTGTCTCTCTTAACCATTCCAGCCGCTACCTTGCTAGACTCAGCTAGCATCCATGAAACACCACTATGAGAATCCAAATGTTAACAACATTTCATCAAAGTGTTAGGTCAAAATCATGATAAAACTATTAAATCAACCCTTAAGCATCAACACTGAGAAGTTTGGGACTTCGAGCTATCCGGGGAAAATCAGCCTGGGAGGAATTTCAGAAAATTCTGAACCAGGTGGATTCTCCTAATGAGGTACCAACATCAACAATAGATTACTAAAATGAAAAAAAATAGCATACAACAGTGAAATTTACCAAATTAAAGCATGGAAACATAAGAATTTATCACTAGAGTCATCCACCAGAATCAAATTTCCTCGTTCCACAACGCGTAGCAGAGAATTCAGAGAAATCTAGTCAGACCGAATTTTTGCAAAGAGGGAAAAATTCCCAACTTAGAACGCACTTTCGGCAAGACGAAGGAATCCGAGAAAATCCGACCGGGCAGGAAAATCTCGAGGTTGACAGAAAACCCAAAAATCCATAGTCCAACATGAATTTTCTCAAATTGACTGAAGGTCACAAATTTGAGGACCCTGGGCACGGAAATCACCTAACATGAGCCTCCTACAGATCTTCTTCGAATCCTAGGCTCAATCGAAAGCATATCAAGATGAAATGGTGACGCCCTAGGCATGAAACCTTAGGCTTTAACTATGAATGCACAGGGCAAGCCTTGAAATGCCCAAACACACACAGGAATTCGAACTCCAAGAAAGACCTTAATGTTTTAAAGCACAATTTTGGACATCTCAACTCAGGAGAATGCAAATGATGAAGCAAAATGGCAACAAAAAAAAAACTCGAAAAACAACCAAGTTTGGAAACCCAAAGACTAGACGGAAATTCAGAAAAATCCGGCCCAGGCGGAATTCCGCGAAGGCCAAAAATTCTCGAATCGCAGTGTAAAACAGGCTGGGTCAGACTCTAAACACAATCCGGGAAAATTTGACTGGGGCGGAAAATCCCGAACTGGCTCGAAAGCCTGGATGGCAGCAAGAAACCGAAGTTCGAAAGAAGTTCGGGAAAATCCGAACGGACAAGAAAATCCCGAACTAGGGTGAAAACCCAGACTTAGCCCAAAATATAAGATTTTTGATTTTCAACTTGGGAAAGCAAGATAAGCATATTAAGCACATGCCATGGCAAAGAAAAACCTCAAAATCGAAGGGGGCAAAACACAAAGAGCGAAAGCAAAAGCGGGGGTCCCATTTTAATCAAACTTAAAAAAATGGGGTGGTTATGTGAGGCATAACAATTGGCGACTTGGCTGGGAAAATGGTTTAACCATTTTCAGGAAACTGAGGGATTCAGTTACCCAAAACTCCTAGTTTATGGACATCACAATTCCAGTTAGGTCAGTTTCGGTAAACAAGGTTGAGCTAGAATCTCAAATGTAAATCAACACAGGCTACCCCTGAATCTATGTGTGTTCTTGATGGTGCGTCATCCTTTTACAAAGTTTTCCTCATCTTTTGAACAATTATGCGCAAGATTTGAACTACATGAGTTGATTTCCTTTAACTGTTGTGCAATGATATCCTGGGCATTGCTCCGTTGCCAGTCAAGCGTCTATAGCTCTGACGGAGATACCTCTAGTTTTCTCACAGCATTTCTCTACTGCCAGTCAGACGTCCATAGCCCCAGTAGAGATACTGGAGTCACCCATTCAGTATTGAGTTTTCTTTTCTTAGATTGTTCTCTTCTCTTTTCTTTTTTTTAGATAGTTCTTAGATAGTTCCTTCATTCAATTCCTTCTCAATATGTCAGATGTCCAACATCTGTACTGGGTTGAAAACTACCATGGACCTCATAACAGCATCTGGGGAATCAGATTTTTCACTCAAATCTTGCAACACCATCGTCCTAAGACAAATATACCATTACAAAAGGAGATGTTTCTGATGATTTGTGATAGATTCAATTGTAGCTAGTGAAGATTGCTTACTTTACACCTTGTTCTTAATGACTTTCCACAACTCTCAATGACAATGGACATAAACCATGAACTTAGAACAAAATCATCCAATCAGAAAACCTAAAAACATCTAAACCAACTTCTCTCCTAGTAACCAAGGTATACTTCAGATAACAACCCCCTTAATTGAATAAAATGAAGGACCCCAAAAGAAACAAGGAAAAACAAAACAAACAGAACAACAAACTATTTACATATATACAACTTAACAAAATACTAGACCTTTTATGACCCAAAATAATGCTTGAGAAACTGTCTATTGACAGGAAATGGAACAGGTTCTCCTGTTAAACTACTCAGCCGGAAAGCATTTTCTCCTAGGATTTCAGCAATTTGATAGGGGCCCAACCAGAGCTTCTCAAACTTCTGGTGGTCACCCTTCTTTTCATTGGCTTTATCCCACAGTAAGACAAGGTCTGATATCCTGAAAGCCTTGACTTTGGCTCTTTTTTCAAACCAACATTTGACAACAGCCTGGTGCCTAAAGAATTGCTACAAAGCAGCATCTCTCTGCTCTTCTAATTTCAACAAACCAACTAACCTTACTTCAATCCTATCATCACTAGAGTAAAATTCCTACATAAATTTCAGGATAGGTATTTGCAAGTGAATAGGGAACACGGGCTCTTGGCCATACACTAGCTTAAATGGTGAAGTCTTCAACGCAGCCCTGATCCTAGTCCTATCTGCCCATAACGCAAATCTTAACTGGGTATGCTAGTCTCTAGGATTGTTCTCTAATAGTTTTTTTATTACTCCTAGGAGATTCTTATTAGTTGATTCTGCAATTCCATTTCCTTGCAGATAATAGTTTGAATAATACTTTAAAACAATCCTATGATCATAAGCCCATGAAATGAACTCGGCAGAAGAAAAGGCAGGGCCATTGTCACATACCAGTGCAAAGGGTACTCCAAACCTGGTTGTGATGCATTCAGTGAGGAACTTGATCACTACCTCTATTGTGCTATTCTTGCAAGGTATAGCTTCTTTCCATCTCGTGCAGTAATCTATGGTAGGAAAAATGAATTTATGTCCTGCAGAAGAATTTGGGTTAATTACCCCAATAAAATCAAGTGCCCATTGGGCAAATGGCCTTACCTCATAAACAGGCTGCAATGGCATGGCTGGATGACGCTCTCTTGATGCAGAAGTTTGACATATATGACATGTCCTTACATGTTGGTGGGCATCCTTAAACACACATGGCCAATAATAACCAGATCTAAGGATCTGATGTGCTAAAGAATCCGTAGAACCATGACCTGTGCCATGTTTCCCATGAAATTCAGCAATTGTGTGCTTATCTTCCCGTTGATCAAGGTATCGTAGATAAACCCCATCAAAATTATTTCTGTATAATAATCCTCCTTTGAGCATATAATGGGAGCTTTTCATTCTCAGTGCTCTCCTCTGAGTTGTATTCATTCCCTCTGAGCATCGATTATTGAGCATGAAATAAATAATATCAGCATACTAGGAGTCATTAGAAAAGGACCGTGTTGTGTACTGCTGACAAGTAATGTTCTTACCAGCATCCGCCATTGTTTTAGACAGGCCTTGACCTTGGACAAGTTTCATAGGGTGAATCTCCAGATCGAACTCCTACAAAATAGTCATCCATTTCCCCCTTCGTTCTCCCAACTCGCTCTGCATAAGTAGGGACTTCACAGCAACATCAGGAACCACAGTAATGATCTGACTTCAAAGGATATAATGCCTGAACTTCTTGACAGCTCTAACCAATACAAAATCTTGTTTCTCAAGATGTAGGTACTTGACTTTAGCATTCTTAAACAGAGAGCTCATGAAGGCAATTGGCCTTTCATCCCCCTCCTCTCTTCGTTGTGTCAGGACGGTTGCACATGAGTGTTCAGAAGCAAAATAATAAATATAAAATGGCTTCAAGTAGTCAGGACTGGTGAGGACTGGTTCCTCTGAAATGGATTGCTTAATTTGAGAAAAAGCAACCTTTTCCTCATTACTCCATTCTATTCTAGCATCCTTCTTCATCATTTCGTTCAAAAGTTTAACAATTTCTACAAAACCTATGATAAACTTCCTCACAAAGTTGATCTTTCCGAAGAAAAATCTCATTTCCTTCTTACTTCCTGGCATGGTTAACTTCAGAATAGACTCAACTCGGTCTGGATCTATCGATATCCCTCTTTCTGAGATTATGTGTCCCAAAAGTTTCCCTTCAGAAACCCTGAACACACACTTTTTAGGATTCAGAGAAACACCATATTGGATACATCTTTCAAGAACTTTAGCCAAGTCTGTAGCATGGTTTAGTCTATCTTTAGATAACACTATTAGGTCATCCATATAAATGATTATGCACCTACCAATCAAATCTTTGAATGCTACGTCCATTGCACGTTGAAAGGTTGCTCCAGCGTTTATCAAACCAAATGGCATCCTTCTGTAAGCAAATGTTCCCCACTTAGTAGTGAAGGTTGTCTTCATTCTATCTTCATAATTAACGATCACTTGATTGTACCCGGAATAACCATCCAAGAATGACATCATTTGAGACCCATTAACAGTTTGCAAGACTTCGTCCAGAGAAGGGAGTGGGTAGTTGCCTTTTTCTGAAGCTCTATTCAGATTCCTGAAATCTACACATAGCCTGATCTCCCCATTCTTTTTACGAACTAGAACCAAGTTAGCCACCCATGTTGAATGTCGTACAGGGAAGATTATTCTTGCAGAAAGAAATTTCTAAACTTCCTTAAAGATCAGTGGTTCAATCAGGGCGTTGACAGGACGTTGTTTCTGCCAAAATGGTCTAGCTTCAGGCTTCAAAGGAATAGTATGAGTTATCACAGAAGTATCAAATGTTTTTAGATCTTCATACCCCCAAGCTATTGCAGCAATATCTTTCTTTAGTGCCCTCAATATATCTTCTCTAATTGTTTCAGGGTAGGCCTTCCCTATTTAAGCATTCCTTTCAGGGCCAGAGTCAACTAAGTTAACAGTTTCATATTCACCTCCATTATCTTCGGTTGATATCTTTTCCCAAGCCCTTGGATCTAAATCAAAAATTCTTTCTAAGGCCACCATTCCCTTGGGAATGCTATTACTTTTCAAATTGAGGACACCTTATGTATCGCAGTCTTCGGGGTTCCAGTCTCCTTGATCCTTGTCGGACTCATCAATGATCTGTCCTTCGAAAACATCTGAGCTTGCTAGAAAAGCAAGGATATGTCGATCATCGTCGAAGACTTGAAAATTCCTGACATTATTAGGGACAGTCGGGGTGGATATCAATTCTACTGAGAATTTCTTGAGCTTGGAGCTTTGCATAGGCTCCAGGGTACTTGCGGCAATAGCTAATGAATTAGCTATTTGATTCTCCTCTCTAGGGATTAAACTAATCCCAAAATCATCAAATTCTTCAATCAGGTTCCACACCCGATTTCTATAAGCTTCTAGCCTTTTATTGTGACATGTGTGTTGGCTGCATACTTGCTTGATAATCACTTCTGAATCTCCTTTAACCATCAAGGCAGTAAATTTCTTCTGATGTGCGAACATCAGTCCCCAAGCTAATGCTTCATACTTTGCTATATTGTTAGTGCATCCAAACTGTAACCTGTAAGAAGCAAAAAATGTTTTCCCATTTGGGCTAGTTAATTCAATCCCAGCAACACACCCTGTTTTAGATTTGGATCCATCAAACGTGAGGGTCCATAGCTAATTATGAGTTGGGGTTGATCTCTCTGAGCTTGTTGTGGGTGCTTGGATAAGATGAACCATAGGTGGGGCCACTTGATCTTTTGCATCAAATATTGGGGATGGGTGTTCAATAGGTTCATCACGTGAAACATCTAATTCCCACTTAGATATATCATGTAATCCTAGGACGTCTTTCTGACAGTCATCTGTGTCTTTGATTAACCCCTTGGGTTTTGGTATACTTGTGAGTGCAGGGGTATCAAACAAACCCTGGGGTTGTTCAACATAACTATGTTGGTCCGGTATTATGACCAGGGTAAGTTCAGCTTGAGGAGGGACTTCCTTTGAAGGCATATTATCCCTGGTTAACATTATTGCATTTTTGGCTTCAAATGAGAAGTGATCTGAAATGGTCTCAAGGTGACTTGGGCTAGTTTCTTCAGTTTGGAAAACATGATTTAGAACACTGATGCAGGGCTAGCAGGTCAATTCCGAATGATTTTAGTAGTTCACCCTACACCAATTTGGGATTAGAAGACTCCACAAATTGATATCTTCCCCTAAGACCAGCTGATCCTGTTGCAGCTTCCTGATCAATACCTGTTGGTTTACACTAATCTTGGGATCGGGGAATTCTTGCATTGACAAATCATTAGAATCAAGAACCGAAAGAGTCAGAATTTTCTCTCTTTTATAAACCCCTATCTCGGTTTCAAAATAAGCTACCTCGTTGGGACAGTCATACTCAGTGATGATATGTTTGAGGTGAGGTTCACTCTCGATCCTAATCTGCGTAGGCATTCCCCTCCATGGTAGCCACATATGTGAAAAGTTGAGGGAGATATATCCCCCTATACTCTTCATCAGATCTCTGCTCAAAAGCATACCGTAAGTCTCGGGAATGTCTGCTACCTGAATATCCATATTGGTTTGAATCCTAGGGTCAGACCCTACTTGCACATGTGTATTTTTCAATTCTCTGACTACATTAACCTATGTTTTATCAAGTTGGATGACCTTCTTGTTTGTTTGGATAGGATTCAATCCCAATTTCTTACGTACAGAAAATGGCATAACATTGCTAGAAGCCCCTGAATCTAGCAGACAATTATGCATATTCTTCCCACAGATTCTCAAACTCAAAAGAAATGGTGGGGTCCCTACCTTGTTTCTAAACAAAGCTATGTTCATGTCCGCAGCGGGTGCTACCTTTGTTTTCTCTTTTGATTTATCAGCTTCTTCCAAAGCTTTCAGCACTATATCTCGTTGGGAAGGGCACCATTTTAGGATTTCAAAGTATGATAAAGAGGTTTTTTGTTTCTGCATCTCAGAAACAATATCAAATTCTATGTTATAACTTGCATTATATTTGAAAACACTAGATGAATTACCTTTGCTAGGGAAGTCAGGTGGACCCTTCGGTGGAGGAGGGTTGTTATCAGCACTTTGATTTGGAGGCACCATATGGTTAGGTGGTGTTGATGTAGTGAACGGACCCTTATTCTGGTTTCTTAGGAAGTGTCCTCCCTTTTTCTGAAAGGCTTGGGCATCATACACATCTTCCTCTGGTTCATTCTCATTCTGCATTGGGAATGAAGGTTCTTCTTCAAAGAGGTCATAAGCCATTGTTGTATTCACTGAGCCACCTCCTTTATTTGAATTCCCTTGGAACGTTTGGGCATCTGCCTATGCCATCTTCACAACCTTCTCCATTTCAGGACAGTTCACCTCGGAATGAGTTGCAGTATCATGCAGCCTGCACCAGTTAGTCATAAAATTGAGGTCGGCCACATTTGCAGTATGTGGCATGTCCTCATTAGCTTGATAATTGTGAGAAACCCCACCATTATTTGGCCCTATGTTCCATTGTCTATTGTTATTAGGCCTCTGGTTATATCCTCTATTTTGATTTTGATAGCCCTGGTTAGGGAAGTTTTGGCCTTGATAATTCCTCTGGTTGTGATTGTTGTTGTTCTGATAATTACCCTAATTATTATTATTCTGATTGGGGTAATTACCTTGATTAGCATAATTACCTTGGTTCTGAGAGGGGCTCAGTTTAAGCTAAGCCATGTCATTTGTGACTTGAGACAGAGTTTTCTTTAGGGTCTCCACCTCATTTGTGAGTTGAACTATCCTCTCACTCTCAGCATTCTTAGCAACAGGTGGCTGACCGACAAGATTTGGTATTCTAGCTTGATTATGATGACCATGTGGACTATGATGAGCCTGTGATTGTTGAGAGAAGTCAAGAGCTCCATTGGCAAAGAATGGAATAGGAGATTGAGTCTGCAACTCAAACATAAGTCCATAATGGGAAGGAGACATCCCTAGGACAGTATTGAATAAAGGGATTGGATTAGGCATCTGATACCCCATAGAAGGAAAACCTCCTCCCAAGTTCCCTTGTTGAGAGTTGGTCTGTTGTTGCAGCTTGATGGCTAGATGATAAACTTTAGACGAAGAATCAATATTTGTCGGCCGATAAGTCCTTTGTAGGAACAAGCCAAGCAAAGGGTCTATAACTCTAAAATATTCCTGAATGGCACTATTCTTAGCAACCAGATAGGGCTCCTATAATCTCCTCTACATTCGTTGAAACCTTGTATTAAACAAGGTTAGTGATTCACATGGCTCCTTCCTAATGGTAGCAAATTGATGGAACAAAATGGCTGGATAAACATAAACTCTGAACTAATTGATGAAAGCATTCTCCAGATCTGTCTAGCTCAGAATAGAACCTTGTGGAAGATTTAGGTACCAGTTGTACGCCATATCCCCTAAGGAATAAGGGAACAACCTACAAACCACATCCTGGTGAGCTATTTGGGCTCTGGTACAAGAATCCTTAAAAGCTTGTATGTGCTCCTCAGTACTCCTTGATTTTCCATGAATGTATTTGGGACAGAATCTCTCAGGATTCTTAGGCATATCATGAAAGCCTCTAGGAATAGTCCCCAATGGAGAGGGATTATTCACAAAAAATTTCATTGGTGGCGGTGGTGGAGGTTGAGCCAGCTATTGGATGGGTTGAACTAGCTATAATGGCAATTGAGGTGGATTTGGTGGTGGATTCACGGATATCCACTGGGGTATTAATGAAAATCATGGTGGAGTGAGTGGAGCTGACAAGGGTGGTAGAATGGTTGCACTAGTCCTGTGAATCTTGTGTCTCATTGGGGTCACGAGTTCTATCAAAGGTGGTGGGTTTTCAGTTGATCGAAGAACTCTATGGGACCTCTCTAGTGAGAAAAACCCAATATTATCCAGTTTGCTCTCCTGGACCTCCTTCTAGCACCAATACTGTTGAGGTTCCAAATTGACCCACAACATGCAGGTAAGATAAAAGTAAAATACCTCACCTCTCCTGAAAGAGACAAATTAGTATTCAAACTAATCACCTCCCAAGGTCTTTGATGTTGGTTCACAACGTTTCTATTTCACAAAGTGGTCAATATGGTTGTAATGTTCAAGGGGCTTGTTGGTTTTGAGCTTCTGGATTGTTACAAGATCAAACATCTATCTAAACCTAGTTTAACCAAAGGTTTTAAAGAAATAGAAAAAGATAGATCAAGGTTTTCAAATTGAAAAGAATGGTGATTCATTCAACTAATCAGACTTGTTTCCTTCCAAGGAATTTCTAAACTAGAACTACAGAATAAAATTAACCTGTAATTGATACAAGGTTTCATTCATACACAGTGAAAATTTTAACAGTAGATTGAAAATCATCATTCAAACAAAACATAACATAAATTTTCATTCCTTGAAAGCTTTTCAAATCAAATGATTAACCCAAAATGAATACCATTCTAGAGCATATATAAAGTGGGTTTAAATCTGGCTTCCCCTACTATTAATGAAACAGATAAGCAACATTTACAAATCTGGCAAGATAACCAATGTACAGAAACCCATGTCTTTAACCTATCTCCATCTATGCTAAGAAAATCAAGAAGATACATCACCTCCTCTTCCTAGCGAACTGTAAAAACGTCTAACTTACTTCGAAACCCTAGCTTGCTTCTTTCTAACCTTTCTAACTCTTCTGAATCGTCCAACTTTCTAACTAAACATAAATAGAAAGAATCATGGAAGATAGATCAACACAACGAATTCACCAAGAACATAATGTCTTCAGTTGTATCGAATCCCCAAAGATAGTAACAATTTGAGTCTTTGTGTTACAGCGATTTTTCAGAATAACTTCTAACTCCTACTCTACTTCTTGAGTTTCTCTACCCTCTAACTTTCTAACAACCCTTTTTTTAAAAGAGGCGAAATGCCATACTTATAAAACACGTCAAATGCGTCGGCCCAGTTTAGGGTTTACAAAATAAGTCGGTCACAGAACATGTCGGCCCTACAAGAGCTTGAAATAAAGTCAAATATGCATTAAATGCAAGGGCATTGACCATATCGACCCAAGATCTGCCACATAACTCGAACCAAAACGCGTGAACTTCAAAGCGAAACGATGAGGAAGCGCAACTTTCGATGCAGCTTTGCATTAACTACTTCCCCCACGTCGCCCATACCTTGCTCCATTCTGGCCTTCATCATTAAGAACGTCCTCTACAAGCCATTCACAAGTGGAATAGGTGAAACCCTAATTCACCATTCAATAGCATTGATATTATTCTTCAAATCTGTGCCATCATATTGTCCCAGTCTCTCTTGTTGGATTGATATTTATTAATGATGGCATTGTAGGTCGCCGCATCATCTAGCTGGTGGGTTTACTGTATCCCATGATAGCCTTAGCCCTTTGCAGCAGGGGTGTTCATATTCGGGTCCAAAACCTCGAACTAGACTGACGTCATCTTGCCCTCAGGAATCCTACTCTTTTCGTCTAGCCTCATTTTTTTCTCTTCTGCTTCAGAGATGGATGATCCCCTTTGTGTCTCTCTTAGCCATTCCAGCCACTACCTTGCTAGAATCAGCCTACATCCATCAAACACCACTATGAGAATCCAAATGTTAACAATATTTCATCAAAGTGTTAGGTCAAAATCATGATAAAACTATTAAATCAACCCTTAAGCATCAACACTGAGAAGTTCAGGACTTTGAGCTATCCGAGGAAAATCAGCCTGGGAGGAATTTCAAAAAATTCTGAACCAAGTGGATTCTCCCGATGAGGTACCAACATCAACAATAGATTACTAAAATGAACAAAAACAACATACAACAGTGAAATTTACCAAATTAAAGCATGGAAACATGAGAATTTATCACTAGAATCATCCACCAGAATCAAATTTCCTCGTTCTACAGCGTGTAGCAGAGAATTCAGAGAAATCCGGTTGGACCGGATTTCCGCGAAGAGGGAAAAATTATGAACTCATAATGCACTTTCGGCAAGACGAAGGAATCCGGGAAAAATTGACCAGGCAAGAAAATCCTGAGGTCGACAGAAAACCCGAAAAATCCACAGTCCAACACGAATTTGCTCAAATTGACTGAAGGTCACAAATTTGAGGACCCTGGGCACAGAAATTGCCTAACATGAGCCTCCTACAAATCTTCTTTGAATCCTAGGCTCAATCGAAAGCAGATCAAGATGAAATGGCGACGCCCTAGGCATGAAACCTTAGACTTTAACTATGAACACACAGGGCGAGCCCTGAAATTCCCAAACACACACAGGAATTTGAACTCCAAGCAAGACCTTAACATTTTAAAGCACAACAAGTTTGGACATTCAACTCAGGAGAACGCAAATGATGAAGCAAAATGGCAAAAAAAAAAAAAAAACTTGAAAAACAACCAAGTTCGGAAACCCGACGGCCAAACGGAAATTCAGAAAAATCCAGCCCAGGCGGAATTCTGCGAAGACCAAAAATTCTAGAATTGCAGTGTAAAACAAGTCGGGTTAGACTCTAAACACAATCCGAGAAAATCCAACTGGGGCAAAAAATATTGAACTGGCTCGAAAGCTCGGATGGCAGCAAGAAACTAGAGTTTGAAAGAAGTTCGGGAAAATCTGAACGGACAGGAAAATCCCGAACTAGGGTGAAAACGCGGACTTAGCCCAAAACAAAAGATTTTTGATTTTCAACTTGGGAAAAAAAAACTTGGGCAAGAAAGATAAACATATTAAGCACATGCCAAGGCAAAGCAAAACCTCAAAATCGAAGGGGGCAAAACACAAAGAGCGAAAGCAAAAGCGGGGGTCCCATTTTAATCAAACTTTAAAAAATGGGGTGGTTATGCAAGGCATAACACATTCCAAAATAGCACTCAAGCCTTAGGGTTTTTGAGGTTCATAGCAAACCACCCCAAAATACCACCACACCTTATGACCATCTAGTGACCTACTACTCATGTTCAACAACTAGGCCTTGTAGAACCTATTATTCAACCTAGTCTCACGCATATTGAAGGTTCCTAAACCGACATCATAAGTAGTTTGAGAACCTTTATATTTAAGAAAAATGAAACACCCCATCAATTTCTCACCGCATCAATCATCTTAAACGAGGAGGAAGAAAAATCAAACATAGCAATTGAAAGACCCATATTACTACCTCCTGCATAGCAATAGGTATTGAGTAACCTTATGATAGGGTATTGAACATCATAAACCACCTCACAACACCCTCATACCTTATGACCTTTTGGCGACCCACAGCTCCCATTCAACAACTAGGGCTTGCAGCACCAATCTTTCAATCAGGTAACACACATATTGAAGGTGCCCAAACTGACATCATAAGTAGTTTGAGAACTTTCATATTTGAGAAAAATGAAATACCCTAGAAATTTCTAACTGCATCCATCATCTTAAACGAAGAAGAAGAAAAGGTAGACCTAGCAGCCGAAAGACCTATATTACCACCACCTACGTGGCAATAAATATACATCCCTCATGCTTTTTTGGAAAGCAAAAAGATCCTTAGGTCTGGAAAGAGCAAGATCCTTAAGTGAAAATCTATACTTAGGCTCTCAAAGAATTTCCCTACAAAAATTTTTAACAAAGGTTTCTTCTCAAGGAGATATCACAACCATCAAAACCGGCTAGATCACTTCTATTATCACTTTGTACCAATAGGCCACGTCTTTTCCAGAGAATAGGAATCAAGAAAGCAATCAGAGAAGCTTGGTAGTTGTTTATGACAACCATGAGGTCACAACACAGAAGGAAAATCGAAGCAAACAAAACCAACACTAGCATCCCACCAACCAATGCTATAAATGATGAAAGTAGCCCTTGGGGCTATAGGCCAAGTGATCTTGAAACACCATAGAAGAGGCCTATGTACATAAATACCTTCAGTGAAGAGGAACTAAATTGCAAACAGAAGGAGGTAATTGAACAAAACAACCAAGACCCAAACAGAGTAGTTATAGAGGAGGTAGACATAGAGGAAGAAATAAACAAGGATGAACTATTCGAACATTCCAACAACCCCAAGGTTCTTAAACTAATGGATAGGTTGTTGAGAAAGGATCCAAACTCCTATTTCTTCAAGTTAGCACAAAGTGGTGCTAAATTACTGGTGGATTTCAACGTAGAAGCTCAAAAGGATGCCAACCTTATTCCCTTAGGGGATAACTCAATTATAAGACAGATAACCAAACCTCTAGAGATGCCAAACATGCCACCTATGTTCTCACAAAATGATGGTCAACCCAAAGAGAACCCCTTATTCAGAAAACCAACTTAGGTTGAACAAGCAGCAGTGGCACAATTGTATCAAGGAGGACCATCACAGTATGAGCCACCAAACAACAATCCTCCTCCTGGATTGTATATACCTCAAAAATTGACCCATCCTAAAACATTCAATACCTTCAATAGCGCAGAACACAGGGTCCCCCTCCCAACAATCAATACCTTCAACATGGTGGAACACAAGGTCCCCCTCCGAACAATCAATACCACCAACAAGGTGGACCACATGGTCCACTTCTGAACCAACAATACCAGCCACAAGGTGTACCACAGAGCACCCTTTATTCATTCAACCCATCAACAAGGTGTCCCAATAATGCATCAACAGGGTAACCTTCAATTTAGTCCTGCCTAGCAGCAAGGTGTACCACAGAGCACCCTTTTCCAATCAACCCATCAACAAGGTGTCCCAATAATGCATCAACAGGGTAACCTTCAATTTAGTCCTACCCATCATCAAGGTATGCCACAGAGAACCCTTCCTCAGTCATCCTACCAACAAGGTGTCATGTTAACGCATCAACAGGGTAACCTTCAACTTAGTCCTACCCAATAGCAAGGTGTGCCATAGATTTCCCTTCCTCAGTTGTCCTACCAACATGTTATCTCGATAATGCATTAACAGGATAACCTTCAATTTAGTCCTACCCAACAGTGAGGTGTACCACAGAGTGCCCTTCCTCAATTGTCCTACCAACAAGGTGTCTCGATAATGCATCAACAGGGTAACCTTCAATACACTTCATCTCAGCAACAAGGAGCTAACCCTCCTTACACCCAGCAGGGACCTAACCCATTATACGCCAAAAAAAATTACCAAGGTCTCATACCTTCACAATATCTGATATACGACCCAAACATGGTGAGACAGCATGGCTATTATACACAGAACTTGCAAAAAAACGTGTCGAAGACGGACATGGAAATGAGGTTAGAGGTTGTCACCCAACAGGTAGCGGGAATGCAAGTCGGAAAACAAAAGAAAACCTATACTATCCAAGAGATATTCCCATTCCCGTTCGATCAATCTATCACTACAATACCCTTTCTGAAGAATTTTGAAATACCTAGGTTTGACAACAAATACAAAGGAAGAGGGGACCCAATAGAGCATATATGTGATTTCTATGTATCATGCATGGAAGCAGGACACAATGACTCATACCTCATGAAACTATTTCCACGCAGCCTTACGGGCCATGTTATGGAGTGGTTCACCCATTTGACACTGGCAGTCAAAACCTTCGATGAACTGTCTAACAAATTCATAAGTCACTTCTCCTTCAACACTAAACAAGATGTCACCATCATAAGCTTATCCATGATCAAATAGAATCAAGGAGAACCTTTTATCTCCTACCTACAGTGATTGAGACACAAGGCTAGTAGATGTAAATGGCCCATTCCTAACAAGGAATTGGTGGACATATTCATTACCAATGTCTTATCGGAGATCAATTATCAACTCACAATGTTATGTCCAACAGACTTTGAAGAAACCATTGAGAAGGGATTGAATATTGAGAGAGCCCTCATTGCAAGAGGAGCCCTTAAAACAAATAGCTCAAAAGACAATTCGTCTAGTTCAAATGAGAAACCTAAAGTCTGGGCTAAAAACAAAAACGTCACAAATGATGGAGTGGTTGATGCTAGAACATTATGGTAGGCACAGAACACAACTCAAAAAAAACCACAAGTAGCACAAACAAGCTATGTTCCAAACAATGTGCAAAATAACCAAAATACCTATCCTAAGAACAATCATATTGTAAACCAACAAAAAAATCAGGGAGTGCAATAGAGGCAGTACAATCAACCAAGAAGGCAATTCATAGTACTAGGTGAGTCACTAGAAACAGTCGTGCGCAAACTAGAACAAAAAAACCTCCTCAAAACTAATGATCATCCAAACTATGAGGAACCTAATTTCAAAACACCGTGGTATAATGAGGACTTGTGTGACTTCATTATGATCAAAGGACATGCCACAAACAACTGCATGAGACTCAACCACTTTATCCAAGATTTAATAGAAAAAGGGGAGGTAGATGTCGAACATTGTCCTGGGAATAAGGACCTGCAAATATACTCAAACCCAACCCCGAACCATACCAAAGGAAATGACAAAGGAAAGAAACAAGAGTACCATAACACCTATTACACATATGGGGACACAGTTTTAGGAACCCTCTCACAAGTTGATGATAATAGGGAAAACGTAGTGACTCTATGAGATGGAGACAATAACTGTAATGTAACCACCCACCGAGGAAGAGTTAAAATCCAAGGAGTACCACCCAACCTGCAATCAAGTAACCAAATGACTACAATATTGTGGAGCAATTAAATAAAACCCCTGCCCTAATATCAATCTTAGAGTTGTTAAAACTATCACCTACCCATAGGGAAATACTTGAAAAGGAATTGGAAACAGCAATCCCTAATGACTCAATCCTAGTCAGTTCCAAGATATGGTTGGTAAAATCACACAAAGTAATCATTTAATCTTTTCTGAGAAAGATCTACCCCAAAGAACATTCCATAACCAAGCCCTCTACATAGAGGTTGGTGTTCATAAAACCATGGTCAAATGGGTACTAATAGATAATGGTGCAGGTTTAAACATTTGTACCTTAAAATTTTTCAAACAGTTGGGGTATTCTAACAATATGATTGACAAAGGAAAGAGTATCACAATAAGGGCCTACAATGACCTAGAAAGAAATTTCAAAGGAATAGTCAGGTTACCAGTGCAGATAGGGCCAGCCCTAACAATAACCACTTGTCAAGTACTGGACCTTGAGTTTCCATACAACCTCCTCCTAGGATGCCCTTGGATCCATGCATTACAAGCAGTCCCTTCCACTTTTCATCAATGCCTAAAGTTCCCCCATGAAGGAAAAGAGGTAACACTATATGTCGATCCTAAACCTTTTCATTTTTGTGCCAAGTTAGAGGAGAAATACAATAAAATCCAATGTGTTCCTAGCAACAACATAGCATTCGACTCATTTTCTTATGTTGACCCTTCAACACTTCCATCCACCTCAACCAAGAATACCTCAAGTGACCAACCAAAAATGGAAGCCAAGATTCAGGTACTTGACAAGGGTAACAGGAATTACTATTTCAACCAAGCATTTTGCATCGGCATGCTTCCACCAACACCTAGAGTATATGGAGTTCCAAAAGAGATTAAGATAGTACAAATGATTTCCAAGCCCACTATCTTCACTAGGTGGGGAGACATGCAAGATGAAGAAATATTTGAGGACTTTCATCTATGATCTACAAGGAGGACCAAGAAGAACGAGAAAATCCACAGCCCATTTTAATTGACCCTACTACTAGACGTTATCAATTAGTTAAATAGATGGGATATGATGGAAAGGGTGGTCTGGGGCTACACAAACAATGTTGGTCAAAGCATATTATAGTAGAACAAAGGAAGAAGAATATGGGGCTAGGTTATAAGCCAAAGGATGTGGTTATTCCAAAAACTGGATGAACCTCTTGGAAGAAGCGAGAAACTTCTGCAAGCGTTAAAGCATTGGATACCTATCATACCTTAGACAACAATTTACCGTTGAATAATTATTTGATAACTTTAGCATTGATAGGTTCCCTCTCCAATATATTCAAACCATTCCCAACATCTACTACAATTTCGATACAGAATATAATGAATACGAGTGGGATTCTCCTTCCTTCATCATTGGATATGATTCTCCCTCCTCTAGTAATGATGACCTAGACACTCAGTGGGAAAAGGACACCCAAGCCATACTAACCCTTTTGTCCACTTCCATAGGATTTGTAGATCAATATGATAAACTCCCACTCCAGTACCCACAACTCATAGATTGGGTGCAACAACAACACACACTTGTTCTAGGTCAATTCCAAAATGATGAGGCAATCACAGAGTTCATGCGACATCGAACAAACATACCAACAGGAGACCACAAAGCAGGATTCATCATGGAACTTGAATAAGAGGCATACTTTGGTGGAGAGATTGAATCTTCCAATCGTAAAAATGAAAGAAAGAACATAAAAATACGATCCCCTAGAGAAAACCACCTTGTGGCTCTATCGGATCTAGAAAAGAGAAAAATAAAGGACGCATCTAAAGGTGAAAACCTCTCAAAGGCACCCAAGGATGGAAGATTCAATCTCCCCATATCAGAATATCAAGAAAGATCCACATTGCTAGTAGAAGAAGTAGAACACATAAATGTTGGCACAGCAGAGGACCTGAAGATAACCTATCATGCTGCATCACTGGACCTAGAAGAAAAGGACAACTTCATAGCTTTCATCAATGCTCAGAAGATAAATTTTTTATCAACCTATGTTGACATGCCTGGACTAAATCCAACATTAGTGGTACATCATCTAGCTGTAATCCCTGGAGCAAAGCCTATCAAACAAAAACTTAGAAAAATGCATCCACATATAGCATTACTAGTAAAGGTAGAGCTAAAGAAACTACTAGATGTGTATTTCATCAGACCCATTGACTATCCACAATGGATATCAAATCTGGTACAAGTTTCCAAACCTACTGGGGGCATAAGAATATGCACAGACTTCAGAGACTTGAACAAAACCTGTCCAAAGGACGACTTTCCATTACCAAGTATCGACATGATTGTAGATCTAACAGCAGGGCATGAGATGCTATCCTTAATGGATGGTTTCTCCAGATACAACCAAATAAAAATCTCTCTAGATGACCAACACAAAACATCATTTACTTGTGCTTGGGGAACATTTTTTTGGAATGTAATGCCCTTTGGTTTAAAGAATGCAAGAGCAACATATCAAAGATAAATGACGACCATATTTCATGATATGTTACACACAATCATGGAGGACTATGTGAATGACATTCTAGCAAAATCAGTCCAAAGAGTGGACCACTTGACAAATCTGGCTAAGGTATTTGATCATCTTGAATAGTATAATTTGATACTCAATCCTAAGAAATGTGTATTCAGGGTAACATCTGGAAAGTTGTTGGGGTACATAGTATCAAGAAGAGGGATTGAAGTAGATCCATCCAAAGTAAAGGAAATAATGGAAATGCCTCCTCCAAAGACACTAAAATAGTTGAGGAACCTACAAGGGAAACTGCAATCCATCAGGCGATTTATCGCACAATTGGCGGACAAATGTCACCCTTTCACTCATCTCCTACATAAGGACATCACCTTCAAGTGGGATGGGAGATGTGACCAAGCATTCCAACAAGTCAAGGAGTACCTACTTACTCCTCTTGTACTCATGCCGCCTATCCCAATAAAGGAAATGATACTTTACGTATCTATGACACAGGCAGCCCTGGGAGCTCTCTTGGCCCAGCTAGATGATAACAATAAAGAAAGGGCAGTCTACTATATCAGCAAAACACTGGTGGGATATGAACTAAACTACTCTCCCATTGAAAGAGTGTGTAGCTTAGTCGTGTTTTCAACACAAAAGTTGAGACACTACATCCTAAGCAGAAAGGTCAAGCTAATTTCTAAGATAGACCCACTCAAGTACTTACTAGCAAAGGAAGCCCTAACAGGCCGAGTAGCCAAATGGGTAATGATCCTAAGTGAGTTTGATATAGAATATGTGGATAGGAGAGCTATCAAAGGATAGATTATAGTCGACCAACTGGCTGAATCACCCTTAGATGATCATAAACCTCTCATAGTGGACTTTCCAGATGAGAGTATCTTGATGACAGAAAAGATAGACCAATGGAATCTATACTTTGACGGGTCCCATACTCAACATGGATCTGGATCCAGTATTCTATTTCTCACACCACAAGGAGATAGTATACCTAAGGCCTACAAGATTGCATTCCCATGCACAAACAACATCTCAGAATATGAAGCTCTTATCACAAGGTTAAAAATGGCTATTGATTGGAGAATAAAAGAGCTACATGTCTTTGGAGACTCTCAGCTAGTGATCAAACAAGTGAATGATGAGTACTAAACAAAAGATGAAAAATTGTTGCAATATAAAATGATGGTGGATAGCTTCAAGGAATACTTCATTAGAATAACCTTTGAACAAATTCCTTGAATCAATAATAGAGTTGTCGATGCAATGGCAACAATAGGCTCATTGCTTCATATTCCACAGAACATGCCTAAATATGAGTTCCTCATGGAACAATTGTTGGTACCAGCATTCAACATCCCAGAATCAGAATTGGTATGTGTTGTTGTTGGTCCTAACTCCCCATGGTACCAAGATACCTTTGACTACATCCAGCATGGTACCATACCCATTGACTTAATGACCACCCAAAAGAAAACCTTCACCTATAGAACTTCCCATTTTACCATCCTAGGAGATACCCTATACCGTCATAGTCTATATGGTATGCTACTCTGGTGCCTTGACGCATAAGAAGCACAAAAAACCTTACAAGAGGTTCACGAAGGTATTTTCGGATCCCACTCTGGTGGACTTAACCTAGTCCAGAAACTGCTTAGAACATAATACTACTGGCCCTCCATGGAACAGGAATACATTCAGTATTCTACAAAGTGTCAACAATGTCAGCAGCACAGTGACCTAGTTCATGCACCAGCAAAGGAACTGAGACCTATAACCACACCATGGCCTTTCTTACAATGGCGATTAGACCTGGTAGACAAGATATCACCCACTTCATCCAACGAGCACAAATTCCTTATCACAGCAACATAGTACTTCACTAAATGGATAGAGGCAATTCCATTGACCTATATCACCGGAAAACAGATATCAAAATTCATTTTGAATTATCTCATCTGCAAGTATGGAATTTCCCAAACAATAATAATAGACAATGAAACCCATTCAAAAATCAAGATGTCCAAGAGCTTTGTTCCCAATTTTCTATCCACCATCGATTCTCCACGCCCTATTACCCCCAGGGAAATGGTCAGGCTAAGGCATCTAACAAAACCATACTGAAAACACTCAAAAAGACTGTTAATGAAGTCAGTTGTGATTAGCATTTGTAGCTAAACCCAACCTTATGGGCCTACCGAACCAACATTCACACACCTACTGGTGCCACACCATTTTCCTTGGTCTACTGATCAGAGGTCGTCTTGCTTATTGAGGTCAAAATTCCTTCATTGTGAGTTAACTAAAAGGCATGATCACCAATGAAGAATACAGGGTATCCAAGCTGAATGAATTAGAACTCCTAGATGAAAGACATTTGAGCGCTTTAAACCATCTGCAGGTTTATCAAAATCAGCTCAAATAAAACTATGACAAAAGGATCAAGGACATGAACTTTCAAGTTGGTGAATTAGTCCTCACAAAGAATCAAAAAGTACAACTAAATCAGGATGGCAAAGGTAAATTTGAACCCAACTGGTTAGGCCCATTTGTCATCACAGCAAGCTACGGCTTTGGGGCATATCAATTAGCTACTCCTGAAGGAGAACCTTTAGCCAAACCACTAAATAGTAGACACCTCAAGAAGTTCTACACATGAAGCACGTCAAAATACCCCAGGAAAAAGGGTAAAAATCCAAAAAAAATAGAAAAAGGATAAAAAAATACAAAAAAGAATAAAAAATACAAAAAAATCAAAAAGAAAGAAAAATAGCAAAGAGAAATAAGACATTCTCTGATTGAAAACCACTTTGTGGTGCTCTTAGAATAGATACCATAGTGAAAACCTGGAAAACAGGCACTATGTTTGAATAAAACTTACATCATTATCTATCGGTACTATCCATAGCACCCACCCATTCATTTCATAATAAAACAAGGTATCCAACCATGGCTTGTCACTGATTAAGGAAAGTCGTCTTGTCTACAACTGGGGGCAGTTTCAAAAAGTTGGTCATGGATTAGATCTTTGAGCATTCTATCATAAAACATCACAAAACAGCAAAAAGCCAAAAACATCCAGAAAACCACAAAAGACAAAAACATTTGAAAACATCAAAAACAAAACAACATCGTGGGGTTATTCCATCACTCAAACAGTCTAAGATATCAACATTTGTTTGAACCTCATAGCTAGTTCAATTATATTTCCCGCAACATATCCTCTAGACACAGAAGTGGAATATCAATCTAGATTATCAATGTTGTTTACCCAAAAACTGTTTATGCTTTAAGTCCAAACGGTCGAACTACATGGTCTCTACGTGTACAACGTAGGAAAGGCTTGAAAGCCCCCGAGACCCTAGGTCAGTCCCCTTAGGTTTCCAACATGCTTTATTTCAACTTAGTCAAAAGATACAAAATCCAAAAATATTCAAAACAGCAAAAATCCAAAAACATTCAAAACAGCAAAAAGTCAAAAACATCACAAAACACAAAAAATCCAAAAAATAGTCAAAAGATACAAAATCCAAAAACATTCACAAAACAAAAAAAGGTCAAAAACACTCAACCAAGTGAACTACGAGCCTCTACATGTACAACGTAGGCAAGGTTTATCTTTGATGAGCCCCCGAGACCCTAGGTTAGTCCCCAGAAAACGTCAAAAATGACATCATAAAACTTAGAAAAATCAAAAAGACCCATGTCCACCATCACAATTTGCAATAAAACATCATCCATAATAAACAGATTGTCACACTCACCCTTTGACAAAACAAACAAAACAAACAAAGCAAACATCAACAGTTGGAACCTTCAAGCAGACAATCACAAAACGAACTAAAACAAAGCCAAGTATCAAATACATATCTTTTTGACAAGACCCAACAACATCCTGAGATATGTCTTAACGGATCCGTTCCTACGATAGACAAGATCAACATTGGATAAATAGACCCACCCCAAACATATATGGCAAGTGATATAACAACATTGTTTTATCTTTTTGTTGTCTTATTTTTGTGATTTACATTATTGACTCATTCTTAGGATTTCTCAAGGAGGTCCATAAGGATTTAGAGAAGAAGGAATGGGGGAAATTGAGCGTCATTTCGATTTTTTGTTTGTGGATAGTCTTGTTATACTACTATGGTGAATACTTGCTTTGTTCTATGTGTTGAAGTCGTATTTGGAACATTTCGTGTAACAGTGAAATGTTAGGTTCTTAATACCTCTTGTGTTACTGGTTCGACATGTTTTTAAAGCTTCTCACCCATACACTCTAACAGAGTTTTCGTATGTCTGGTATGAGCAAGAATACTCCTTGTTTGTAGAGTCAAAGTACATGCAATAAATACAAAGTCACCTTGGTCATTAATACCCTGGTGCATCGTATTTATTTTCTATATCAAAATGGATTGTTCAAACTGCAAAGTCTCTAAAGCAAAGCAAAAGCAACTCATCAACTCCTAACAACATCACATTTCTATCCATCATCAATATTTTCTCTAAAATTAGCATCACATTTCTATCCATCATCAATATTTTCTCTAAAATTAAAATCACATTTCTATCTATCATCAATATTTCTTCTAATTAACATCAATTTTCTATCAAATCATCAACATTTCTTCTAAGTGAAATATGTATAACAATATCATTAGTACCATTCTACATCCACAATATCGGGAACATACATCATGATGATAATAAATCAATAAAAACATTAGGTATGGGGCATTCATTCATATCAACACCATATAAACATACATCATCATATGAGAATAAAACGAGAATGAATCGAAGAAGGTATATATCACCATCAAAAAGGAGAGTACATAATCAGTGTGATAGGATATACAAAATCATAATATCTATATGAGGCCTCGACTGGGCTGATGAATATAGGCATACAAAATACATGTCTACAAAATGCCTATGAGCAATGAACAACATAAAGATCAAGTACAAAAGTAAGGCCCCGACAAGAAGGACTAAACCCTATAGATCACCAAAACGATCTAGCTATCTCATAAACTAATCACCTACACCACCACCTACACCACCAACTCCACCATCACTGCCCATAGAACTAATCTCTCCAAACTGTGGGCGCTGAGCAACCCTAGGAATAGCAAAATCATATAAAGTCTGATAGTAGGTAGACCTCTACAAATAATGATCGTGTTTTGCTCTGAGAGTATCTCTTTGTGGTCAGCAACTGTACAAAATCCTCTGCAGCATGTCGTCGACCACTCTCACTATCTCGCTCGGCCCTCAAAATATCTATCTGAGCCTCTACAACCTATCGTCTCACCATCTCTGCATCTTTTGCAATAGTCATATGAGCTAACAGTATGTCTCCATCCCTAGCTGGTGGAGGAGGACCCAGAACCTGCCTACAACCCTACACCTAAGGTGGCTACTCATCCTGATCACCCTAGGCCCCATCACAATGAGCTCTATCAAACTACTCTATGAGGACCTCAATACGTTCTCGCTCCCCACGACAACCTGTAATACCTAATCTTCCTAAAGCGGGAGTACCCCCAGGAATAGTGAGTCTTAAAGGCCTACAGAAGGACCACCATTCATCATAGTCATTAGAGGTACCTAGATCTGCTGGACCAATCGACCAATCCCAACCAAATGGAGCAAGTGCTCTGAACTTAGCAGTGGCAATATCTATATTTGCCTGAAGACCCCATACACGAACCTCCTGAGTCGTCCAACCAAAACGAGCCTCATAAATATCAGGAACTCAGCCCTATCTCTCCCTAAATTGACGACATACTTGGTTTGGTAAATAACACTCTAGCACAAGATCAAAATGACCAAGCAACCAACGGGTCTGTCGATAATAGACAAGTTTATCTGCATCCTCTAGACAAGCATCACACCCCAAATAATTTCTCCACACAAAATTGGGCATATCATTGAAAACTCGATGTCAATAAGGAAGATCCCTAGGCAGGGTATAGTGCATAAAATCCCCATAACAATACAAGTATGGATCATCAAGGTGACGATCCTGTATCCCATCCAGTCAAGTAAATACAATATGCTCCCACGCCCAAACATGCAAAAGTGAAACACCTGCGGAAATAGATTTCCCATCTCGATACACGACCTCATGCATATCTCTGTACAAGTGGAAAAGAATACATGGACCCCAAGCATACCTCGTACCATGCTCCAGCATACTCTCAATACACACACCCCAACCTATGGGAAATTGTCGACCTTGACTATTAGGAACAACGAGTCCTAAAATCAAACCGCATAAGACAAGCGAGATAGGATCTGCACTGTCAGAAAACTCAGACAGATCGATCTCTGACTGATGTACCGCCAAGTGTCGAGCATCTAATACTCGTTGCATGGCATGGGTACCATGTTGAATATGATAAGTAACCAGCTCCCCATGAATAGGAAGATGAAGTATCCTCCATACATCCTCAAGAGTGATGGTCGCCTCTCTTGTAGGCAGGTAAAACAAGGATGTCTCTAAATGCCACTGTTCCACGAGTGCAGTCATCATAGTAGTATGAGTCCTGATAGGAGGCATATAACAAATGTGAAGTAGTCCCACAACATCGAGAAAATCTCACTCCAACACACCAAAACAAGCAATAGGATCAAACAAATATCATGGACGTCTCTCTCTCGGTTGTAGTACTCTGAGGCCAACCTATGATCATTTTCAAACCACAATGTTAGGGTTTAACTCTAAATAGGTGGGAGACACATAATAAGATAACACATGATGAAAAAATGATATTTAGGATGACAAAATGATATTTAGGATGACAAACGAACACATGTTAGGGTTCCGAGAAAAAGCTAAATCCAAACGCAACAAAAGAGTCAAAAGCAAGGGTTTTAGGAAAATGCTCAGAAAACACCAAGCAAAAGTGAGCTTATTAGGCAAAGGCGAGCTTTTCAAGCAAACGCGAGGAAACAAAGGCATGGAAATATGTCAAAGGCATGGAAAAAAGTCAAAGGTGAGCTTTCAGGACTTCAAAAAGTTGAAGGCAAGCTTTTCAAGCAAATGCTCAAAAACAAAAGCGAAGATCCTGGTCAAAGGCATGGATTCTTAACAAGAAAAAGCGTGAAAACTGAGGCAAAAGCTCAAAAATCAGGAAACCTCACTTTTGACCTAGAAAACTTAGTACACGCAAAACAAGAACGAAACAAGACGAAAGCGAAAAAGTGAGAAGGTACATACCGGGCCATAGACGCCTGAAGGCCATCCAACCCCCCAAACGAGCTCAAAATGATGTAGGGCTCCATCAAAAAATTTTATTGCTCCTCAAAAACTGACAGAACCAGAGAACCAGAGACAAGAATTAGCTATAGAGTCAAAGCACAAATGAGCTATGTAGAGAACAAATTTCCTATATAAACCTCAATAAACCCTAATTTCTACTTGGGGAAACTTCCTACTTTCAAATTAGAAGCTCTCAAAAACATCAAAACAAGAAACGAAGGACCTATAAACCTGATTCTATGACCTAAACACATCAAAACAGAAATAGAATAGAGTCGTGAGCCTGACCTCTAAACTTGAAATTTTCGGTCAACCTCTCGAGGGGGAAACACAAAGTCCTACCATCATTCCATGAAACACCGGAGCATAGTGGGGCATAATTCTTTTTCAAAAAACTTGATCTTAAAAACATAATATTTGAAACAAAGCAACCAGTACTTTGTATCAAAGAGGGGAAAAATGTAGACATGTAAAATTGACTTAACACCTATCACATCTCGAAGCGACCTCGAATCAATTCAGAACAACTCTGAATCAACTTGGAATGTCCCAAAACAACTCTGAATCAACTCGGAACGTCTCGGAACGACTCTGAATCAATTCGAAACAACTCTAAATCAACTTAGAACAACTCAGAACGACTATGAATCAGCTCGGAATGTCTCGAAACAACTCTGAATCAAATCGGAATGTCTCAGAATGACTTTGAATCAACTCAGAACATCTTAGAACATCTTTGAAACATTTTGAAACACCTCATAATCATCCCACGACATCTCATAACGCATCAAATGGCATCGAACAGCATCCAAAACCCTAATTTCCTCTATTAATTGAATAATACAACGTTATTTAATTAATTCACTTTTTCATCATTCTTGACAAATTAAATAAATACCATTTATTTAATAAAGTCTTGAAAACCCTAATTCTACTATTAATCAAATAAAACAATGTTATTTGATTAATTCACGTTTCATCATTTCAACCAATTAAATAAATTACATTTATTTAATGAAGTCCTAATCTTATCTTATTTTGTCTTGATTAGTCAAACGACGCCAATTATTTTATGACGTCACTAATTCACCTTATTCCTCAA
Organism: Sequoia sempervirens; assembly: GCA_007258455.2. NCBI lineage: Eukaryota > Viridiplantae > Streptophyta > Pinopsida > Cupressales > Cupressaceae > Sequoia > Sequoia sempervirens. The sequence continues at coordinate 68,605,853 of VDFB02000007.1, forward strand.
AATTAATTGAATTATTAAATCATAATAATTTAATTATCACACTTTCCCTCTAAAATTTGAATAATTAAATCAAACTATTCAAATCAATTATCAAAAATCAAACTCCAAAACGGAATTGATTAATTAAATTAATTAATTAATATTCCTCACCCACTTTCTGATTGAGAAAATCATGGATTGCTAACTAAACAATCTAACTTTGCTAACTAAGCAATCTAATTTTCCTAACTCAACCATCTAATTCCTAACTAAACCCTAACTGATCAATCAATTGCTAACTGATCAATCTAAAACCTAGCTAGCCAATCTATTCTTCAATCACCCTAATTGTGCAATCAACTTTGCACAATCTTCTCATGTCTAAATCCTCTCAACACATTTTGACCATTGATTTGGATATTCTCCAAAGTGATCCTAATCGTCAATTCAAAATCTCTTTTCTTATAAAACAAACCTCTCTCCTCACAAATATGGATGAGAATTTCAACTTATGCAATGAAGTGTTGTCAAGATCACCATTGATAAAGCTTCCTCAGTTCTTCAAACACAAGCATCGTTCATCAAGCTTTTGCACATAAGAAATGGAGGCTTTGCAGTGATACAAACAACCCAACATCATGTAAATACACTCTAACATGGGATGGTAAACTCTTCTTTTGTTTGTTTGAATTCGTTTTGAATATCTTAGGATCTTATTTCATTCAAATAGCTTAGATTTGTACATTTCATGAGTGATGGAATAGGATAGATTAAGTGTTTTGGATTAGATAGTTTTTTATTTCAATCTTACATTTAATCATTTCCCTTCGCGTTTCCCTGATGGATTCCTTCCCCCTCACATAGTTAGCAGTTTGAATAATACTCTCCCCATTTTTGTATAAAGTCAAGGGATGAGTTCGTAGTAAAGCTAGTTAGTTGTTATAAGTTGTTAGCACTTAGTCATTTTCCAGTTCCAAGTAATCAAAAACATGTTAAAATACAATTATTGAATACAAACTAAAAGAATGATTTTGTTTGAATATCTGGTGATATGCAATAAATGGAGATGTATGTTACATGGATGTGTAAGAATCTAAGTTAGATTTGGTTCTAAGTTAAGTGAGACAATCTCCTGAGCTGGCCACTCGAGGTACTGCCCCTCACTTTATTTAATTACTTGTGTATTTATGCATTCCTGTTAATTATATTTTTATTTCTTTATAAATGCATTGAAAAGTAAAGTAGAATAGCTCTTATAGTTGATTACAGTAGTTGTTGTTCATGAACAGATGTGTCATTAGTAAATCATAGCACTCCAGAGATTAGAATTGGTTATTCCATTATTTTGAATAGTTTTGGATTGATTCTTTACTTTCTTGTTATTAATAGTCACCTACAATTTATGCTACAAGTTCCCATAGCCATTAGGTTTTGTAATTACTTTTATTGTTTTTGCAATTTTGTAAGATTCCAGCAAAGTAGAATAGTCTGAATAAGTTGCATAGGATAATTTAGGTGAACAAGATTCCATGAAGGAACATATAGTGCAGTACCGTCATAAGTTTACGCACCTTGGTTGATGATTTAATGTAGTCTTAAGCAATGTGAAGTGGACTATTCAGCTAATTACCCCTCTTAATTGAGTAAATTTTACCTATTTTACAATACATTAGCTTAGACTCTACAGTTATCATTACATGGGATTATGTAATATGAAATCGTTACTTGGGATTATGTAATGTTTCTTTATAAATGCAATGGGAATTTGAAATGGGATTATTTTGAATGTGCATCTTGTTATTGAAATAGAAAGGAAAAAATGTATTGCTATAAGTTGGTAAACATAAACTGTTCACATGTGGGTTAAAACATAGGAAAAATCAATAGGTAAAATATTGGGCTTGTTACATTGATCCTTAGTACCCAAATACTCTAAGGATAGAACACCATATTGCATAATTTTTCGAATGAAGTGCACATGAATTTCGATGTGCTTTGTTCATTGATGCTTAACTGGGTTGCGTGAAATGTGAATGACACTTTGGTTATCAACCCAAAGTATAGTAGGATGATCAAGTGGAAGACCAAACTCTTTCATGTAAACTAGTGAAGCCATAATACCTCTTGGCTAGCAAGAACTACTCCATACCTAGCCTCAATAGATGATAATGCAATATCAGTTTGATTCTTACAAGACCATACAAATGGACTAGAACTAAGAGAGAAAACAAAACCAGAAGTGGACTTTTGTGAATCAACATCTCCTACCTAATCTAAGTTGGTGTAGCCTACTATCTATGAAGACTTTGGTGTGTACTAAATACCAAAATGAGTGGTGTCATGATTATACCTCAATATACACTTGGCTACCTTCCAATGACTCTGATGAGGGTCATGTAAAAAATGAGAGGCAAGCCCTACAAAAAAATTAATATATGGACGTGTGTGTGTCAAATAAAAAAGGCTAATAATTAACTATCTATAAAAATTATTATCAACACTAGGTGTTGCGCAAGTGGTAGTCAAAGTGACAACAGACTGAAATGGTGTAGGTGTGAGATTACAATCACTCATAAGAAATTGATGAAGCAAGTAAATGGCTTACTCCTACTGGTATATTGAAATCCCCTCAATAGATTGAAGAGCCTAAAGACCAAGGAAGAAATGTAGAAAAGACCAATCTACAAGGATAGAAAATACACAACATATCAATCACATCCAAAGGGGGATATCACACATCAAACTACCAAGGTTTTATAGAGTGGTAGATGTAAAGGAGTATATAGTGGACATGGAGAAAACATTCCAAAATGAATCAACAAGGATTACCACTCTTCAGGACACCCTGGTATGTAATGTCATGTGTTGGTGGCACACACACTGACATACTATTCCCACATGGCATGCTTTCTAGACCTTAATCAAGGCCCAATACCTCCCAGAAGAAGGCAAATACAACCCAATTCCCATATATGGATTCAATACCCCAAAGAATCATACTCACAATTGTATCAACACATGGAAAAGAGATGAAGAATATGACCACCACCTATATATTCAACTATTTTATTAGACCCTCATCCAAACATTTTCCTTTTGGGATGAAAACAAACAAATACATACCAAACTAAGAAGAATCAAGGAAATTACCTTTAAACCAGCTCTAGAGGACACTCATTCTCAACAATTCCAAAACCTACCACCTCAAATCCAAGGAATTTGGAAACTAGTTGAATGGATGGGCACACAAACACAACCAATACCAAACCAATGTTATGAAATGAAAAAGGATAAAAAAGAACTAGACCCAAAAATTGAAATCATAGTGGGTGAAGGAGAAAGGAAAATACAACTAAACAAGGATTTTAAAGACTAGTACTATAACCAATCCCTCCAATTAAGAGAAGAGAACATAGCCCCTAGGGGAAATCCTAAAATGGAAAAAATTGGCAATTATTGGTCATCAGTCATCAAATCCGAATATGAGGAGTTATTCCCATGAACATTCACATAAATGAAAGGCATAAAATAAGTAAGAGTAATGAAAATCCAACTAAAGGAGGGAACCAAACCACACTAAAAAAGACCTTACCAACTCAACCCTAACATGAAAAATGTCAAAAACAAAAATAGATAAAATGTTAGTAGTAGGGATTATTAAATCGGTCAAAAAATTTGAATGGATTAGCCCTATGGTAATACAAAATAAAATGGTAGGGGAAATTTGGATATGTGTAGACTTCCAGGAACTCAACAAAGCATGTATTCACATCCCCTTTCCTACTCCTTTCATCGAGGAAATACTTGAATCCTTGGCAAGGAGAGAAATCTATTCATTCACCGATGGGTTCTTCAGATACCATCGTCTAGATTAAAGGAGAATACCAACCTAAAACAACATTCGCCATAGAATGGGGATTGTTTATGCATACTGTAATGCCCTTTGGATTGAAAAATGCACTAGCATCTTTGGCAAAATTATGGTGAGTACATTTAAGGATTTTATCCATGACATAGAAGTATATCTAGATGATTGGGCAGTGTATGGCTTAGTCAAGAACCACATTTAGTCACTCTGAACCATGCTAGAAAAATTCATAAGTATGCATTTCTCTTGATATAGGCCATAATCAAGGCCCTGACTACTTATCTAGAATTGATACAAGTGAAGAATCTGAGGAAGCTAAGGAAGAAGACTTACCAAGCACCCATTTATTCTAGATAACTATGATATTGGAAGAATTTCATGATGTAGCCCAATTATTGTCTACAGGTCAATATCCCACTAATAACAACAAATGATAAATAAATATTACTACAAAAATCCCTTCCTTTTACTTTAATCAAGGGAGCACTATACAAAAACGGGAGAGACGACATTCTCCAACGAGTAGTCTATGAACAAGAATGAGAATAATTCTTAAGGGAAGCACATGAAGGAATTGCAAGGGAACATGATTGTGGAGTTACTATCGCCCGAAAAATACTACTAGTTGGAGTATGGTGGCCTAGTATATATAAGGATTGTAAGAATTGTTAGGAATAGGATGGCATTTAATTGCAATCCTAAACATATTTCATGTATCTCCTAAATCCTTGGAAAGTGTTCCCCAACACTAGGATTATAAAGAGATTAAATTAGAATGAAATGAACATGTAAATTGACATTTTTAATTAATTCTAAATGATAGGAACATGTGGGGATTCCCAAGAAGAGATCCTACAAAATAGGAGCACATGGGGCACCCACATGGAAGGTGGAACCCACCTTGAGTTAAGTTAATTGTTTGGAGGAAAGATAACATTTCAGTAATCCATGTAAAGATCCTAGAAGTTAGGGATTGATGTTTACATGCATGAAGTTCAGTTTAGTTTAGTTTAGTTCACTTCACTTCAATATCAGTTCAGTTCAATTCAGTTCAATTCAATTTAGTTCAGTTATGGTTCAGTTATCTTCAGTTGCATGTAGTTAGTTTCAGTTGAATGCTAGTTGACTTTAGTTGACTTGGAATGCATGACTAATGACTTGAGTTGCATGATAGATAATAAGTGATACATTCAGTTAAGTGGGGATGATCAATCATGCATGATATTTGCATGAATGGTGGAGAGATATGTTTCAGTTAATAGAGATTGACTTGGACCCACTTTGGGCGCCCAAGTTGGCATCTTGGAGTTAACACTTTTGTAGGATAAGATATTTTATAAGGCTGAGTTAAGTGGGCCCATTCTTGGGTGCCAACTTTGACGAGAAGCTTACAAGATGTCTTTGTAATCAACGTTGAGTTAGGACTTCAGTTTTGGACACCCAAATTGATGAAGGACTTGGTTTGACATTGTTTTTCATGGAAGAACTCTACTTGCAAAGAATAGGCGCAGGTTTTGTGAGATAAGTTTTGTGCTTTGTAATTGTAAACTCTTTGGAGTTTACAAGGCTCATTATTGTCTATTTGTAATTGTAAACTCTTTGGAGTTTACAAGGCTCATTATTGTCTATTTATTGCAGCAAGTTGAAGGGAGATTTATTAGATTTTATTACAGGTTGTGACGAAGAATTGTTGAAGGAAAAAGAAGCATCTCAAGCAAGGATTGATAAAGAATTATTGTAATCTTGTTCTAAGGTTAAACAATACAAGCACTATTGATTCTGGTGGAGGAGTTTTTTCCTGAAAGGGTTTCTCCACGGTATATGATGTGTCACTTCTATCTTCTGGTCTTATTCTTCTACAATATTATGTCTACTTCTACAAATGGTAAAATGAATCTAAACAGATAATCATCCACAAAGAAATTGTAACAAAGAACACTTAATTATATCTACAGTATAATAGTTTTACAATTTTTAAAGCTACATAATTACCTCCATTTTCAACATTTGGTATCAGAGCTAACAGTTGGGTAGAGTTCGGGACGCCTTTCTCTTAAAATTTTGAAGGTTTTTTGGCTTTAGTGGGAGATTTTACTATTGTGTTATTGTTGATTTTGTAAAAGAAGTGTGTTACAATGAGTTCTAATTCTCGTTTAGATATTGAAAGATTCAATGGATCTAATTATGAGATGTGGAAACTAAAAATGGAGGATCTCCTTGGAGAGAGAGATCAATGGTTAGTTGTTGGTAATGAGACAAATTCACCTACAACAATGTCAAATGAGGATTGGGCTAAGCTTGATAAGAAGGCAAGAGGGACCATAATATTATGTCTTGTTGATGTTGTTCTCTTGAATGTTTTAGATGAAACTACCGCATATAAGTTGTGGAAGAGAATAGGTGATATCTATCAAACCAAAAGTCTTACTAATAAGTTGTATCTGAAAAGATTGTTGTATTCTTTAAAGATGAAAGATGGTGATTCTGTTGCAAATCATTTGAATGCTTTTAATTTGATTCTAAATCAGTTAGAATTTGTAGATGTAAAGCTAGAAGACGAAGATAAATGCATTTTGTTACTTTGTTCTTTACCAGAGTCTTGGGAAAATCTAATTGTTGCTATTAGTGGTAGTGGTGCAGATCCGAAGATGGACAATATAATTCCTACTCTCCTATCGGAGGAGATGAGGAGGAAGTATAAAACGGAAATCCAAGATGCCTTGTTTGTAAAAGGTAGGCCTGAGAAAAAGGAACATGAGGAAGACAAGGAAGGAAAGGGTAAGTCCAAAGGACGAAGTAAGGTAAAGTGTTGGAACTGTGGGAAACCGGGACATGTGAAGAAGGATTGTAAGAACAAGAAAAAGAGTTCTAATTCTTCTACAAAGGAATCCTCGGAAGACGGTAACCATGCATTGATCATTTCATGTAAAAATGTTAGTGATGACTCTTTACTTGATGTTAAAGAGTGATCTTCACAAAGAGGATGGTAGTCATGATGCCATGTGTAGCTCATACCACGGTTCATTGGGAGTTGTTGGCAGTGATGTGGATGTTAGGGTTAGAAAGGCAGATATCTAACAATTAAATGCAGATTTAATTAATAAACAAAAAAACCAAAAACACACAGAATAAATTATAACACAGAGAATTTAACGTGGTTCACCCAATCCAGGCTACATCCACCAAACCGCGGCCATCCAATGATTTTATTATCCAATGAAAAAAACCTATTACAATCTTGCGAATAATCGTGTTTTCATCATATTGTAACACCCATCTGAACCCCTTTTTAACAAGCTTAGAAGCTTCCAGATTTTGGGTTCTACAAAATCGGATTTTTCCTTTTTCATTGATTTTTCCCTTTTTCGGTGACGACGCGAAAAAGTAGGAGGAAAAATTTTCTCAGGGGCTGCCACCCCCAAACCCCCACCCGGGGCCCGGCCCGGCCCGGCCCCAGACCCCAGCAAGGATACATGTCGGGGTGTATAGTATAGCATGATCAGTCGCCACATACCAATAGTGGATGCATCATTGGTAAGGTTATCTTCATGTGATTGGGGATATATTTTTTCTTGGTTTAGAGTGGTTGCTATTATATCATGGTTTACTCTTGATACGCGTTTAGAGTTTGGCATGGTACTTGTTCTCTTGACACTAGGATGTTTATGTATGTTATGATGCATGTGATCTCCTTGGAGGAGATGGTTAGATCATGTTGTCATGTTTATGTTCCTGATTCATGATTGGAGCTTTGACATTGATCTTGTGTAGTTCTCTTATGTATTGGGTAAATTAATCATTTGCTTGATTACTTCATGATAGTGTTATGTTGCATTTGGATTTTGGCATGGATTGGTTGGTTACAGGTCCTCATGGATAGTTGGAGAAATAGGTGAGGATTGAGTTCTCTTATGGTAAGAGATATATGTTGGAATGGTTACTTGTAAGAAAATATTTTTAAACAGTAACGACCGAGAAGCCTACACCTTGGTTGGACGTGAGTTCAACACACTCGGCGGTTTCACATGCCTCCAAAGAGGCAGTTTGGTTACAGAGACTTGGGAAAGGTATTGGTTTTAATTGCAAGTAAGTTAAACTTGAATGTGATAGTCAAAATGCTATTTGTTTAGCCAAAAAATCCTATGTATCATGCTCATACTAAGCATTTTGATATACAGTATCACTTTGTGCGAGAAATGGTTGAGAGTGGGAAGGTATTAATTGAGAAAGTTGACACTTTGATTAATGTTGCAAATTATCTTACGAAACCAGCTCCTACAAATAAGTTCTCTTGGTTTCGAGTATTAATCATTTGCTGGGAGCTTCATGATTATGCAGATTGCATTTGAAGTTGGCATGGATTGATTAGTTGGTGCAGGAAGGCCATTGGCCTTGAGTCCTATACTTGATTTATAATAATGATTCCTTGTTTAGAATAATTTCAATATATAATGTCAAGTGGGAAAATGTTGGGAATAGGATTCCATTTAATTGCAATCCTAAATATATTTCATGTATCTCCTAAATCCTTGGAAAGTGTTCCCCAACACTAGGATTATAAAGAGATTAAATTTGAATGAAATGAACATGTAAATTGACATTTGTAATTAATTCTAAATGATAGGAACATGTGGGGATGCCCAAGAAGAGCTCCTACAAAATAGGATCGCATGGGGCACCCACATGGAAGGTGGAACCCACCTTGAGTTACTTGTTAACTGTTTGGAGGAAAGATAGCACTTCAGTAATGCATGTAAAGATCCTAGAAGTTAGGGATTGATGTTTACATGCATGAAGTTCAGTTTAGTTCAGTTCAGTTCAGTTATCTTTAGTTGCATGTAGTTAGTCTCAGTTGAATGCTATTTGACTTCAGTTGACTTGGAATGCATGACTAATGACTTGAGTTGCATGACAGATAACAAGTGATATATTCAGTTAAGTGGGGATGATCAATCATGCATGATATTTGCATGAATGGTGGAGAGATATGTTTCAGTTAATAGAGATTGACTTGGAACCACCTTGGGCGCCCAAGTTGGCATCTTGGAGTTAACACTTTTGCAGGATAAGATATTTTATAAGGCTGAGTTAAGTGGGCCCATTCTTGGGCGCCAACTTTGAGGAGAAGCTTACAAGATATCTTTGTAATCAACATTGAGTTAGGACTTCAGTTTTGGATGCCCAAATTGATGGACTTGGTTTGACATTGTTTTTCATGGAAGAACTCTACTTGCAAAGAATAGGCATAGGTTTTGTGAGATAAGCTTTGTGCTTTGTAATTGTAAACTCTTTGGAGTTTACAAGGCTCATTATTGTCTATTTATTGCAACAAGTTGAAGAGAGTTTTATCAGATTTTATTACAAGTTGTGAAGAAGAATTGTTGAAGGAAAAAGAAGCATCTCGAGCAAGGATTGATAAAGAATTATTGTAATCTTGTTCTAAGGTTAAATAATACAAGCACTATTGATTCTGGTGGTGGAGTTTTTTCCAGAAAGGGTTTCTCCACGGTATATGTTGTGTCACTTCTATCTTTTGGTCTTATTCTTCTACAATATTTTGTCTACTTCTACAAATGGTAAAATGAATCTAAACATATAATCATCCACAAAGAAATTGTAACAAAGAACACTTCATTAGATCTACAGTGTAATAGTTTTACAAGTTTTAAAGCTACATAATTACCTCCATTTTCAACAAGAATTATAAGAAGAACTGTGATATATTCCAGAGGACAAGATGAACAATCACTCCAACTAGTATTAGCACAAATTCCATTTGAGAAATGGTCCATTGACTTCATAGGACCTATAGACCCTCTGGAAAAATTATCCAAAGCTAGATTCATCATCACCGGTATAGATTACTTAACTAAATGGGCCAAATTTGAACCAACCAAAGATTGCACCGCATATATAGCAACCAGGTTTCTCTACCATAACATAATTACCATATTCAAATGTCCATTAAGCATAACTAGAGATCAAGGAAAACACTTTGTCGATAAAATAATAAAGGAATTACTCGTTAATTTCATGCTCACCCATAACCACAACACACCATATCATTTGCAAGAAAATGGGGCAAGTGAAGCCTTGAATAAAATTATAGACACTACTCTAGCCAAGATGTGTGAAGCAAACAAGACAGACTAGGACATTAAAATCTTTGTGGTGTGTTGGGCATACCGCACTACATACAAATGAGCCATCAAGCATACTCCTTTTGATATGGACATAATGATGCAGACAGAAAGAATGGCATGATCAAAACATCAAGTCTAAACAATTCAAGGTCGATTCAATATGGTCTTACTCAATTCAAAAGTAAGGCAAACTAAAAGTCAGACAGCTAGGCCCTTATCAAATTCATCACATTCTTGAAACTGAAACAATACAACTAAGACCATTGGAGGGCACCATATTACAATCATTCATAAATGGAGCACGCCTTAAACACTATCATACTATAGCAGAGAAGAGTTGACTTGAGGACAAGTCAACATTTAGAAAGGGGGATGATGTTGGTAGGAAAGAGCAACAATTTAGGCACCATTGTGTAAATCCTACCGCATCTTGTTGCAAAGAGCTGGAAAACCATAAGATTGAAAAGATACAATCTAGATTAGGGGTAGGATAGATGGGTCACATCACATTTCATAGATATGTATAGGGAAAGATATGAATAACTATATAAGAGACATGTATAAGGGAGATGTTATCTAGCATTCTATAAATATATAATTTATTAGTTAATCCTCTATACAAATCAAACCATTACTGCCTTTATATGAGTTTGGGCTATAAACTACAACACTCATAAAGTACTTGGGGCTTAGAACTCCGATTTGTGTTTCCCTAGTTTTCTTACTAACAGTCACTATGCACTCTGAAATCCAAAGAAAACCCATAAATGCAATGAAACCCTACAAAATATAAGATGTGTTGAACCAGCCGATAGACCAAAAGATCCAAAATTGTCTACAAAAAATATAAATATCGACGAAAATGGCGTAATAGGCAAAGGGCGATTCATCCCTCTACTATTTTATTTTTTAAAAATATTCGTATAGTACGGATTTGTATGGTAATGTACAGTACAATAGGGTACTGTGAATATTTTTGCAAGATTTCAAAGTTACCATTTTCATGAAATGAAAGGTAATTCTTTGTTTCTTGGGCCTTTCAAACACAATGGTGTTGTCCATTTGACTCCACAATGATTCATTAATAGGGATAAAAATTTGATTCACCTAAAATGAGAAGGAACTTGCAATTCAACACTCTAATACCATTGTGAAGCAGCAAATAATGAATGCAATATTCAAAATTCCACTAAATGAATCAAGCACAACGCATAAGCCAATAAACTATCATATAATTTGTATAGATACAATGGTCACTCCTTGTTTATTTAGGACAAGAAGGAAGTAGAAAAGTGAAACAGGAAGACTGACTAACCCTCTAAGAGATGTAACACATAAAACACTGACTTTTACATTTATTAAATTGTTTATTCAATTTATATGTAACCTTCTACAATTACTTTCAAGTGGATTATATGTATTGCATGCTTCTTGTTCAATTATGTTGACTTCTACACATTAAATTATTATTTCATTTCACATATAGTTGTTCACTTACATTGAAGTGAATTATATGTATGGTTTGTTTGTTCTTCAATTACTGTGACTCTTACATATATGAAAATGTTGTATCAATTTATATATAAGCTTTTACAACTATATTAGTTTCAAAAAAGGTTATAAATATTTATATTATAATGTTGTTTCAAGTTATATATAACCCCTAAACCAATATATATATATACACATACATACATACATACATACATACATACATACATACATATACTCTTATTGTATGCATGTATGCATACATACTCATGTCTATATGTACATATAGACATGAGTATGTATGCATACATGCATACAATAAGAGCATATGTATGTATGTATGCATATGCATATGTATGTATGCATATGTATGTATGCATATGTATGTATGCATACATACATATGCATATGCATATACATATAGACATGCATGCATTTGTATGTAATATATACATACAGACATATGTATCTATCATACATGACATGCATGCATATGTATGTATGGAATACATACATACACACACATGTAACATACATACATGTGTGTGTATGTTATATGTATAGATATACACATGTGTGTGTTTTATATATGTATAATACACTCACACACATATCAATTTGAGGATTTTGTAAATTTATAATAGTATTTCAATTGCTTTTGAAATGTCCATGATGTTAGTAGCAGAGACCTGCATGTGAAATGTCTTATGTCAAGCAAAATGCAATATCCACAAGGCAGAGAGGATGATGGTGTTGCAGGTAATGTTGTGTGGGGGTTACATGGCAACAAAGGACACACAATCGACCCAAAGATAGGTGCATGAAACCCTTAATTGGTATATATATATTGTATACACACACACTCAACCAAAATATAGGTGCATGAAACCCTTAACAATCAAGTATTTGATACCCTCAAATGCGATATATATAGTAGAACATGTATATAGTTTAATATCAAACAAACTCAATTTAATAACATTATGAGGGCTTTAATATCAAACTCAAAATCAACCAATCAATCTATTACTAACTAATCATTTGCATAAACATATTTGTTCTAAGGAACAAACCCAAATTCAATTATCATAGTCGTAATTGTGTTTGATACGAATTAATCTTGAAACCAATGACAACCCTAACAACTATAACTAACAAATACTATTATTACAATACTACAAAGAAAAAAATACTATAACAAAGCATGGATTGATGCATCTCCTATGCATTAGGAATAAAAATTGCAACAATCAGCAAAGGGAACGTATTCAAGTTTTGAATACTCATATATATTATAGAGTTGACGACATGCAGAGTGGCATGCACAGCGAGAGGCAAGCTAAATTAGCAAGCATACATATATAATGAAGCATGAAAAGCATAAAAAGATTGAAATGATACAAAATTTAAAGTATTGTAAAGAACATTTCGAAACCACTTGAAATAGACATAAAATGGAAGATCATTGTCGTCATGAGATTGGAAAACCTCACCTATGATGGCCGAAGTTTATTAATTTCCTTACGAGTTGGAAGTGTTGATACTGCAATCAATCATGAAGTGCACCACCACTAGGCCGTCAATGGATGATGTCATGTGCAAACATTAAGAGTGAATAGTTTTGCAAAGAACCCAAAAGAAACCCTACTTCATGAAAAACACACCAATGTGGGTGCAAAATGCCAACAACAAAAGGGAGAGAAGTAAATGCACATTAAATTCAAGAGCAGTGGCATGGCAATAAACATGTAAGTACCACACATCCATCAATGATCAATGCCACATTTTGCCTCATAAAAAAGCTTTTTTGGTAACCTTTCTATATGAGTTGAAAACATGCAAAAATTTGGCACAGATGGATTTTTCTAAATTGCCGACTGGACCCTCTACATCATGGCATTCAAGGTTTTGGCCAACATGTCCTCTACTGACATGGACCCCTCACACAACATAGCCCTCACCACCATCAAGCCCTTTCCCTTAATTATCAGCAAAAATCTTGTTGAAATGGTCATTCAATAGCTTACACTTATCCCAAACAAGGTATTGAATATGATCATAGAGATGGTACCAATTATTAGTCTCGCCCTATCTATAGCCGGAGACTAATGTTTTCGGTTTGCTTTTTTCATTATTAATGCTTTTGTGGGGAGTGTGTAAACAGTTTAACCTAATATGATCGGAAGAAATTTTTCTATTAAACTGTAATTTCAATAATTTATTTCAAATTTTCTATTGACGGTATTTTTGCCGGGGTTTTTGGCATTTTACAATTACGAATTCATGAAAAAGTATCGTGACGAATCAAAAACGAATAGATTGTGCTTGGAAAGTTTAAGGTAATGTTTTTATGAATCATATTCGTATTAATTTGCATAGGAGCTAATGTCTTTCTAATGTTCTCGTTGTTTTTTAGCAGGGATGGCGCATGGACTGTAGCTGGTTGCGTGGCATTCTACAAAGAGGTTCACGTGCCTTGTCTATGCTTCCACATTTTCGATTCATGCATACCAGGGCAGTTGCAATTGATTTACTGGAAATTTTATTTTTGCTGCAGTGAAGTTATCATCTCACAATTCTGTACTTGATCATTTTGTTGATCCTTCTCTAACTCAATTGGATGAGGATGAGTTTTTTTTAATCACTTGAGGAGTTGGAGTCACATACCATAGGGTGATGATGACGAATTATTATCTGGTGTTGTCGATGAGGTTGATTACATTTCCCAGCCTAACAATGGAGAACAAACCGAAGATTTTGATTTGTTTAGCAGTGTGGATGGCATGGAGCTAGAAGTAGACATCCTTGAAAGCTCTGCTGGCTATTCAAACAATAAAAATCTAGATGCATTTGTTGGGGTCCCCTCTTCTCAGCAAGGAGGATCAAATGGCTCTGCTGCTGGGGAGCATCCTTATGGCGAACACTCTTCAAGAACTCTTTTTGTAAGAAATATTAACAGCAATGTGGAGGATAGCGAACTGCGGGACCTTTTTGAGGTACATATCTGTATCTGTAACAAGATTTGGTTGAATTGCTTTTGAAGAATCATAATTCTCTGTTGATAGGGCTCTTTAGATGGAGTAAACAGCTATTTTCTTGAGACTTGAACAGTTTGGATGCTTATATGCAAACTTTTTTTGTGCTTTATTGTTGTTCGCAATTTGGTTTATAAATTAATTATAACAGGTCTCTTATGTGGGTACAAATTCTAAACATTAGACAAATACAGAACACACGTGCAAAGGAAGTTGGCAAAACAGGGGCAGTTGTCAGACAAAATTATGAATAATGGATAGGTTGTTTACCTAATCCCCTTGGATAGGTAAATGAATACATTTGATTAATGTATCCAGGAATTGAATTCATAGTTATCTGCTTAAAAGATGGAAGCTGACTACTCCTCGAGCTGGTCTTGATAGATGGGGGTATCTGAAACGCCCTATGTTCAGATATTTTTTGCATGCATCCACAAAGCCTGTCTCCAAAAATAAAAAGTAGGCATTTTCTTCTCATAAAAAATTATAAGAAAAGGAAGTGAAAAGCACCTTTGGCAGTGCCTTGACACTCTCCCAGGGTAAATGCACTACCATTTGATTCTCAAAATAATAGATTAGTTCTCCTTTTAGGGCACAAGAACATATTGCTCAAGGTCCTCCCTCAAAGAGCATTTATCATGATTTCAGTGTAACATTTTCCCGGTAGAACTTTGAGATAAAGATCTGTTCAAGCACTGCTTTTAGATAAGAGATATGGATGTGCTCTTTGCTAATTTAATCTGAGATATACCATAGAAATACAAATCAAAATAACCATAGAAATACAAGAAACTAACAGCTTCATTTTCCTCATGTTGAATAACAGCATCTGAAACTGGAGTTTAGCAATCTTAAAAACTAGGTTGATTTTTCAATCTGACTTCTAAACTTAAAGAATTTATTGGATTAATAGAGAGTTTCCTGATGACTATAAGATTTGTCTCTTAAAACGTATTATTTGGTACAGTAGGGGAGAGGGACCTATAGTGGAGCACCCTAACTTCGTGTTTCTCAAAATCCTACATGGAAATTTCAAATCACTCCCAATTCTGTACAACAGTTTCTTTGGCAACTCGTGCTTCTATATTTCATTTTAGAGCCACATCATCAAATATGATGCCACGTCAGCATGCTTTTTGTTGAGGTATCCAAAAAGGCCCAAAAAAAAAAGTGAGACTAATAGTGGTGCACTAAGTCATGTTTTATTGGTGCACTGATGTGGCATCGCATGATTTGTCACTGTGTACTTTATGGATAAAAATTGTTTTGCAATTGGCTATTAAAGTGCTCCACTATGGGGCCCACCGAGGACTATTTCTATCCCCACTATTAGACCCTGTTCCATTATGGGCCCCTCTCCTCTAATATTGATTAGGGTTTACAATACAAGAAACTAACAGCTTTCATTTTCATCATGGTTCACAATACAAGAAACTAACAACTCTCATTTTCATCATGTTTAATAACAGCATCTGAAACTGAAGTTCAGCAATCCTGGGTTGATTTTTCAATCTAAGACTTCTAAACTTAAAAGAATTTAGTGGATTAATAAAGCAAATTTAGGTTGAAGGGGAGAACAAAATATTTAAAAATTTGATGCAATATTAGTGGCAAGAGGAAAGCTAACATTTTTACACACTACTCAAAGAATTGTAAAAAATAAAGGACATGAACTCCAGACACAAAAAGACTTGCTAACAAATATTGGTTGTATTTGTTTACTTGTATCTTCTTTAGCAATATGGAGCCATACGTAGACTGTATACTGCATGCAAACACCGTGGATTTGTGATGATACTTTATTATGACATAAGGTTGGCACGCAATGCTATGAGATGATTATAGAACAAACCTTTGAGGCGAAGGAAATTAGACATACACTTTTCAATCCCTAAGGTATGAGAGATGTATCCTACTTTTTTGTGTTTTGGATTATCAATTATTGTTTACTTTCTGTGACCCGGTCTTTTCTATTGTCAAAGATTGTTTATTGGCTATTTACTTTCTCCTGTTAATGTACTTTCCTTTTGGTTGATTCGTCACATTTTGTTTTAGATTGCCACCATTGTATTGCTTTTTGCTCTATTAGTTTTGTACTAGTTATGTCATGTATTATAGATACCCTGGAGCCTGCACAACCTGTTGTTTCTTTCTTAAGATCTAGATTGTCTCCTTTATCTAGTTCAAGTGCTCTATATTAAATTAATTGCATTTAGTCTTAGCTCTCCACCATTATATCAATTTACCTGGCTTTATGAAATAAGGCTTTTTGATAATAAAATTGAAGAGTGTGAGAAATGAAAGTAAAAATATCTATTTAATTAATAGCATTTATGCTTGCTCTGTGTGATTCATTTTTTTTTATCTTCAAAAATTGTTCATTGGCTCTCTATTTGCTCCTGCCCATTTGCTTTTTCTTTTTGTTGATTCCTCACATTGTTTCAGATTACCACCGTTGTATGAGTTGGTGAGAATTGCAAAATTGGTGTTTTATGTATTCTAGGTTACAATCTATTTTTTTCTTTCTCATGCACTTAATTGTTTTTCTTTTATATAGTGCACACACTTTCTATTAAATTCATTGCATTTAGTTTTAGTGGTTTTTCTTTTTCTATTTGTTTTGGTTAACATGTTTTATGTATGCTAGATTACAACATGTCTTTTCAGCAGTATTTTATTGCTATTCTATCATGCATTCAAGTGATGCAGGCAGCAGTAATCTATAAGCAGTTTTTGAGTACTTTGTTTGTAGTATGTTAAAGCCTTGGATAGAGATACACACATATTGTTTAACCTACATCTATAAAGCAATTTACAGAAATATTATTAATAATTTCCAATACATGATTTTCAGGATTCATTTTGTTTGCTTTAACATTATCTCTAGAACTTTTTTTTTCATTTTGTTTGCTTTAACATTATCTCTAGAACTTTTTTTTCAATTTTAGCCCTGTTTGCATATTGCTTGAGAATGAATCTCTGTTTTGGTGTTAGATCTTGAACAACTTTGTGCTCTTATTTATTATGGTAACTTTAGGAAATTGTTATAAATCTTTTTGGTTTAGAATCTGAGGAACTATGCCAATATTATGAGTAGTCCAGGCTACAATCTTTGTAGAAAATTGAAAATATAATATTTGCAAACTTGATAATCTAGTGTGTTTTTAATCAGGAAATATTAGGAAACCATTCTATCCTTATAGTTATAGAAACCGTCATAAATCTTGATTATTCCCAAACTAGCAGGGAGGTGAATTTTTGAGAGTCTCGGTATCGGTAAGGTTTTTAGATTTTATTTGTTTTCTTGAGAAACTTGATAAAGTTTGTGATAAAAGTAAAATAATGCTACTTTGCAAAAATTCTGATGAATCTTTTATCAAGAATATTGAAAACTAACAAATATTAGGCACTAAAAATTTCCCTGCCTACATCTGTAGCAATGTGCAGTTGCACATCTGAACAGCATTTTCATGCATTTTGGTGCACACAAATTGTCTGCAAGCCCTAAGCCATACCTGCAAGCAGGCCTACAATAGTTTTCCAGCCAAGATGTGTATTTCACATTTTTCCAAAGCTCGGTTGTACACGATTCTATTTTTAAAATTTTCTTTTGATGTCTTGATGTCTTGAATTTTGCATGCATGGCCTGTGAGACTTGTAGGTTTTTATTTTAGGAAGGCTTTTGGCAGGATTTAATAAGAGTTGCTGCCTGTGAGACTTGTAGGTTTTTATTTTAGAAAGGCTTTTGGCAGTATTTAATAAGAGTTGCTACCAACTTATGTGATATTTGATAATCTATTGGCAAGTATCTATTTCAAGACATTTGAAAAAGAGTATGTAAAGAAGAATAATGAAGAATGTGGAAAGCATATAATCTGGTTCATTTGCATTATCTGGCATCTGGTTAAGCTCAGTGTTCTTATTTCTAACTATATGCTTGAATCTCTAGTAATGAAATTTCACATATAAATTGCCTTCTCCATTTGAATCTGTGGCTGTTTGCTGCTCAATATTTATTTAATGTTTCCAAATTCAAGATTCAAGCTGCATTTCAAACAGATGAAATTCGGCACACTCCTCCAAAAGATGAGATGCCAAGCCAGCTTTTGGACATCTTACAGTTAGGCTTCTTCGGTAAGCCCTCCAACAGTTATGCTAGCCAGTAATGGTTGCGATTTATCTTGTATCAAGGACTGCAATGATTGTTTCAGCTGCTATAAATGTTTTGTTTAGAACTTCATTTTTATTTCCTCCCATGTTTTTACTAGGAGCTTAGTTAATAAATGATGGGAATAACATATCAACTCTCCCTGTTTGCTATCTGCTTTTAACCACTATTGCCCACTCCTTTCTTTATGGTATTCCATCCACAACTTCATTATAGATATATATATTGCTTTACTAATTCAATCTTTCCCTTATGCAAAACTTTCAAGCTGTGACAAAATCAATGCTTCAGGGATGAGCACTGCAGTTGTTGGAAAAACAATCTATAGTCAGGATTGTAAAGAATGAGTAGCTCAATGCAAGAGTATCTCAGCAACAGATTTGAGTGTTTTCAAATTTTGGTTTCTAACTGGTCCATGTTCATTCAATAGTGCCTCTGTCAAAACATTCCCCAGTATCAAAAACCACTCGATGTACCCCGTCACAGTATTAATCCCTCCAAAGGAATGCTGAGATTGACAGTGATTTAGGGAAGACAGAATGCAATATATGCTTATTTTAGAGTAACATATCTTTTAGGCCATCCTATCCAAAGAATAAAACTGCACAGAAAATACAAATTCCTTTTTGCCAGAATTAGATTTCTTTACAATTGAAACATCAACTATTTTAAACAGAAACATATTTCAAACTCGAGAAAGTAAGATCCAAAAGTGAGATTTTAAATTTTAAAGAGGCCACAAGCATTCAAGAGCCAGGCATGCAAGCATCCATGTTGAAAAGAGCACAATTTAGCAGGTGGTGTTTTAAGGCTTGACCAATGTAATTTCCTCTACAGTTACATAAACAAATATAGATATGCCTACATATACATTGAAGCTCAGAAATTATGCTAAAGCAATGGCATCTCACACGAAACATGGCCTTAGGCAGGGACTCTGCTTTAAGTAGAGACTCCAGCTGGCTCACAGCCCTTGTTATAACAGGCTTTCAGCCGTATCCGTCTTCTACAACTCCCCATCACTGTACTACTTTTAAATCTACGAATGTAAAATATATTTTAATTCCATACTGTCCTTGTAGTAAATAAGTTCAATTTTCACCGCACAAGAGCATCACTTAAAAATTGGGGTTCAAAATGATGCTAAGCGTGCATATGGTCTTCCTTGCTAGCATTTACTTTTCTCTCATATGAGCGCATTTGATTAACTGTCATGCAACATGCTTCGTTAATGAATGCTGGTGTTTTCTTCTTTATCGAGAAGAAGCAATAGTCTTGGATTCATTTGGTCGGTTTTCAGGTGTAGGTTGTGGATCGTTGCTTATTGTGTGTTTTATGCAAGGGCAGATGTCATGTCTTCCAAATCCAAGTCTGGTAAAGGAATTGTCTCGAATAACACGCTGTCAGCAATCATCAACTAGTCTTATACAGATATTTTAGGGCTCATTAAAGTCGTGCACTGTGCGAAAACAAAACGGGTATGTAAAGCGTACCAAGGTTGATATTGTTGTGGAGAAATTGGCATTTTCCGTTACTCAGACAGAGGAAAGTATATAATTTACTCACAAATCAACTTGAGAGCAAGCAACTGCAGTGCGGGTAATTGAGGAATATGTAAACCAGGGGTCATGGCAATCCTCAGTTTTCTGGTGCAGTGGGTTTGATGTTCCAAAATGACAAAATGAGGACATCAATAGGGCATAAGTTTTTTTTGTACCTGTTATGTATATGCTGTGACAGTAAATACATTTTTTACAACTACAATCAACAATAAAACAACAAAATTTAACGAACAAGCTAACAATTAATCTAGTAGCATAAGCTATCGAAATTAGTTACACATAGTTTATACAATCATAGTAATACAAGCTTTACAGATCAGCTTGCTTTAAGTATTCTTATGCTTAGTTATTTCGAGCAAGAAATTATTTGCTTAAGATGAAGTAGCCAGATCCCCACAAAATATACAGACAAATCCTTCAAGCAGCCAGATCCCCACAAAATATACAGACAAATCCTTCAAGCAGCTCAAGAGTAATCACTGTATTAGTAAGAAAGAGGATCATGTGCTTAAGATGAATAAACAGCAATTATTATTTCGAGAAATCTTTCATCAATTTAACCTTTACAAATCAGCAACTGTTTTGCCATTTTAGCTAAAACATAAAGAGCAACTCCTTCTGATGAACTAAAATTAGTAAATTTCCCCTAGTCCACCATTTACATCATATTACACAAGCCTGTTTCAAGATTACACATTTTTGACCAATTGAATCAATGAAAAAACTAAGCCAATGTAAGCTCTATGCTCTTTCACCACGAATCCTCCTAGCGAGCTGAATGTCTTTGGGCATGATGGTGACTCTCTTGGCGTGGATGGCACACAAGTTGGTATCTTCAAAGAGCCCCACCAGATATGCTTCCGCTGCCTCTTGCAATGCTAAGACAGCGTGGCTCTGGAATCGCAGATCGGTCTACAACAATCAAAACAGAACAACATTAACCAGGATACAGAACCGCCAGCCATAAACATAAGAGACATAATTTCCAAGGACTGAGGCTATAATATTATAAAACGCAAATCTTAATTGTACATGGAGAAATGAGGAAAAGTAGAGGGAGGATAGATGCATACCTTAAAATCCTGCGCAATTTCTCGAACCAGTCTCTGAAATGGCAGTTTCCGGATCAGAAGCTCAGTACTCTTCTGGTACTTACGAATCTCACTGATATACAGCAAATTTTAAAATTAGAAGCCGTACCCTATCAAGCAACTTAGGGTTTAGCAAAATAAACAAAACGAAACTCCCCATACAGATCAGAAATTCAAACCCTGGGACCCTAACAGAACTTGCAAACCCCAAAATGAAAGCCAGAGACATATTAAACAATCATACCGCAGGGCGACAGTTCCAGGACGATATCTGTGCGGCTTCTTCACCCCCCCTGTTGTGGGGGCGGACTTACGAGCAGCCTGCAACAGGAAACAAACAATAACCTAAAATAAAAACCCTAACACCATATAAAATACGTATGCACAACTGAACCCGGGCATCTTAGAAAGTAACCTTCGTGGCGAGCTGCTTCCTGGGAGCTTTCCCCCCTGTGGACTTACGGGCTGTCTGCTTCGTACGGGCCATCCTTCTTCCTTCAAACGGATCTGCAACCGCCAAATTAAAAATCGGTTAAGCCATCGCCATGTCTCGCAAACAATATAATTGTGATCACCCATCTCAGGTGAATAATACCCACAAAAGTCATCAAAGAAAAAAAAAAACAGCTTTCAACAATTTTACCTTAGCTTTCCTGATACAGAGCTTTCGCACCAGCTGAACAAATGAGATCTCTGACCGAAAACCGATAAAACAGTTGAACGGGTAAGCAGACGAAATATATAACTTCTATTTTGGGCTTTGGAATTAAATTATAAATCTATTTTAAACATTTCTTGAAGTAGTTAAATAGCTCTCAACCCCATTGTCTAAGAGTTGTGTTTCTTTCGAATGGTCATCTCACCGTCGGTTTTGTGTTAAATGTAATCGAAGGACGACATTCATTGATCATATTATCCGTGCATATGTAATATGATTGGTCGAAATTTGTAAACCATGGATCGACTCCAGCTTTACCAATCCTTCTAATTGGCATGGAATATTTGTTAAGGAGTAGGAGCACTCTAAAAAAGATATCTAGGCTAATTAAAGGCAGAGAGTAAGTGTCAAATATTTTGGATACTTAGGAGAAGAAATTGTAGAGTTTTAATATGTTTCAATTAAAGTGTAAAATATTTTTGGATTGAAATTCCTGAATTTTTTAACATCAATGTTTGGGATCATATTTTATAATCCATCATTAGAATAAAATGAGAGAGAGAATAAAGGTGTGGTTCCATGGAGGGGGCTTCCTAAAAAATTTCAGTGGGCGAGATTTTTTAGGATTATTTTAAAGTGGGTAGTCCCATGAATTTTGTAGTGTAATTTAAGCTTAAAAGTTTAAGCTCCTAAATTTATGGAAGTTGTGGTCTCTTGAATTTTATTATTTTGCATATTCAATTCTAGAGAATAAATAAATATAAAATAAAATAAAAATTAATTGGTGGGAATTTAGAAATTTCATATGATTGACAAGTGGAAAAAACCCTAAACTATGGAGCAATTTTCAGTCCCACCTCATTTGCACCTTTTAAATTTTTGAACTAAAAAGTAGGGGCTGCTATTGTTGAGGAAAAGATTCTAAATTAATCCTTAGCATTTTTCTTTTTGCTTCATGGGACCGCATAAATAGATCCTAAAGCCCCCCTCATGGGACCAAACCCTTATCATTTTGTTGATTGGTTTATTTGATCCTTTTTTATCTAATTGACATTTTCTAATTAAGATTCAATTTATCTCTTGATCTTTATAGACCATAGATATTAACATATTTTGACATCACTTACTAACCTACAAGTAATGATTATACTTAATTTATAAATTTTCTCAATAAAGATAAATTCTAAAAAAAAAAATGAAATATGTTTATTTATGTGTGTACCTATGGATTGACCAAGACTAGATAGAACACTTATTTTCATCTAAAAAATATAAGTTAAAAATAGAAATAAATGTAAGCTTGAGATCTTATTTGGTTCCCATCCTAGGCTTTACTCTATGTCAAAAAATTAAGTTTTGTTTGTTTAATTTCGCGGAAAGATTGTAGAAATAGCTTTGTGATAAACATAATATTTATGGCATAATAGATTATCTATTTGAGCTATTAAAAGATCTATTTTGACATACACTTATATACATTATTTATGAAATATTAGAATTATGTGATTGAAATTGGAGATCAAGTATTTTGGATCGTTGAGTATGAGTTAGAGGGAAAGAACGAAAAATTCTAATGAGTTATTACCAAAGCATGGACTTGGACAATTGAATAATTGATGATCACAAAAGGGGAATTTTTTTTTATAAAGTATACCATCATTTTTTAGCAATAGAATAGTGAAATAACAAAATATTGTTTCTCACGTTGATCTTGAAGGGTCAAAAAAAATCTTCTTTGTTAAAATTGTGCTTCAAGGCATGAACATTTGTCAAAGCTTAAGTCCAACCTAAAAAGCTCTCAAATCTTGGTGAAGATGTTAGTTGATAGTAAGAACCTATATGAAGATTTGTCACTTTGATCATAGTTTATATTTCATGAGTTGAAAAAATTGTGGGAGTTAGCAAAATCAAATCAAATATACTAATTGTTATGAATTTGATCAAAGATTCTATTATATCATGTTTTATAATTTGACCTGCTTTGTCATATCACATCGTGTTATATATCATTGTCAATATCATTAGTTGTAAGCAATATTTATCATAAAAGAAAATAAACACTAAATTGGCATGGAACAATGTCTCTTTTTTGCCAAAGACAATAAAATGTTTTCTAATCAAGATTGTAATTTTTTTTAATCCAAGCTAGTAAAAAGTGTTTTATTTCTATTTTTTTATCAAAGCTATTAAACATCTTATTGGTAAGAATTGGTTGAAGTCTTTTAACTAAAAGACGATGTATTCACGAAATTTGTGGCATTCAAATTCATTAGGGAGGAGTGATTTTAGAAAGAATCAAATTATATATATATATGAGATATCAAGTACCATTTTCATAAAATCTACATAAGTTTGAATATGTCTAATTAAAAATGCAAAAAATAATAACATAAAAGCAATATTGATAATGGCAAGAGTGTTCATTGAGGATATGGAGAGAGCACCCCCTATCCCAGTGCCTCTAATCTAGGTAAATTTGACCCCACCAAACTCTGAGGACTTCACAACTCATAGAACTTATCCATGCCTCCATTGCTCCTATTTTAATATTGATTCAAACAAATTTTATAAGCCAACCAAAGTAGAAATCTCATCAACATAAACAAATCCACCATGTATTCCCTACCATGATTTTTGACTAATTCAAAATAATTGACCCAAGCAAAGTAAACATATCAATTGGCCTTACCACAAAAGATTGATGTAATAAAAAATCAATGTACAAAAGGATTATTCTCTTCAAAGTTTCATCTTTCATTTTAAATTATTAATATTGATGCTGGTATTAGCATCCAACCTACTAACCACCAAATTGTATCATACATAGAAATTAATCTTCATGGTTTTTAGTTTCTCAAACTTGATCTTTTGGGAACATTTGCCTTCAAATGTAGAGTAATGGTTCCTTCCTGCTCTATACAGGGACAAAACCCTTTCACAAGTAATCTACACATTATTCACGATGAGAGTAGCATCTAAATTAGAAGTATTTTTATGCCTGTGGTGGAATATCAATATTTTATGCTCGGAGAACTTCGTTCCAAAGTAGAAAATAGCAAGATACCTACCATCTAAATAATATATATAAATATTTTTATTTAGATTTCTCAGTCTCATTCGACACTTAATTCTCACCACCTTTTAGTGTCACACCTAATATTGCATCTTGATACCATGTTAAAAATTTCTCATTTTGTGTCAATTCTCCTTTTTATTTAACACTAGTAATTAATCAGCAACTCATGTTATTAGTTAATTAGGCTAATACTTATATATTTATTCCAACGTAAATAAATAAATTCATTTTCAATTATTTTTTCATAATAATTAAAAAAATAATTATCCACTCATATTCCATTGTAACTCCTCCATCTTCCCTTCTATTTTTAACCCATGCACAAATAATTAGCCAAAATAAATAAAATTAGTTATCTTCAACCATTTTAGAGCCCACAAATCAGCCCTTGTTTGGAAAGAACTATGGATCAATGTTGGGGCAAACTATCCTTGTAATTCTTTCAAATGGGTTTAACACGATTGAATCAATTCTTGGGAACTTCGTGTTGTTTTCCTCAGTTTGTTCCTAAAAGTCGATCTAGGGATCGTAAACTCACAAAAATTATTGTGGCTATATGCCTAAGGGTTGAAAATAGTGAATTAAGTGGGGATGATGTAGCTAACTCACAATGATTATCCAATTAGAAATTTGGTTTAATTTCCTTGTTTTTGTTCTGTGACAGGAACTACACCAAGAACTGTGATAGGAAGTGTAGTGACAGAAACTGTGACAGGAAGTGCAGTGACAAAAATAAAGAAACCTTATGAATTATGCACTAACAGTAATGAATTCTTGTTTATACAAATCAGAGTTTTAATTCTCACACTGTGCTTTGAATAAACACATCAACATATAACTGAAAAATCAATTTTGAACTAAATTGCAATTAATTATGAATAACCAGATTTATGAAAAGAAAATGATTTAAAATTAAATCACACACATTTACCACACCAGTACTAACTTGGAAAAGTCACTGGATAACTTGAGTAGTGGGCCCTGCCTCCTTGGTCATCTAGTGATGAAATATAAACTCTGTTCTACCTCGAACTAATCATGCACGCACATCAACTTTCCATAATTTATCACGATTCAAAACAACAGTCTATTCTTATATTAATATCTATATATCAAGTCTTTTGAATACACATATTTATACTAAGCAAACATCGATAAAGTTTGTTTTGGTTTGTTTTGGCCTTATGGCCAACAAACCAAATAAGTTTGACATAAAATAGATAATGGTCGTTGGCCACAAACATGTAACAAATTTAACAAGTATCTTTCAAAAATGGTTTATAAATCGATTGAACTTTTATCTCCTTGCTTGTCTACCATCCACGTACTTGACAACTCTAACATCTTCCTTTAGTTATCCCCTCCCATTTCAGCCACAAAATAATTAGCATTTTGATAGATATCGGTATCTTCTAATTGTTTTAATTTCCTCCTACATTTACCAAATATCTATACTTCCTATGACAAATAGTGACAATAAGGTATAAAACGTAAAGGAAAAAGTCAAACAAAAGGTAAAAACATTAGGACTTTTCCACCCTTGTCATTTCCCCCAAGTTGATGGATTTGCATGTCCTCATGTAAAAGAGAGGTTCACAAACCAATTAATCTCCACAAAGTGCCATTAATTTCTTTAGTCCATTTTTGCTTCAACTCTTGGATCCGTTGTTCACTCACTGATGGGCAAATGAAGTTCTTTTGTCTTGAGTTGCTTGCTCAAGTTTTGCTTTAAGACTATTAATCATTGTTACTTGTGATTGATTGGCTGATTGTGCCTCTTGTAACTAGGTTTGAAGACAACATTTTTCTTCTTTCAACTAAGAAATTACATCCTTTAAGATCCATATTTCTTCTTGTTGTTTTAACAAAAGTTCCTGGTCCCTACATTCTTTACCTATTTCCTGGTTGTCTTAGGAAGGTGACCTGTTATCATTTTGTTCTACTTCTACAGACTTGATTATCATCAAATTTCCTTCACCAACTTGGGTATCAAGAGGGGGCGGACTTCCATGTCTTTATTGTTCCCCTGCATTGTCTACTTGCTCTATTCCTTCTAACTCTGCATTAGCCCTATCTAACTATTCTGATACATTGGAGAAGGACATTGTGGCTCAAATGGGGCATTTTCCTCTTGCTCATTTAAGGGTTCTTTTGTGGGGGAATCTTTAGCAATTGCAATCTTAGGTTCCTGATCATCATCAACAATGATTATCTCAAGGACGGAGGACTTATATTATGTTGTTTCTTGTGTTATCCTTTTTGTCTGCCTACCCTCTCTATTGGCTTTACCTTGTTTTTTCAAGACTTTAGATAGGACTTCTAGGTCTGAATCAGGGTCTTTTTTTCTTTTGGACTATCCATATGACTAGCTACATTGGCTAAATCTTGTAATCGGCTCATAGGGCTAGTCGAAGTCCTTGATTTCTTTTTACTCCTCATGTCACAAGAAGGCTTAGGATATAGCTCTTTTTGACGCTCAATAGATAGGGTTTGTTTTCCTTTAATTGTTTTGACATACGACACTAAAACCTTAGAAGATTTAACACTTGAGGTCCTAGTTTTCGTAATAGTCAGGCCCGGGGACTTTTTAGATGATTTTTCGAGGGCTTTTCTCTTTGAAGAGCTAGGGATTACACTAGGATCTCGATTTCCTTTAGAACCTTCCTCGAATGTACCAGGAAGGTCTTCTTTATCAGAACAGGGGTTATCACTATGAGAACCATCTAAAGATTCATCCAACGAGGTTTCATTTTTGGAGGCTTTAGAACCAGTATTATCATTTATATTGTCAAAAGAATCCCAATCACCCGGGGGAGAAATACTTTTTAATGCTTGGATGATTAGTAATCGGATTAACCCATGGTGAGCTAAAGATTTATTCTTTCCTTTTTGAACGGCCTTACTAATGTGTTGTAGAGAACAATGTAGAAAATAGGGCACATTAAATAAATGATTTTTTTCTTAAATGCAACATTAACTGAAAATGTTGAGGAAATACATATACATACCTCCCCTAATAGGTAATGTATTGAGTTATGAATTTAGCCACACCTCTCGAAATCCCTAGTAATGAAGCTACTTTAGTACCCTAACCATGAATCATTTTGACAGATTCACCCCTTCTCAAAAACATTTTTCGCATAGGTTGCAGTTCCACAACCTTCTTTTTGCTACTTGGAAAGTATTTTTCACCAATTGCTTGTAACACAGTTACATCTACTACAACGTCAACAGTTACAGGAAATTGTAAACCCCGGACAGAGACTTGATTGCCATCAAAGCTTAGTGCAAACTCCTAGGCGACCCACTTATCAAACCTCCATAATTTCTTGAGGTAAATATCCCACTATGTCTGCTTGAACACCTCATAAATCTCTTTATTCTTATGAGCCCTCAATTCCTCCATGGAAGTAGGTTCATGACGGGGATGTCAATCTTTAGCTATGGTATGGTTTTACTAGGAAGTTGTAACAATAATAGAGCGAAAAAGATTAATAGTAACAAAACCAAAATGGTTATCTGTGGGACAAAAACCACTTGTCAGGATAGTGAAATGGTATTTCAAAAATAATAATAATAATAGCAGTCAGGATAGAGTTATGGCAAAGAGTGTGGAATTACTAGGGCTATGGTGAAGGTAGGATATTGAGTTGCCATGATGAAAAGAAATGAAAAATGGTATGAATAATATGGTAAGGCAAATGGTACAATAACATTCCCTCCCCCTAGCTTAATTATGACCCATCCATGAGTTATGTCACTATTAATCAAAAGAAATAACAATATTTAATAAATGTAAAAGAAAAATTAAAATGTTTGAAAATACCAATACCAATATTGTTTGTGAATCATGCCACCAATAAGCATGTAGTACGAGAAGCTGAGGTGGCCACATGAACCGCGTGGAATAAATTTGAATCAGCCCAAGGAAATCTTCGTACACTAGCAACGCATTAGGTGGATAACACAACAACCACATGAGATAGAATGAAGTACTACTGACAGCGATAAAAATGCCAATGTGGACAAGTTGTGTGGTAGGAAAAGGGACTGAGGAGGAAATGACAGTTGGTCATCATGGAAGTGAAATGGAAGAAGCACAAGTGGCAACTGAGTGGATCATGGTGGCACAAAAAAAGATAGGGATGAGAAAAAATAGAAAGTTCATGTCCATAGAATGACATCAGCCATTACAAATGAAGCATGAGCAAAAGCATATAAGTCAGAACAAACAGGAAAAATTTCATGTCCATAGTATGATAGGAAAGAGGTCTTGATTGAACTGGGGAAGAACAAAGGAACAGGAAGCTGAAATGAATCTGGGGTGGAGTGTTGTTGCTGACAAGAACATCAAGAAGATGGAAATATCCTAATGTTAGAAATGAATGAGCAATCATGTCGCAACATAGAATAGGTAGCGATAAGAATAATGGACCCTAGGATTTCCTGTCACAAAAGTGATGGGAATCATTCTCCTTGTGCCTTTTACTCTTTTTTTTTAATTTATCATGATGATAGACCATCGGTATCCTGATTTTCACCCTATCATCGCTTAGAGACGTCAAAAAAATTGGTTTACGCCTCCAAGTTTATTCAGCAGTTAATACCCATCGAAATTCAATTTTTAGGTACTAACTGGCCAACAACGCTCAAAGGTTTTCATTATTGGATCTTTTATTTCTTTTCTTATTTTTTTTACAACTTATTTTAGAGAGGTGACAGGAACAAGAGTGAGTTCCTTCATCATATTACAAACAAAAGCTTCTTTATAAAGGGATCATTTGTATAGTTTCAAATGGTGCTCGTTGACAATGAGAGACATACGCTCTAAATCCACAATGCATAGCTTAACAACACCATTATCATAAACAATCATGATCTCATAGGGACCAAGCCACCAAGTGTGAAATTTCCATTTGAAGTCCTAGAATCGAGAGTCATAGAGCAATGCTCAATCACCGAGTTGGAACGTTCACTAACAAATGAAACGATCATGCCATTGTGCTTGTTGTTGTTGCACCACCTCTACATGAAAAAGGGCTTGTTGACGCATTTCATCCAAGTAATGCAGTTGAGTTATTCTTTCCTTCTGGGCTTTAGTGAGACTCATCCCCAGTCAAAGAGCAATGTGGAGAGTATTTACTTTAAATTCAATGGAAAAAAAAAACTTCTTCCCATAAACAAGTTCATACAGTGTTAAGCTAGTGGTTGTCTGAACCAAGTCATCCTGTAGGCCCAAATTGCCTTAGAAAGTCTATCTGCCCAATCCTTCTTATGTAGTGCCACAATTTTTGTGAGGACATTTTCCAACTCCCAATTGGTCACCTCCACTTGCCCATTGGCTTGTGGATGGTACGAAGAAGATTTTTCAGTGTTTGATTTCATATTCCCGAACCAAAGCTACAACCAAATCGGATGTGAATTGTGGTCCTTCGTCTATAACAATTTCTCTTGGTACGCCATACCTAGTAAAAATATCAAAGTATAAAAAGAGAAACTTTTGCATCTCTAACATGTTTCAAAGCCACTACTTCTACCCACTTAGTAACATAATTAGTGCAAACCAGAATATACTCTTTATTCTTAGAGGGAGGATTAATTGGTCCTACAAAATCCAAACCCCATTTCTCAAAGGGTTCAATTGATAATTGTGGGTGTAAGGGAATCTCATTGGAATGTGTAGGTCAACCCATATGCTGACACTTATCGCAATGTTGAACATATTGTTTATAATCCTTATGGATTGTTGGCCAATAATACCCTATAGTCAAAACTTTGTTAGCAGTTCATTGTGTTGCAAAGTGTCCTCCACAAGGCTTAGAATGGCATGCGTGGAGTATTCCAAAGACATTCTCCTCTACAACACATCGATTCATGATATTATCAAATCCAATACGAAAGCGTAAACCATTAATCCAACTATATTTCCCACAAAGTCCTATAACATTTCGTCAGACTCTTGGAGAAAAAGGTGGAAATCTGCATGTGACGAGGTAATTGGCAATATTCGCAGACCACGAGCTTTTTATAGAAATGGAAAAAATTGTTAAATGAATAAGACAACTAAGAGGGGGGTGAATCACTTGTATCTAATCAAAACATCAAAAACCCTCAACAGTAATCAGTTCCACATGCATTCAATAAACCCTTATTTTATATTGTTATTAATCATGAAATGCAGATAAGAAAAATTGAAATAGCAACACCATACACAAAGACAACACCAAATTTACGTGAAAAACCCAATGAGGGAAAAACCACGATGAGGATTAGCTCAAAATATAAGTAATTACAAAATTGGTACAAAGGGGATCACTGCCAAAATAGGACACACTGTCCAAAAAGGCTCATAGCCAGGGCTCACTACCATAGAAAGAATAAGAAGATAGAAGAGAAATGTTACACAGAGAACACTTTCTTGATGCAACAATGAATCCACCACAATGCTCCAACACTTTCATAGTCTTGTTTGAAAGATTTCAGACACCTTCGACTCACTACATTCGGGAATCCAATACTTTGAAGTTCACACTACTCTGCTCAAATTTGCATCACACATCACATGCATTGACCTTGCATCTATCTTGCTTCTCCCTCATTTTTTATCAACACACAACTCCACACTTATTTATATCAACCTCAACCTTAAACATCTTCTCCAAGGTCAGCATTCTATTTGTTGTATTTACAAATTCAAATTGGGTCGGCACCTAAACATTCCCATGGTGGATAGGAATGAAAGGGAACCAAAACAACACTTAATTGAGACCCAAAATTATGTCTCACATGCCACACTACTCATCTATTAATATTTGAACATTTTTTAATGTAGTGTAGACACCAATTCAGTCATTACTTGTGAAAACACATTAAACATTAAGTACACGCTTCTAAAACGTTTGATACATCTAACCATGAATCCTCTTGACACAAACAAGAGAACAACACCATTAAATCTCCTTCAAAACCACAAGTCTTGAAAAGCAACTGTAGAGAAATATGGAACAAATATATTTCTCCCTGACACCTCTATACAACACTACAAAACCAGTTCTCATACTGATAAACAAAACTTCCTCTCACCAATTATCCAAAACTAAAATTTTTGAATATAGCAACCTTTGAAAACCTCGAGCAACATACTAAATTTGCACATGTATAGCATCAATATAGAAGAAACATGGAGCACAATCTGGAGCACATTCTAAACACTTGCACAACATTATTTTCTCTATTTATCAAATTGTCTCAAAAGCACTAGGAAATCAAGTACCAGAGACATCATCTCAGCTTATTACTTCATTCCAACTCATCTTCAGACATTGAAACAAAATATAGCTCCATGTACTAACAACACTTCCTCAATATCTCAACTACACATGTAGAACCTACAACAACCTATTTTCCTCTTTTCCACATTTTTCTCAACATCCTCGACATTTTCATCATGCAACAACTTCCTTAACACATAGATGACATCAATGACAACACCAATTAGTAGACATCATGTTGACATTAATGACAACACCTTCATACTTGCAACAATCTCCCACTTTGTCATTGATGGCAACACATGATGCAAAAAACCATCAAAGACAACATAACAACTTTGAATGCACTTTCTTTTCTCCATGAATGATTGCACAACTATCTCCACTAATACCTTACACTTTTTCACATGATACTTTCTCCCCCTTTGACATCAATGGCAAAGGATAAAAAATTTGCATTATTCTCCCCTTTGACACTTAACCAACATACCTACTCTGAATACTCCCCATTAGGAACTTATACCCAATCAAATCTTCAACTCAATGGCAACACATGATACTACCTACTCCCCTTGAGAGGTAGCCACCAACATCAATCCAAATAAGAGATAGATCCATAGATCCAATAGACTGATGCATCTCCATATGCATCTAGTTCAACGAAGGAGGGGTAACAACCCCAAACCTCTCTCGAAGATACTCGAAAGTATCCTTAAGAAGAGTCTTAGTAAATATGTCAACAACCTAATCCTTTGTAGGTACATACTCAAGTTTCACCTCATTCTCTATAACCTTCTCTCTCAACAAGTGATACCTAATAGATATATGCTTTGTCCTTGAATGCATCACTAGATTCTTTAAATTGTTAATTGCACTTGTATTGTTACAAAAGATAGATATAGGCTCATCATATACAACTCTGATATCCTTCAATGTTTGTATCATCTACAACACCTGTGTACAACATGATGTTGTTGCAATATACTCAGCCTCTACAGTAGACAAAGAAACTGAATCCTACTTCTTACACAACCATGACACCAATCTACATCCAAGAAAGAATGCACCACCACTTGTACTTTTCCTATCATCAACACAACCAACCCAATTTGCATATGTATAAGCACTTAATGTGAAATTGGTATCCTTAGGATACCATAAGCCATAATCTGGAGTGCCTTTTAAATATTTGAATATCCTCTTTACTATTGCAACATGTGTTTCTTTAGAATCTTCTTGAAATATAGCCACAAGAAAAATTGCATACATGATTTCCGATCTAGTAGCAGTTAGATATAGTAGTCCACCAATCATAGATCTATATTTACTCTAATTAGTCTTAGGTGAATCATCATCTTTTCTCAGTTTACAACCAATCACCATAGGAGTACATAACAGTTTGGAGTCATCCATTCCAAACTTCTTCAACATCTCTTTGGCATGCTTAGACTGTGAAATGAAAATTCCTTTATCTGTTTGATTAATTTGTAGCCCAAGGAAGAAATTCATCTCCCCAAACATTGACATTTCAAACTCTTTATGCATCTCTTCATCAAATTTCTTACACGTAGCTTCATTTCCACCAAAGATAATATCATCCACATATACAACCACTATCAAGATCTTGTCTTCCTCAATTTTGAAATAAATATTACTATTTGTGGTGCCTTTACTAAATCCTTGTTGTATCAAATATTTGTCCAATCTTGCATACCAAGCTCTGGGAGCTTGCTTCAACCCATATAGTGCCTTCCTCAATTTACATACCATCTTCGATTGATCTAATAACTAAAATCCTTCCGGTTGTTCCATGTAAACTTCTTCAAATTCACCATTCAGAAAAGAAGACTTCACATCCATCTAATAAACTTTAAAGTCCTTATATGCTGCAAATTCCAAAAACATTATGATAGCTTCCATCCTAGCTACAGGAGAAAATGTCTCCTCAAATTCTATTCCTTCCACTTGTGAGTAACCCTTACACACAAGTCTTACCTTATTCCTTACCACTTCTCCATTCTCATTCAACTTGTTTCTAAACACCCTCTTAGTTCCAATTATATTCTTGTTTGCCGGTCTAGGAACCAATTCCCAAGTCTGATTTTTCTCAATTTGTATAAGTTATTCTTTCATTCCTGTCATTCAATGTTCATACTTGCATGCTTCACTCACTATTTTAGGTTCAAATTTAGAAAATAAATACAAATTTACCTCAACTTCAGTAGCTCTCCTTCTTGTCAATACACCTTTCCTTTTGTCTCCAATGATTTATTCAAAATAATTCTTTTGCACATACTTAGGGGTCTTAGGGGTCTTCTTTGGAGCTTCTTCCTCTTCATTCTCCACTTCTTCTTCATCAGCTTTTTCTTCTTCTACTTCTTTGCAACCAAGTTCATCTGACACATATCCATCCACTACAATTGAATTCTACAAGTTTTCATCAACTTTAACATTTACACTTTCAACTATCTTTCTCAGCCTTTTGTTGTAACATCTATAAGCTTTGATTTTAGTAGAATATCCAAGGAAGATACCTTCATCGAACCTTGCATCAAACTTTCCTTAGTGTTCTTCTTCTCTTTTGATATAACATTTTCTTCCAAATACTCTAAAGTATTTCATCGTAGGAATCCTTCCAAACCATAACTCATAGGGAGTCTTTGTGCTATTAGCTTTGGTTTGTACTCTGTTAAGTATATAAACAACAGTATGAATTGCTTCTCTTGGTAGATTTTCCTCTTTCATCATAGTCCTAGCAGCTTCTTGAATCGTTTAGTTTTTCCTCTCAACCACTCCATTTTGATGAGGAGTTCCAGGGGCAGACAAATGCCTCTTTATTCCATGAGCATCGCAAAACATGTTGAACTCATTGGAGGTGAATTCACCACCTTTTTCAAACCTCAAACATTTGATTTTCAAATCCATTTCATTCTCAACCATAGCTTTATACACCTTGAATTTATCTAGTGCATCAAAATTTTCTCTAAGAAAAGTAAACCATGTCATTCTAGAATAATCATCAATCAAAAGCATAAAGTACATGTCACCTTGTAGACTTCTCACTCTTGTAGGACCACAAAGATCTATATGAATTAATTCCAATAGTTCGATAGCAGATTGTTCCTTTCCCTTGAAACTACTCCTTACTTGCTTTCCAAACTGATAATCTCTGTAGACAACATTGATAGGCTTTGTGATTCTAGGCAGGGCTCTCACTACATGAACTAAACTGATTCTCACCAAATTATCAAAATTCATATTACACATCCTCTGGTGCCATAACCAACTAGCACTAATCTATGACATAAAGTAATGACCATCAACACCCTTAAGCTAATAAATGTTTCTATATGTTCTCTTACCAGCAACAATCACAATTTTGAGCCCTTTTTTGATCTCATATGTTTCACCCTTAAACACAAGATTATATCCCTTGCTACACATTTGACCAACACTCAAAATGTTATGCCTTAAACCTTTAACATATTAAACATTATTAGTGTTATGCTTGCCATCAAAACCGATTGAACCTATTCCACAAATCTTAGCTCCTAAATCATCTCCAATTTAACTAGTCCTCCATATTTTTCAAGTTTAACAAACTTACTCTTGTCTTTGGTCATGTGATTAGAGCAACCACTATCAACAACCCAGTAATTATTATCCTCTTTAACATGAAAAGAAGATACCAAAGTACCTTCAACCCTATCCTTCTTCTCTGGAATACATTCCTTCACACAACTTTCAGAGTTAGTAGAACTAGGTTCTTCTTTCATTGCCAGGAACAAGCATTCATTTTCATCAAAGTCTCCATAATCATATTCATCATCAAAAATACCAACATCTTCTCTAACATAATAAGCTTTCTTAGTCATATTTCTTTTAGTCTCCTTACTATTCTCCTTACTTTCATTGTTTACAGCTCTCTTTGGACATCTAGAAGCATAATGACCTATATCACCACAGCTAAAACATTTGAAAGGTAATTTTCCTTTGTATTTACCGATGCCCTTCTTCATTATTCTCACGAAATTAGCTTCCATATCATCAAGATCTTCCTTATCTGAATCTTCAACTTTTTTCTAATACTCCAACTTTGAAAGCAGTCTCTACAGCTATACCATTTTTCAAACCCTTTTTCCTCATTTCAAAAGAAGTTAGTGTACCAATCATTTGATCTTTAGAATAAGTATCTAGATTTACAATTTCTTCAATAGCAAACACCTTTTCACTATAAGAATCAGGATGAGATCTAAGAACTTTCTTTACCACTTTAGATTCTTTGACTTGTGCACCAAGACCTCTTATTGCACTTACCAGCTCATCAACTCTCTACATGTAGATTTTGATTGTTTCTTCTTCAGACATATGCAAGGTCTCAAATTGTGCCTTCAAATTCTACAACTTTGCTTGTTTCACATTTTCATCTCCTTCATAAATGCTTTCTAGCTTATCCCAAACCTCTTTAGCAATCTTCAAACTCGTAATTTTTCCTAATTCAATATTTCAAAGACTATTCACAATAATAAATCTTGCCTTAACATTGATCTCATGTACCTTGATCTTTGCACTTGTACTTGGACCATTTGTAGGTGGTATATGTAGTCTAATAAGCCTTTTCAACCTCAAATCCTTGAGCTTCTAGATATCCTTCCATCTTTGTCTTTCAAAATGCATAATTTGTGCCATCGAATCTAGGGAATTCCAAAGAAACCTTATTCGCCATCCCAGATCTACCTCAAGTGGTTAAGCTCTTCTCTAGAGAACCTTGCTTTGATACCAATTGTTGAATGAACAATACAGTGAGAGGGGGGTGAATCAGTTGTATCTAATCAAAACTTTAAAAACTCTCGATAATAATCAGATTCACATGCATTCAATAAACCATTTTATGTTAATGTGATTAATCATGAAATACATATAATAAAAACTAAAATAGCAACACCATACACAAGAGAACACCATATTTACATGGAAAACCCAATGAAGGAAAAACCATGGTGAGGATTAGCTCACAATATAAGTAATTACAAAATTGATACAAAGGGGCTCACTACCAAAATAGGACACATTGTCCAAAAAGGCTCACAGTCAGGGCTCACAACCACGGAAAGAACAAGAAGATAGAAGAGAAATGTTACACAAAGAACAATTTCTCAATGCAATAAGGAATCCACCACAATGCTCCAACACTTTCACAATCTTGTTTGAAATATTTTGGACACCTTCGACTTATTACATTCAAGAATCCAATACTTTGAAGTTCGCACTGCTATGCTCAAATTCACATCACACACATCACATACATTGACCTCACATCTATCTTGCTTCTCCCCTCATTTTTTCTCAACAAACAACAACTCCACACTTATTTATATCAACCTCAACCTTTAACATCTTCTCCAAGGTTGAAATTTTATTCGTTGTATTTACAAATTCAAATTAGGTCAACACCTAAACATTCCTGTGGTTGATAGGAATGAAAGGGGGCCAAAATAACACTTAGTCGAGACCCAAAATTAAGTCTCACATGCCATGCCACTCATCCATTAATATTTGAACATTTTTGAATGTAGTGTAGACACCAAGTCAGTCGTTACCCATGAAAACACAT
Source organism: Sequoia sempervirens (assembly GCA_007258455.2). NCBI lineage: Eukaryota > Viridiplantae > Streptophyta > Pinopsida > Cupressales > Cupressaceae > Sequoia > Sequoia sempervirens. Next base: position 68,643,809 of record VDFB02000007.1, read on the forward strand.
TAAACATTAAGTACACGCTTTCAAAACTTCCAATACACCTAACCATGAATCCTCTTGACACAAACAAGAGAACAACACCATTAAATCTCCTTCAAAACCACAATTCCTAAAAAGAAATTATGAAGAAATGTGGAGAAAATACATTTATTCTAGACACCTTTGTACAACACTGCAAAACCAATTCTCACACTAGTAAACACAACTTCCTCTCACCAATGATCTAAAACCCAAAATTTTGAATATAGCAACCTCTGACAACCTCAAGAAACATACTAAATCTGCACAGGAATAGCATTGATATACAAGAAACACAGAGCATGATCCAAAGCACATTCTAAACACTTGCACACCATTATTTTCTTTGTTTATCAAATTTTCTCAAAAGAACTTGGAAATCAAGTACTAGTGTAACAACCCTGTTGTTCTTCTCAATAAAATTTCAAAGTTTTCACCTAAAGTGAATGATCCATGATGTCATAACATAGCAATAATTTTTTTCTTTAATGTAAATTACATGCACATTTGAAATAAACACTATTCCAAACTTCTATTGCATTTCATTTTGATTTCACAAATCTTTCCATAACATAGATTTCATATTGAATAAACTCAATTTTATCATTCATGATTACATTCTTCCATATAAATGGGTACATGATACATATATAGCTCCTCTGAGCTTCATTTGGCAATAGATATACAAACTAGTCTTGATGTCGTTGCATTGGTGCATACATTCTAGATGTCGCCATTCCTTGGCACACACACTCTAGTTGTCCCCAATACTAGCACAAACATCCACAAACCTTGGTCGCCAACTAATGAGGAGAAGCATCACTCAAGCGCATTTCCACCAACCACAAACTCAAATGCAGTCCCCCACAAATCTGCCACATATGGCTAGATGGCCCTACCCTTTGATGAAGTGTTTGGTATTGTAACCTCATAACAATAGCCTAACTGAGCTTAGTGTTGTGTCCTACATAACAAGAACTTGCATCCTATATAATCCTAAACTAGCATGCATAAATGGGACACAATGAATTGACAGTGCAATCAATGACAAATTACACTACTTTAGCCAAAGTATTCTTACCTGGTACTTTGAGTGACAATCTTCCTATTCACATACACTACCATAGCTCGATTTGGATTATGGCCATTTATACGCTATGCCTAGGTAATTTCCCTCCATAGTTAATCATTAACCTTGGAAATAACCTATTCCCATTTTCCCAAAACATAATGGTATCACTATCAATAAAGCATAAGCATAAGTTACTCCCCCCCCTTAAATGGATATTCTAATCCCTAGGTATAACATACAAGCTTTTATAGTCTACACATTAACTTTGCATAAACAACTTAACAAGCTATTCCCTTCAATGGACATCTTAGTCCCCAAATTAACTTTATTATCTAAGTATAGCTACATAAGCTTCATCTTGTCATAGAATAAATATTCATAATTAACTAACTTTATTCAAGAATTTATCATGACAAAAAGTGATTCTCATTAAGAGTATAATCTCATTAATAATTGACCTCAATCAAAGAGCAATCATATCAGTAAATGATTCTATTTGAGAGTGTAACCTCCTTAGTAAAAGGGGTTAATCAATGAGTAGAATATTGTTAATAATATGACTTCACATCAAGATTATAAAGCAACCAAACTGGTAACAACTCTAACCCAATAGGTAATCCCACCTATGGCTCTATTGAAGTAGTAATTCATAAACTCAAGTGATCTACTTAACCACATAGGTGAGTCTCAACCTTGGTATACCTTGATCTTAGATATAATCTAAATCAACATTTAGTCAAATTATGTAGGTTAATCTAAACCTATGTGCTTTTAAACAAATATCATCTACATAACCCATCCAAGTAGGTTATTCTCAACCTATTGGTTTCAATAGGCAATCAAGTAAATATTCCAACCTAGTAGGTAATTCTTAACCTATGGTTTCAATATACCTCTCGACCCAAATAGGTTACTCTCAACCTAGGGTTTCATTCAACAATAGAGTAATGATCAAGTGATCATTCAACTATAGCTTGGTATTATGGCGTCTCATCTTATCATATCTTTCATACTATCACTGTTGATGTATTGTTAAACCTTATCATTCCTAAAGTTTCCTAGCATTATAAACTAATGGTTTCAAGTTACCTCATGACATCGATACATCTCATGTTATACATGTATTGTAGACTATCTATGTATAGAAACGCCATCATCTGAATTCCCATATAGGGTACACTAAAATAATAACCTAATAGATAGGTTTCTCAAGCAGATATCAAACAAGATCATATGAGTAATTTGTATCAAATAACTTCTTAAATTATTTTCATCAATTCTAGTATATAATATTAATGACGATAATCACTCCTTAATATGGAGTATGTACAAAAATTTATAAGGAAATCATAATATCTAGATTCTTTTCCTTTCAAATAAGCAAATAAATCATTTCACTATTCAAGTAAATCTAATGCAATTCCCAAACAAAACAATCAAGATATTCAATCCTTCACAAAGACAAATATACATCAAGAGGATAGAGTCTCATGCCTATTTTTCGCTATAGTCTAGTTGACCCACTAGATCTCAAGGTTGGCCCCCTCTTGAATCAACTTAGCAACAAGTTCCTCTCAATCTCTCTCACTAAATATCCTCTCAATAACTCTTAGCAAAATTAGAACTCTCTCAATGAAAATACAACATAATGGAACAACATGATGATGCATAAGAAAGTGTGTCCCAAAAAGGTGAGTACGCCTCATATTTATACCTAAAAACTAGCTTCTAAAGGCTATAAACAAGGTTCATTCTATGCCACTTCTCAACCATACAAAAATTAACTCATCTTATCAATAAAAGGTGGATGATTCCTATCAAATTACTCATCAAAACTATCAAGCAAATCGATCTAATGCTTGCCATAGCAGTTTGACTAATTCATAAAGCACATGATTTATTCAGAAAACCGGTTTCCAAGCTTGAAAGAATTCTAAAGGAATCAAAGAATTCATAATATGGTGCCAAGTATTCCACACAATTCCTATTCTCAAGCTTGTTGTTTAAAACAAATGAATAAGTCAATACCTATTTGGTTGTGTTTCACATGGTTGACTTGGTATTTTCAAAGGCATTCGACACATATCATTACCATGCACTTTTAATGCTACCATCTATGTTTTACATAGCATACTAAACACTTCACTCTCCTTTTAATGTTTATGCGTTGGTAGATACATCTTACCCACACGATGCTATATATTCTCATGCTCTATTTAACCTATGCGCTTTGACCATAGCCTTTCCCTATTCCATGCACTGCTTGTACTCACATTTCTCTACACATTTAATACTGCTTTCACTATCATTCCTTGGTGCGCAACATGTTATATTCATAGTGCACAATATACTCAGCTTACACAATGTATACTCCATTTTATTATCAGTAATGATGTATGTAGTTTAATACTTGGCATTGCGCTTTACATGTAGCGCTAGATTCACATATATCGATGACCATGACATATATTCTATATATCGACCATTAGTATTTCTTAAGCAAAGATTTTAATGAATGCATTAACTCCTCTATGTCACACTGGTTCAAACTCAATCAACAACCTTAATATGACATTTTCTTTGTAAACACAACAATACCATGGGCCCAATAAGACTTATTCCTATGTTTGGTTGAAAAATTTAACTCATGCGCTTTATATTATATATATAATATATATATATTTATTTATTTAACTCATACATTAATAAATATGCATTATTCAATACTTCGAATGCATGTACCCACATTATCATTATCCACAAACACTATGCATGTGTATATACATACACAATATTTACAAACAATTTGGACAATAACAATATATATGTTTATATATATATACTTATATATGCAATGTATGTTTCTGTTACATACTTCACACACACATATTAATATATATATCAAACATATATATCATTACTTTGATTCCCTCATTTAAACATATTCATTCATATCATCGTCGACATGTTTATACATTGAGTGTATATATACACACACATATATATATAATTGATTTCCCATGCAAGTATGCTTGTAAGTATGTCTACTTACATATATATATGCATATGATTATGCTCTCTTGCATGGATCAATATATATATCCATATACATGTTTACAACTAATGTACATACGAATCAACATAAAGACAACTATTCATAAAACCCAAGACTCAAAGATTTAATCACTTAATTCAATCCAAGAATGCTCCTAATAGAAATCGTGATCCTGTCTAATGCAAACACAACATGTCCAAAGGATGACTTACCAATAGCCCGAGACTATGAATTTACTCAACTATACTTGGGAGTGAATGTGTGTGTGTGCGTGAAAGCTCAGTTAGGCTTCATTTAGGGTTACCCAACCAATCACTTCTCCTAAGTGATACTTCCCCTCTGTTCCGGAGGATTGAACTTGTCCCTGCAACCAACTTAGTACAACACCAAGGTAGTTAGATGTTCATAGTAAAAGCAACTTAGTAATGATAAAACAAGGTGTGACAACCAAAGACATCATCTCAACTCATTACTTCATTCCAACTCATCTCCAAACACTGCAACAAAAGATAGATCCATGTAATCACAACATTTCCTCAATATATCAACTACACATGCACAACCTGCAACAACCTGTTTTCCTCTTTTCCATAATTTTCTCAATATCATCGATATTTTCATCATGCAACAAATTCCTTAACACATAGATGACATCAATGAAAACACCAATCAGTAGAAATCTCGTTGACATCAATGACAACACTAGTCAGTAGAAATCTCATTGACATTAATGACAACACCTTCATACCTGCAATAAAAAGATGTTCATCTGGGAAAGCATCATCCACAGGTATCGATTCATTACACACTGCAGTCTTGGTAGAAAATCAACAATTACATTTTCACGTCTGGGTTTATCAAGAATAGTGATATAAAATCCCTGCAATAAAAACAACCATTGAATCACTCTTCGTATAACAACTATCTTATTCATTAAGAATCTTATAGCAGAATGATTTGTATGTACAAAGACTTTATACCAAGTTATATAATGGAAAACAAAATTTACCGCATAGACTACAACCAATTTTTTTTTTCAGTTACAGTGTAATTTATCTCTGCACTTGTAAAATTCTTACTAATATAATAAATGGAATAAAAGAGAGAATCATCCTTTTTCCTAAGTACTGCTCCCATGGAATTATCTGAAGCATCGATATGGATGTGGAACGACAATTCCCAATTTGGTCCTCATAAAACTAGTGTAGTTATAACCTTCCCCTTAATATCTTCAAAAGATTGTTGGTATTCGTGTGTCCATGAAAAATCAACATATTTACCTAGCAAAAGAAAAATAGCTGAGGAAATTTTATTGAAATTTTTAATAAATCTTCTATAGTATTCGACATGACCCAAAAAACTACAAACATCTTTCTGAGAAGTAGGCACAGGTAAGTCTTGATTTATCTTTACCTTTTTGGGATCTACCTCAATTCCCTTCGAAGAAATATAATGTCCTAAGATAATACCTTCAATCATTAAGATGTGAAACTTTTCATGACTCAAGGATAGATTAGTATCAATACATTTTTAAGAACCTTTTCCAAATTTTCCTTTGCTTCCTCATATGTGTCACCATAAACAGTAAAATAATCCATGTAAACTTCAACACAATCATGAGTCAAATCAGAAAAAATACTTAAGACGACCTTCTAAAAAGTAGCAGGAGCATTACATAACCCGAAAGATAAGACATTATAAGCAAATGTACCCCATGGGAAAGTAAAGGTGATCTTTTCTTGATCCTCTAGGGCTATACGGATTTGATTATAACCACTGAATCCATCAAGGAAGGAAAAGAACTTTCCAACAAGGGTATCTAAGACTTGATTAATAAAGGGTAGTGGAAAATGTTCTTTCTTGGTAGCCTTATTAAGGGCTTTATAGTCTATGCATATTCACCACTTCCCATTCTTTTTGGGAACTACCACAAGAGGTGACACCCATTGGCTATCGAAGATAGAATAGATAAATCCTAGATTGAGTAACTTTTGTAGTTCATCTTTAACGATTTCTCATAGGATAGGGTTCAATCTTCTTTACGGTTGTCTTACAGGTCGACTTCCTTCCTCTATATATATGTGATGCATGCAAGTGGCAAGGTGTATACCTCTCATATCCTCGTAATCCCAAGCAAAGGCATCTTTATGGGAACGCAACATAGCAATGAGATCTTCTAATTGTGAGGAGTTTAGGTTGGGGTTTATATTAAGCAATTTTCCAAGTAAAACCTCTATAGCCCGAGACTGGACAAGAGTATTTACAACAAGCAATTGGGAAGTAGATGAGGATGGATTAGAATTCCTAGATACTAAGAATGGACTATATGTACAAGTGTGTGGTAATAACTAATGCAAAGTAATAAAATGTTGAATAAATTATAGATTAATAACTAATGGAAAATTGTCATTGATACCCATTCTTTCGAATACATTATTAAATAAAAAGTCATTTTGGAGGAAATTATTAAGAACACTATCTTCTGATATTTCTTCAAATTCTCTACTTTGATCAATTTTCAAAATAGGCAAAGATTCATCTAAATCATTGTTGATCCACAACACAACATTTTTTTCCAATAAATGTTGTGTTGGAGGGTACAATGTCAGTTGCTTCATTTGTTCTCCATTTGAAATCACCATATTGTCAAACCTACAATTGATAAAAGCATTAGTTGTGGCCAACCAAGGTCTACCTAAATTTAAGGGGTATCCCCCAACTTATTTTGTGGTTGTAAAATCATAAAATTTGTGGGATATTCCTGTTACCTAATTTAGATTCCAGTTCAATCAAGTAGAGCTCAGATAGTTTTTGCAAAATAAAGTTAAAGGTACACATTCAATTCTACTAAGTTCCATTCCTATGCACTAAACTAGTTATCAAATAAATTGTAGTTTATTATGCAAATGTATACAAGAGAAAGATTTGCAATTTTTTTGCATAAATGTTGTCTTTATTGATAATTACAAATGTATGGTGTCCCACACAAGCCGTGGGAATAACTATTTCAATACAACATAAGACATAAACTATACATTTGAAGACATAAAAAGAAAAGAGTGTATGGAAAGAGTAGGGATCTATCATTGCCTGAATGATGAATCTCAAGTTGAATTGTTGCATCCTTGTCTAGTCCCCCCTACTTGGTTGCTCCAGAAGTTGCTTTGTTGCTGCTTGAAATGCCTGCAAGAGATGAAGAAAGTTGTGTTAGAGCTCAGGACCCATATTCTCTACATATGCTACATCAACAAACATATAGTTTGTTCTCATAAGGCATTGAAATAGTTTGCAATATCATGTAGGCATCAAGAAAAGCAGAGGATTATCATCAACATCCATCATATACTGTGTTTCATTGTTTTATCTAACATGTTTGTTCACTGTGTAAGTACAAGTGAAATTTCATTGTTGGGTCATCTTCATTTGACACCATAGCATGTGGAGTAAAATGGGCTCCCACAAGGGTTGAGTCCAGCATGCTGCCCTCTTGTGTTTTAAGAGGGGTAGGAATATAAATTCATTTCATTTGTCATCAATTAAACAAGTGCATATCACTCATTATAGTGAGTTGGTAAGTCACTGTCATAAAGGACAAATACCTGTTCAATTGAGTAAGGAGGCAGTGATCTTGTGCATAGAAACAGTCACAAAGACTATTCAAAAGATAGTCTTATTGATAACCTGATGACAATGCTCTTCAAGGAATAGGGAAGCAATCTTAAATCTATCATGCAATGTATGCCATCACATGACAGTGGCAGCCATTACATGCACCAAAGGGACAACAAACAGTGAAGGAACAATCATATATGATTGTCAGGGGCAGTTATGTGGGCGGATCATGTCATCTCAATTCCAAGTCAAAATGGCATTAATAGTTATAAAGGACAAAGGGCTTGAGATGAACCATTGTTATCATCATATTGAGCATAGTCATTTATGACTTGAAACTCAAGCATTGTTATCCCAAAATACAAAATGCTTATTGAAGGACATGTGTTGACTGTCAAGATGGAGTAAACAGAGTTAATGAACAGTCCATTGAAATGATAGTCATATATTTTGAAGTGACTATTGAGTATTGCAAAATAAAAGGTGTTTCTATCCATGTTTTACACATCAACATGTTGAAGTAAGTTCAAATATGAGAGAAAACCCTTGATACAGTGAAGGAAAATCCAAAAAGATGTGTCAAGAGACAGAGCCATGGCCTTTTGATAAGGAATTTTCTAGAATGTAAGAGTACCTGTAAGTGATAGGAAGGAAAAAATGTGCACATAATAATAACCCCCATTTGTGCACATAAAATGAAAACCCTCAAGTTTTCCATAGGTATTCAAGGCAGAATCATAGATTTTAAAGCTACATAATGCATTTGCATATAAAACCTAGGGCCGAGCCATGAACAAAATGGAAAGAAAAGGGAGAGTTTGTTGTCTTTTCAAGATAGTGAAGTGGAGAAGCTCGGCCACAAAGTGAGAACATAGCCCTCAATACCTGCAAAGAGTGTAAAGTCATGGCCATGGAGTACAAAGAACTTCTTTATTTGCAATGCCAAGTGAATAATAAAAAAGAGGAAAGAAACTTCTCTACCTTTTTCTATAGAGGTCGAGCAAGCATGAACAAATGCAAAAAAAGAAAAAATATATTCATCATTTTGGCATAGTAGAGCTCAAGAACAAGCGTTTTCCCACAAATATTGAAAATAAATGCAAGTTTACACAAACTCAGAGCTTACCCATGCTCGACCTTGACGTTTTTTGCATAGAATTTGTTTAAAACCTTTAGGTGTGACCTCCAAAAAGCCTCAACACCAGGTGAAACTCATGGTGGCACCCTCAAAGACTGGAACAAAGTTTCCAAACTATGCAAAATGAAATGAAATGCAATGTGTGGCTGTGGGTTCTCTTTGGGGTTTCTTTTTACCCTAATTTTGGTTGATAAAACAAATAGTGTTTTTGCCTCTGTTTTAAAATATTTCCTTCATGTTAATGCCTTTGCATTATATGTTTATGCAAGTGACTAAGGGTGTCCCCTTAATAAATTTGTATTCTATATTGTCTTTCCAAACATGGCCGAGTGATGCCTTATTTTGAATAAATGTGAAACCAATTTGAAAATGTAAAGCAACATTGGTTAAAGTGATGTAGTTATAAATTAATTTATTTAATGATTGTATATGATACAATATAGGGATGTGTTGCTTTCAAGATATGGTCAAAGGATATATAGTTGGAGATTTATGGTTTATGCCAAGCATATAGGGGATGTTGGAGGAAGTTGACAGATAAATGCCAAGAATATAGGGGTTGTTTTGACTTGGTTTTGGAGGGAAATGAGAGCATCTAGGAGCAGTTTTTGATGCTTTTATGATAGGTGAGGTTAAGGCTTGGCCTTTTCTTCATTTTTGAGCCTTTTTGGAGTGTGTTTAGGGGCTAGTTTTTAGGCTTTTTGGTTATGCACGACAAGGGAGTTTGTTGTCCCTACTTTTGTGCATCCATTGGGGAAAGCATAAGTAACTTCAAACAACAATTTGGAGGGAGTTCTTTCTTTTTTTTCAACATGTATTGTAGCTTATTTTGGAGCTCTTTCAGGAAAAAGAAATCATTGTAACTAAATCTTAGACATGTACAGTAGTGTGTTGCCAAAAATTGTATACTCTTGAAGAAAGAGACAATTTTGTGGTAAAAATGGGTCCTACTTTAGGCACCTTGTATTAATTATTCCTTAAAATTGCATTTATAGGCCCCTAATACTCACGACTTTGGACTTTGAGGCCTAATTCACTCATAAAACTACTTAAATCTTGACAAATACCACTCAAACCACTCAAACTTTGTGAAACCCACCAAAAATATCCCTGGTGGGACTAAGTCGCCCAAGGTGGTGACTTAGTCCCTTATGGGGTATTTTCCACTTTTGAGCTGGAATTTCATCAATTCAATTTATTTTTTCATTGAATTGTTATGCCTTGCATAACCACCCCATTTTGTTTTGGTCAAAATGGGTCCCCCCCTTTTGTTTTTTTGTTTTGTCCTTGGTGTTTTGTTTGGGTCTTTGGAGATGTTATTTTTCCTCCTAAGTCCTTGTTTCTTTTGGGTCTAGTGGAAGCGAAGTCGGAATGGAAACTGGACTTAGAAATTTTGAAGGTTCCAAGTCTGCATTCGGTTCTGATTCCAGTCCCACCCTTGTCTCGTGTTCTTTTCGTTATCTTTTGGTTTGTTTTGCGCTCTTGGGTTTGTTTCTCCCTTGAGTTGTTTCTCGTTTCCTTATGTTTTATTTTTTTTCTAGAGAAAGTGGAATCGGAATTGGAATTGAACTTGGCACTTTGAAAAAAAATTGAATTTTGTTTTGGTTCTAATCCTGCTCCCGCTCACTTGCTTTGTGTTTTTGTCTTCGTTGGTGTCTTGGTCGGGCCCAGTTTTCATTATGGTCCTGCTTCTTGTCGTTTCTTTTGTCATTGTCCTTCTCTTGGTGTTTTGTTCCTTTGTTGGGATTGGAACCAGAATTGGAACAAAACTTGGAACTTTGTAAAAGTGCCATATCTAGTTTTGGTCCCGATTCTGCCCCCATTTCCTTGGTCATTTGTTGCTATCATGGGACCAAAATCGGGTTCGGAGTTGGATAAGAGACTTGGGTAAAGTTTCTTGTTCTGTTCTGGCTCTGTGTCCACGTCTACCTTGCTTTTGATTTCCACATTGGTTGAATACTCATTTACATTTCTAGTTCTGCTCCTGATCAACTGCATTTATTGCAGCCTCCTCACACGCGTGAAATGTTTTTTTTTAAACCTTAATCAAGGTTAACTAGCTCGTTATCTTTATTGTCAAAGTTGTTTTAGCGAACCAAAGCCTGAGTAACTTTGAGAGGAGCACGATTTGATTGCAGAGGCATGTTGGTGAGTGGATTCTTGTCAAGTTTCAACCTTTCTTGTTGGCATTTCGAGGTAGGGTCACTTTCCCCATTCTTTTCCTATTCGTCTTTGTCTTTCTGTTTTCATTTTTTCTTGTTCATCATGTTCTTGCGCGTTCACGAGACCTTTCCTGTGAATCTTCGCTTGTTCCCTTGTATTTTTTTTGGTTTTGTTTTGTCCTTTTCCATTTTTTGTTTTTCCTTTTCTACCTTTCCATTTGTTTCTTTTGTCATTCTGCTGTCGTTTTCATGGCATGTCCATTTTTTCGTGCCCTAGTTTTTAACTAGGGTTTCGTTTGAGGGGGTCTTATGTGCTTTAAATGATTTGAAATCTATTTGGCAACTCCTTTGATCTTATTCATGTGTTGTTTCAGTGATTTTCATGTTGGGTTCTTGATGCCCTAATTACCTTAGTCGATGCATCGCGCAAACTAGGGTTTGTGCGACGACCTTTACAATATCGTGCCCCTAGAGTTTAAATTTGGTATTTATCCTATTAAAGGGTGAGGTTAAGCCCCTTTATTTGAAGTTTCCTTATGATTCCATGTGACCCAAGTCTTAAGCTCATGTGTCCGCATCTTTAATAAATTGCTTCATTTGAATGGTAAACTCGTAGAAGCGGATCCAGGAACGAACTTGTCCCATAAGTGTTTGCATAGAAGTTCATTCCCAAAATGATCCCACTTCCGATGACCGTTGACTCTGATCTTCACCCTTTCCCTTTGGCGGAAGCAAAATCGGAGTGGGGAACGAACTTGGAACTATCAATTGGTTTCGGGTTCAGTTTCCGTTTCGATCCCAGTTTTGGTTTCATTCCAATTCCGGTCCCGATCCTGCTTTTGTTAAAGCTTTTTGTTCCTAATTCTTCCCTGGCTCCACTTCTGGTGGATATAAAATTTAACTAAGTATGGAGAGTTATCCTAAGGGAATAGAGAATAGTATGAGAGGTATTGGATGATGTAATGATTTTCATGCCTTTGTTCATCTAATCCAAGGTTGTATTGCAGGAATAGAGGATGTTAGGAGCATCGGAGGAGGCTTCTCAAAGAAGCCAACCTGCAAAGGGTTCAAGACAAGAAACCAAGCCCAAAAAAATAAAAGTGGAACAACTCCCCTACACCTTGAGATACAGGCACCAAAGTCCCACTATTATAGCTAGCAAAGTGGATTCAAATTGGGCAGACATCACAGATACCAACTTGGGCTCATTCAATTATGAGGAGTTGCTTGAAGAAACATTCAGTGAAGATGTAACAAGGAGAACAAAGAGAATTATTCAATTTGGGTTGGCACATGTTGCCATCTTTCCTCTATCAATCTAGTGCCCAAAACTAATACTTATTGCAGTTGGGGCTTACAATCCCGCAACCAGACAATGTGTGGACTTGCAAGGGAATATCATCATTGATCTTACACCACAGATGATAAGGTTCATGTTCACCTACACCCCAAAGCCCCAGGAAACTCAATGAGGCAAAAGCACTGCAATTATATAGCAACAAAAAGGAGGCCAACATGACTCACATGAACAAACATTGGATGAGAGTTGAAAATAAATCCCTAACCAAGCTTCCTGATCAGCCTAAGAGATCAGATTTCTACAAAGAGATTGGTGACATGATCATGATGCTTTCCAGAGTGTTTAGGAAGAGAGATTCCTCACAATTCAAGGAATGGATGTTTCCATTCATTCAAACCATTATGGATGGCAGGCAACAGTTTGATTGGCCAATGATTTTATCAAAGTGCCTACACAACCAGATGCTTAGAGTAAGGGAGACAAAGAACTTCTTCATGACTTCCTATGTGATATATGTAGCTGCAAGGAGGGGCATTTTTCCTGGTTTAAATGCAGTTGGGGTATTGGGAGAAGCCCCTGGATAGAAGAAGGTGTGGGATCATTATGACCAATTAAATTTGCAAACTTCTGAGCTGCACTATAGAAGAGTTAATGATGCATTCTTGTATCTCATCATTAATTAGCTAATAGGAGATGCAGGGTATAGATTGAGTAGAGATTCCATGGAATTCATTGAAGAGTGGGGGCATTGGTACATCCAATGCCCAAAATTTACCTATTTCAGGCTAGCTGGTTTTGATGGCTATCCTCATTTACTGCCCAGGTGCTACAACAACAAGATTGTTTTGATGGAGTTTATTTATCAGGCCATAGGAGTAAACCTCAAATTTGCTAACAAGCACAAGACCGGTTGTCACAAATTTACCATGAAGCTAGGAGAGTATAGTTGTGCACACAATGTGGAACCAAGGTAATTTGTGATGAGTTAATCCATTTGAAGTTAGGCTTATATACCTCTAGGAAGTATTTTGATCCCAAGCACAAGATGTAGGGTTTGCTTCCTATAGTTTTTGACAAGCATTTCAATTTGATGGAGGATTTTTGGATGGATCTATAGGATGAGAATGATCTAAGAAGAAGGAATTATGAAATATTTCCCATTCCACTCATGATTGAGTATGGGTGAAGGAGGATATTCCTGACACATTGTCAGATGATGGTGTAACCTTGGATCCTCAATATGATGCTAAAAATAAAGGCACTAAAGACTTGGATCTAGTGGATTGGGATGCAGAAGAATCCATTGACATCAAAAAAATTACAAGGCTAGTCTTGGATAGAAGTATCCAGTGGGTGGTTATGAGAATTAAGGAGCCAGAGGCTCAACCTTCTAAAAAGAGAAAAGTTTTAGGTACCACACAAGGATACAAAAGGACATTAAGAAGGATAGCTCCTAAGGAGCCATTGGATTTTTTTCCTCCCAATTATGGAGAAGAGCTTGAACCTGCAATTCTTGCTCAGGATGTTCCTGAATCACAAGGAAAGGAGGCCACAATAGAGGTTAGAGGAGAGGCTTCATCTCAACCTAGTGTTTCAACAACTGCTGAAGGTGAAACATCAACTCAACCTCTTCTTATAGAACAACCAATTAGAGAAATGCCTACTGGAACCCTTAATAAGGAAGTTGAATCCTTGAAAGGGAAGGAGCATGAGATTGAAATTCATGATATTGATACAGACTCTAAGGACACCCAATCTGATAAAGAAACTCATGTGTTGGCATCCAATGAAGAAACTGCAGATGTGGAAACTGAACATGTTCTCAGTCCTCAGGAGCAGTGGAAATTATTTGAAGATGCCAAAAGGGAAGCAGATGCCAAAGAACAAGCTAAGGCACTTACTAAGAAACAAGAATCTGAGACTAAGGCTAGGGAGGAAGAACTAGCAAGGAAATAAAAACAGGAGGACTTGCTGCACCAACAAAAGGAGCAAGAATTGAAGACCAAAGAAGAGAGGGATAAATTGGCTATGTTGCAGAGGATCCATGAGCTAGAAGAGGAGAAAGCTCAACAAAGAAGGGATAGAGAAGCACTTGAGGCTAAGTTTAAGGTTGTTGAGGAAGCTCACAGGAGGAAAGAGGAGGAAGAACACCTGCAAAGAGAAAAGGAGGTTGAAGAACTTGCTCAATATGAACAAAAGTCTAAAGAATCCTATGATAGAGTTAAAGATCTTGAAAAAAAAAGAGATCAAATGTATGAGGAGAAGAGGTTAGAAGAAGAACGTTTGAAAAGGGAGTTAGAAGCTAAAAAGCTACAAGAGAAAAAAGACAAGGAAGAAGTTGAAAGGATTGCAAGAGAAGCTATAGAAAGAGAGCAACAACAGGTACAAGAGGTTGATTCTCAACCTAAGACCACCATTCTGCAACCACTTTCCTCTACCACTACTACTTCTTCTTCTACACAAGTGGCCACCATTCCTGTTGCTCCAACATGGCTAAAACTAGACCTTGAGAGGAAGAAAATAGTCCAACCTCAGCCTTTGAATTGGGATGAAATGATGAAGGAGATAGAGAAAGAGAGGCCCAAGAAAAAGGCCAGGGTCCTCCATTCCACTAAGCTCACAGATGCAGGTGAGATTATAGCTGAATGTGCAATCCCAATGGTGGACAAGGACAGACAAGATATGCCAGTGACTGATTACCAGTTGGGCACTTTCAATTTGGGGAGACCTACAAGGAATCAACAAATGAACCTTATTGATGAATTGGAGGCAGTGATTGCTATTTTGGTCAATGTGGATATCCCTGTCAAAGAAGGTATTCCTCTTGATAAATTAAAAGAGAAATGGAATAACAGATTTGAGGAGGTGATGCAAAAAGAGGATGATGGAGAAGGCTTGTTGCTAGATAGGCTCATGGACATCAGAGATGAAGTAAAGGCTGCAAGGAGGGAGTTGATTAAGTTAAAAGATATGCAAGGGTTTTCCTCCACAAAGTTGAAAAGAATTAAATTTGAAGATAATTGGGTAGATGGGCCTGATGCAGATATGCTTCAACAAGTGTTCACCAGTTAAAATGAATATCTTCTTGAGAAAACTACACATGGATGAGTTGGCAATGGAATATTCTGTCTTGATGGATTACTTTCTCTTCTCTCTTATTTTGCAGGGTTATGACATAAGCTTACCTGCATATCTCATCCAGCAGTTATACTTTCCTCTTTTAGGCATTAGATTTTTGATAACATGGCTATCAACCATTGAACTGAAGATCAACTAGTATAGTCACTTCATGCAGTTCTGGTTCCTTGTCTAGTGGATCTCGATTTTTGATTGAGAGAAATTTGTGCATGGCTTGCTTATATGTAATTTTGGGCTCCATTTTGTAAAGGTCGGCTGATTGAAGAAGGATTAGCCACCTGATGAAATAACAGATAGTGTTGTCATAGTTTAGGATTTTATAAGTTTTAAGCAAGATACTCTGAGAAACTCTGTGGTACTTAGATAATTTTATAGTTTTATACAGTTTCATGTTATTGTCAAGTTTGGATATCAATGATAATGTTAATGAATCATAATAATTAGTATGCTAGTGGATGTTGTGCATAATTTTTTTCTATTTGATGCAAATCAATAGGGGAAACCATATTTGAGATTATTTCATTGAATTATCTATCAATGGAATTCATTTGTCTATTGATATGATTTTAGCAATGAGTGGGTGATGTGTTTCAATCTTGAAGTAAAGTTTTCATGAATGGTTGTGATTATTGGATTTTGCACTATGAATGTATGCAATAGTGTAGGTTATGCTATGGATTCCATCATGTTATGGTTTTGGTTAGTTGAAGAAACACTCGTTGTTAAGGTATATGTATAGATGTGAAGAAGTTTATATTCATATTTTGTTGTTCTGAAGCCCTGTTCTATCTTTTTCTATTTATTTATACCCCCAAATGTAGGCTAATTGAATGAAGCAGATTGTATTCCTTTATACTAGCAAGGCCCCATGAATGTTATAGTTGCATTGTCCACTGAATCACACTAGCACAGTTGAGAACCAACTACCAGGACCTTGGAAGATAGGTGGTTTTAGATAAGTTATCTTTTTCAAGAGAAATAGGATAGAGATATTCTGTTTAATGTTGTTGTGCTATTTTGACCATCAACATGAATGTCGGCCTCTTAGGTCTAAATAATGGGAAAATTAGGTGTTGATGCTTATAAATACACATTTTAGGTCATTTTTCACATCTCTTAGTCATTTTTACAAAACAAAATTCTAAAGTCAAGTCTTCTACAAAGTTTCATTAGCAAAAGTTGAAGTTTGAGGGAAACAAACTAGGGTTTTTGCAAGTCTTGAAGCTCACTCTTCATTCAAGTTTCAACATTGCAAAGAGTTATTAATGGATGCCTATGGTGAATCATGGAGAAATCTAGGTTGAGGAGATGCAACTAGCCATCAAATCACACCTAAAGACTTGTTTTCAAAGTGATTCCATCTTCCATTTTTTCTCTATCTTTAGATTAAGGTTTGCATTTCATTTACATCCCATTTGCATGTCTTTTGTCTCCATTTTGATGTGTTGTAAGATTTCTAGGGTTGAAGTCTTGCATCAATCAAATCATATTTGCATGTCCTATTCTAGCACAATAGAATAGGGTTTTTGACATACTTCATATTTTCCTAGTCTTTAACACACTTAAGGCTAGGGTTTTATGCAGATTTTATCTTCCATGAAGTTTAAATACCAACTAGGGGTTTGACCAAGGCAAACCCCCCATTAGAAACCAATTTATCTTATGTTTTGTAGGGTTTTTTTGAAGATTTAGATCTAGATTTCTGTCAAAAAGCAGAGTGCAGGTTGAGGGCTTCCATTTCCACTTTCGGATTTGCAGAAAATCCAAAGTGGAATAAGTCACCCCTAGTGGCAACTTAGTCCCACCACATTGCTTTTTTAGAATTTCTTGTAGTTTCAAACACCCTTTTGGCATAAACAACCTTCTAGCCAGTTTCCCTAGTCTGGGACTAAGTCGCCCAGCCTGGCGTAAGTATCCTAGTTGCCTCAAAAATCAAAATTTCCAGAATCTCAGTGGTCTATGCAATCTCCAGTTTGTTCCTCATCAGTTTCCAAGTGCATAGTTCCTATTTTGCATCTTCATTTTGTCATTTATTTTACTTTTCTGTATATCACACTATGTTTTCTAGCACTTTACATTTTCCAAGTTTTGCATTATTAGACCACTTCATTTTTAGATCAGAGCATTAAAACATCTTAATTAGGTAAAATACATCTCATTTACATTGAATTTGAGTGTAAACCCTTGCATTTTGGACCCGATCCAATCCACTTTCTCCTTTTAAGTGAAAAACCCTAAGAGGAGGAAAGTATTGTGAGGGCAACCCAAAATCATCATTTACATTTTGGTGAACCTGTCTCTTTTGAACATTATTCCTTTCTAATTTTAAGTGCATCCTAGGGTTTTTAAGTTGCACTAGTGAAGAGCTCATTTTAGATTGCATTATTGCATAATAGTGAAATTTTGCATTTACAGTGTGGCTTTGTATTACATAGTCCTAAACACATTCATATCCATCAAAATATTCAGAAAAAAATCAAAAATAACCCTTATTGGACTAATTCGCCACCTTGGGCGACTTAGTCCCATTGTTAATTTTGCATTTCTGTTTTTAGCATTTTATTTCCCCTTTCTGAAATTCCTATTAGATTCAGTCATTGCTCTGTTTTTGTACAATTATTTAAGTTGTTATACTTGAATCATTTGCATCTGTACTGTTTACTTTAATGGCAATCATAGATAGCATTATATTTATACAATGTTCATCTTCAACATTGGTTCCTAGCTCATTCAGATCAGATTCATCAAAAAATAAATAAAAAAATTTACATTGCATGAACCAATAAAAAAATGCTTCATTTTACGACAACCATATCCTCCAAACCTCTTAGTAGTGATGACTTGGATAGATTAGATGAAACCTTTCAAGGTTTCCTCTCACTAAGTTCATCCACTAAGACTTGTGATGACAAACCTAAACCACTTAGTGACAACTTCTCTCCCAAACCTTTTGGTCATGATGACTTGAGTATGTTAGATGAAGCCCTTAAGGACTTCATCTCACACAAGCCATCCACAAAGGTTTGTTGTGAGCAACAAAAAATAAAAGATGTTAATGTTATTCAACCTCAACTTGTTCTTTATCCACCTTCGCATCAATCTCAACCTCCACCTAAACTTGAATTTACCCTTTATCCCCCACAACATGATTTTGTTGCACACACACACTACACTTGAAACAATCTGCAACCCCAACAACCCCCTCCAACCTCCTTACCTCTACCAAACCCTATTTTTCCTAGTGCTCCCAGCCTAAACTCACACCTTAGGGAATATGATCTCGTTGAACAACTTATGAATACTCCCGCAAAAATATCCCTTTGGGATATTCTTCAAAATTCACCCAATTATCATTTAATGCTTCAAACCGCCTTGCAACAAATAGTGGTTCCTCCTGGTACAAACGCAAGTGATGTGGCAGCTCTTCTCGAGGGAATGAATACCCTTAATGTGGGTATTACCTTTCATCAACATGAGCTTCACCCGTTAGAATTAAGGAGACAAAATGAGGCTTTTATGATCATTTCCCAATATAATACAATAGGCATTAAGTGAACCCTTGTTGACAATGGCTCTGCTCTCAACGTGTGCAGTGTGAAACTTCTCGATCAATTACGTGTGGAAAAATCACAAATTAAACCTGATTCCTTATCCATTAGAGGATTTGACAACACAACAAAACAACCACTTGGTATAATCACTTTACCCATAATAGTCGGATTAGTTACCTTGCTAACTCCTATTCATGTCATGCCCTATGGTCTTGCATATAATATTCTCTTGGGAAGGCCATGGATTCATAAAATGCATGCGATACCTTTGACTCTTCATCGCATAATGAAATATGTCTATAACAACAAAGTATATCAAGTTGAGATAGATCTTGAGCTTGAGAGTTGTTTGCAACTTGAAAAAGGAACAACATGTCCTCTAAATACTTTAATCCCAACCTCTCATATTGACCCTCTTCAGACTAATAAACAGGAAACCGAATCCATGTCTAAATTGCTCAATGATGATTGGGGAACATAGGAATTTACTCCTTCATTCAAGGATGAATACATAATTACCCGCAAGGAGGCGGAAAAACAAGAACAACCAACAGTTATGTCCACTCAAAATTCACAAGAATCTTCCCCTTCCTCTATCTCACCTCCCTTGGATGGAAACACATCTTACACAACAAATTTTGATGAGATAGATTATCAACAACCACCCAATCCTAAGGAAATGGAGAGACTTTATGGACGTGGTTATGAGCTTATGAAACAATTGGGGTACAATGGTAAAGGATGTGGAAAACATGAACAAGGCATTTGT
The DNA here is from genome assembly GCA_007258455.2 of Sequoia sempervirens. Lineage (NCBI taxonomy): Eukaryota > Viridiplantae > Streptophyta > Pinopsida > Cupressales > Cupressaceae > Sequoia > Sequoia sempervirens. The sequence continues at coordinate 68,663,621 of VDFB02000007.1, forward strand.
GTCCCTATTGAGCCTAATACACAAGACATAAATACTGGTTTAGGATATTCCTTTTATAAGACAACAAAAGCAACTCAACGACCCTCATTAAATATCAACACTATCACATGTAAACCACGAACTACACTTAAACTCAAACATCCTGAATTTCTTGATATGAATTCTCCACCATATTGGGAGTATGTTGAAAGTGATGAAGGTTTGAAATAAATGTTAGGTGCTATTGATCAATCATCTTCCTCTAAACGAAATGTTACATGCGCTATGATATGTTCCAAGCTGCAAAATACCGATGATCATGAGAAAACCATGGAACCATACGATCCTAAGTTTCCTAAGTCGAATGCACTCCCCCTTGGAGATACAATTGATATACCAATGGACATCAATGATACAAAAAAGTTCATTAAGATTGGGAAGTGCCTTGATGACGAAGAACAAGAGGATACTACACTTTTACTCCATGATTTTTCTGAAATTTTTGCTTGGAAATATTTCAATATGCCAGGTATAGAACCGAAAATTGTCACGCATAACATTTTTCTTGAAAACGATGCTAGTCCTGTTTGATAGATGATACGAAAAATGAATCCTAAGATAGCCTTGCATGTTAAAGAAGAGCTTGAAAAACTCCTCGATGCAGGTTTCATTCGTCCTATTGGTTATTCTCCTTGGATCTCAAATATTGTTGCAGTTGCCAAACCTGATAATCGTATTATGATATGTACAAATTTTCGTGATTTGAATAAAGCATCCTTAAAAGATGATTTTTCGCTTCCTAATATTGACATGATTATGGACTCAATTGTTGGACATGCTTTGTTGTCATTCACGATGGATTTTCTGGTTATAATCAAATCTTCATCAACCCACAAGATCAATACAAGACAACATTCACAACTGTTTAGGGAACGTTTTGTTGGGTTATGATGCCTTTTGGACTAAAAAATGTCGATGCAACGTATCAAACAACAATGAAATTGATATTTCATGATTACATACATAAAATATTAAAAGATTGTGTTGATGACATCCTTGCCAAATCCTTGCGATGACAAGACAATGTGACTGTCCTTCGCCAGATCTTTGAACAAATACGTAAATGCAACATGAGACTCAATTCAAAAAAGTGTCTTTAGAGTAGATAGTGGACAAATTTTAGGGTTTATCATATCTCACAGAGGCATCAAAGTGGATACAAAGAAAATTGATGATATCATTAACATGCCACCTCCTCGCAATATTTCTCAATTATGCACGTTATAAGGACGAATCCAAGCCATCCGTCGCTTTGTCGCTTCTTTAGCTGATAAAATGTTACCTTTCACACATCTCCTCAAGAAGGATGTCCCCTTTGATTGGAATGAGGATTGTAAACAAGCCTTTGAGAGTTTGAAGGAATACCTTGTAACTCCACTATTTTACAACCTGTTGTGCCCAATAAACTGTTCATCCTTTACATTGCCACATCTACTCATGCTCTTCCAACCTTGTTAGCTCAGAAAGATGATAATGGAAAAGAACATCCTGTTTATTACATTAGTCAAACCCTAATCGATTATGAAACCCAATATGCGCCAATTGAAAAGCAATGTTTGGCCCTTGTATTCGCTACTAGTAAATTGTGACATTATTTACTAAATGTAAAAATACAAGTTATGACAAAATTTGATCCTCTCAAACATATTTTCAATAAAACAGACTTATTAGGACGTTTAGCTAAATGGGTTATGTTGTTAACTGAGTTTGACCTTAAGTTTTTTTTGCAAAAATCAATTAAAGGACAAGCCTTGACCAACCATTTAACTAATGCCCCTTCCCCTCTTGCGATACCCGGTAATGATTCTTTTCCTGATGACAGTGTATTGACAGCCAATGTTTCTACATGGACATTATATTTTGATGTATCTAAGTGTAGAATAGGTTCTGGTGCTGGAATAATATTAATTCTGCCCAAAGGAAAACCTATTCCCTTGTCATATCGATTGAATTTCCTATGTACAAATAACACTATTGAATATGAGGCCTTAATCGCTGGAATACGCACTGCTTTATTTATGGGCATTACAGACATCAAGATATTTGGTGACTCGCAATTAGTGATCAAAGAAATCAATGGTGACTATCAAGCTAAACATGATAAATTATCCAAATATAAAGATCTCACAACATCCTTGCTGGCGAAATTTAATTATTTTACCATTGATAACATCTTGCGAAAAGACAATTGACATGCAGATGCAATGGCCAATGTTGCTTCTCTTATATCCCTTTCTAATCCTTCACAAGATATTATATTCACTATTCATCCCATCATGAAACCTTCTGTTGTGCATGTTTTGCACACACGCCTCACTGAAGGCAGGGACCCCCTCTTTTTGCTCTTGACGGGTTGTTTTTCCCTCGTCTCAATTTTGGCACTCCCATTTTCTGGCATAAGTTGTCCCTAATCCTAAAAATGATTAATTTCATGTTGGCCCAATTCACCAACTTAAGTTTTGCTAAGTCATTTTCCCTTGCGGGCCAGCTCCTGTGGGCTTCCGTTTGCTTTTCGCCCGACGTCCATTAAGCTTCGCGAACTCGCATTTGCGGATTTCCTCTTGCCATTTGTCGTTGCACTCTGTCGTTTGCCTACAGCCGAGCCCTTGCATTTTCCTGACGAGCGGGACCCACACCCGTTTTCGCCGCTACGTCTTCCATGCTCCTCAGGCCCGCAGTTACGGATCGCCCTGTGTGGGTTTATGTCCCTGTTTCGCTATTCTCGCGACGACCGACCCTTAACCGCCGCCCGCTTGGTCAGCTCCACATTTAGTCTTGTCATTATTGTCTTTGTTGTTGATGGAGTAAACCAAACCCAACTTGCCTCAAAGCCGCTCAAGCGATCATGGGTCTTTGTGTGCAACCTTCCTTCACCTGACCATCATTCTCTAGATGACATGGCTTCTCATCACCCTGTTAAGCGAGACCCACATAAACCATTCCCTCGCTACCAAAATTCATAGTCCATGGGAAAACTTTTGAGTCGCAACGCGTTGGCAGGTCCGCCCTTGCGGGTCGCCACCTACGGGAAGCCATCATCACATCGCCGTTCCACAATGACGATTCTTCACTGCCTTCCCATCCCGCAGGCCCGCAACCTTTCAGTGCCATCACCCTCTTGTAGATCTTCCTCCAAAAACCTCAACCTATTTTCTATCGTTTTCTTGATGACATTCATCAAACGGCGTCCTACATTCAGTTATTCGCAGATCATAGAATCAACTAGGCCATCTACAAAACCGGTGTGCTAATCATGTTGTGATTATCATATGCTTCCTTTGAGGTCCGATGATTCTAAAGCCAAGGAAGTATCCAAGAAGTGGTATTTCGACGCAATTAACATTCAAACATATGGGGCCTATCTGAACCATGTTCATATCCAACACTTATGAGGAGAGGAATAAGAATTATAGTGAAATCACACTTTTATCTTTAGGAGGGTGGTGAAATGCGAAAGTGTGGGTAATTAAATGTTAAATGGGGATTTTCTAAGATTAAATCTAAGAAGAGAAAATCCGCCCGATGGACCTAGAATTAACAAAAATTGCAATGCGGATGGTGGAACTTGTCCCACCGTCTCTTGAAGCGAGATTCTCACCATGACCACTCACGCCCATCAGGTGGCAGTCATCAAAATCCTACCTCCTTCACTGTCTCCTCCTATCAACCACCCGCTCTACCCTCTATGCCTACGTTGATGGACTTACACCATGTGGGGCCCGCCATTGCTCTCGTCGTGCACTCTTAGAAACGACTTCCCGCTATGTGGGTACCACCATCTCCATGGCCGCCCATTTAACAGTAGTATATTAATGGTGCCTCACAAGAGCATCGACACCTCCCATTCCCACAGGTTGGGGCATTATGGCCTTGGCACGATTTCAAACTCTGTAGCGACCAATTGAAAGGGATAAAGGCAGAGGCACCTTTGGAAAAGTCGATAGAATAACAATGATCAAATGAGAACTGATCCCATCATCATGAAGCATCGTAAAGTTTAAATGAACGATGAGTTTACATAAGTCAAGTATCAAGATCATATCGACATTCAAGAATATGCAATTAAAGAGAATTTTAGTATATGGGACTGCCACTAGTGTAGTCGTTTGCATGGTTTTTCCCCTGGTCCTTTTAAAGAATGATTTTTCCTAGCTTAGCTTGCACCATGTCTACCTCGTCATACTCTTTGTACTCAATAATGCAAAATACTTCTCATGATTGAGCAAATGCTTAGGGGCCCGATCATCGTTGTCGCTCCCTAGTACATCAGTTTGAATAATTAGCCACTTGAAGAATGTGGTTCGAGGCGATTTAATCAAGAACTTGCATTCGTGGATAACTCCTAATGAGGTAGAAAACTTCCCGCCGGTGACACATGAGCTCTATTGGACATTTCATAATAGCACATTGGGAATGCGGGGATATAACGATAGGAAATAATAAGTGATAGTGTTGGGCGAATCAAGTTGTCGGTTGGGCTACCTCTGCAAATGAGTTTCACACATAAGGCAACATGGCCATGGTTTTTGGGGGTTGTGGGTTCTTCCTTCTTGGTGGACGTCTCCTCTAACACCATCCTTCAACGTCAATCTTCCTGCATCCACCCGTAGGGTTCATTCTAAGGAATGTTGGTATGCGGGGTCCGCAGCGTGGGTGGATGTCTATGCAATGTCGTTCCTAAACAGCGAACTAATGATGGTCATCTGCACCTTCATTCCTAATGACATTCATTAATGTGGGTCCCGATTGGGGGCTTGTCATGGCTGACGACCATTTCTAAGTTGCTTTCCTCTGATCGCAACCAACTCTCACCTGTCTGATGGCATTTTCATCTGTGGAACCTGCCACTTTTGTGGATGTCTTCTCAGTAGCATCGGATGATGACAACGTCATGTTTGTTCCCATGGGATACAAACTGAAGCATAAGGGATGGATGAGCATTTATTCATTAATTGACGATATATATTGAGTCTAAGGAATGTGCATATCAACCTTGTTCTTGATCACCCCATGCAAATACGAGGCTACTCTAAAGCAGGATGGATACAAACAACAGGTCGAGGAATTGGCCGTGGAAGAGAAACTAAAAATCCTTGGGAAGAATAATGAGAACATTTAAAAGGATGTCCATCCAAGAAGACTGAGATAGCGAAGCTTGAGGATGTATCGATTATTTCACTAATGAAATCTATTTCATCTGCAACTTCTTGACTGACTTCACCAACGCTCATCCCGCACTCCACACAATTGTTGTCTGCTCAGCTATTTCAAACGACAACCATCACCCGACGTCCTCCTGCATCTCCTTACTTGTGGCCTTCTCCAATGCGGGTTCCGCGTCATGTCACGCCGCTACCACCTCCATCTTTGGTTCCTTCAATGTCAACGTCTTTGCCATCCTCCTCCACAACGACCGACTGATGTATGTTGCCTGCATTGATAATTTTGATTAAATATTTCAAAGAATGTAAGGACTAGCTAGGACAGGTGCAACAAAATGGAAAAGTTCGGTAAGGTTGGGCGAGTTGAGAGGAGTAATATGACTCCTATTGGCTTGATTGGCCGATTTAATATGAAGGCAGACTCGGGGAGGTCCTTAGATGCTGCACTATGAAGGAACGAAATCATACGAAAATTGAGGGTTGCATGCAATACCATGAGTGTGGGCGACTATGAAGATCACCAAACAAGCCGAAGATGGTAAGGAGGGGACTTAATTAACAAAAGGCCGAAAGGGTGTTGTGCGAGACTTCTCACGTGGGAAGCCGTCAGTGTTTTACCATTTACAAACAACATCTTTAGCATTACATCCCGCACCAATATTTTTGATGGCTTCCTCTTGTACGGGGCCTGTGAATCCTATGATCGTCCCTATGAAAATTGATGAGGTCGGCATGGTCATTAATCCAAGTCATCAAAACGTATACATCAATGGAAGGAATGAAGGGGGGGAATCATGAGAAGGAATTTATCAAAAGTCACTCTTCCCGAAGCCGTGAATCTCGGAAAGCAATATAAAGGAGAATCCAATATGAGTGGTAAGAGCGGGATTACGAGTGTATAAGGAATTGATGAATTGTAAGATCGTTGGGATTGCATTGTGTCACTTGCAGATGCATTGGGGCAGAACAGTGCATGCCCGTAGCCGTTTTATATCGTGACCATGAACTTTCAGTTTGCGGGGCCTGCCACCTCCATTGTTGTTCAAGTAACCATCTTCTATGGAACACCCGCATGGGGTCATTGCACACCCAAGATTTGACTAAGGGAGATCAACTCGAGTTTTTGTCCTTCATTTCAAGAGGAAAGGGAGTGCGTAATAATCATAGCCATGCATATGTTCATGTAGCAACAAAGGAAGTTCAAAGTTTAGAAACATCGCCAAGAAAGGAGTATTATATGACTTTGCAAACTATTTTCCCTTGTGGACTTGAGAGCTGATGAAGTAAATAACTGAAGTGAATTAAATGACCATTGCAAAGAATTCAAAGAATTCCATTATGAATGTTAAATTATTTGCACGAGCCTGATTTGATTTATTATTTCATGCAGGACTTCGATTGCAAGATGAAGATCATCGAAAGAGCTTACACATAGGGAAATTGCTTGCGATACATTCACCTTTGGCATTGCACATCTAAAGATGTGTCCATGGAACCACAAATGTGACCTAAAGAAGAGAAGGAAGGTGAAACCATAAGGAATATAATCCAAGTGAAGAACTTACACAATGTCCACCAAGCCTACGAAGGGATGTAATAGTCATAAAACCACCTACAGGGCCGAACCAAGGAAAGGATCCCAACCCATGAATAGTGCACGCAATATATTATTTGGGGGGAGTATTGCAAAAGAAAATAGTGATGAACTCATTAGGGATGGCTGAAAAATAGATGACAACATGCCAAGGAAGGACAGTACCAAGAACACAAATGACTGTTCGCCAAAACCAGAGGCAAGAGGAGAGGTTGTTTTTTTCTTCATCAAATAATTGTTATCCATCCGGGGTTGTCTCACAAATCAGGGGTAGTCAATTTGTTGATGCAGGTCATCGTCGAGGCCCATCTGATCCAATGAAGAATGTTGCAAATCCATCAAATGGAAGGCAACCTTCAAACAGTTTCTGCTACAGTAAAAGAGCAATCAACTAAATGACAAAATTGCTATAGTAACGGGCCACTAAAGGACAAAATAGGAATGAGACAAAACTGTATTTTATATTGTTGGATAATGAGGGGTAGGTGAAACCCTAATGTAAGCAAATTTGGGCCATTCATTGCGAATCAATCCTAGCCATTCATTTGGGATTTGGAAAACTATAAATAGGGACTTGCCCCTCATTTGTCAATGGTTGGAGAGCTGATGTAAAAACATTTTGCAACAATAGAAAGCAACATTGCATGATTTATGGGTGTTTCTTTTCAGTTTGCTCATTATGTGTGCATGGTTTTACTTCCCTCTTGGTTTTAGTTATTAGTTGTTTGAGTGGAAGTGATAATGGTGTTTGTTGTTACAGTATTTGATGAATTTCCAACTCATGCTTTTTGTGGTTTGTTGATGATGAATCACTTTGTAAAGCTAGTCTGAGCTTCTTTATTCATTGCTGCAACTTAGTTCAATTTCATGTTCATGATGTGTGTGTGCAATCTGAAAATCTACAATCCTTAAAATATTGCACTAGTTTTGTGTAGCTGTAGGTTTCTCTTGGTCAAGCAAAACCTAGTTTAGGAAGTTTGTCTACTATAGCAGCCTCCATGACCACTGTTCACTCATAGTTTGAGGTCTAAGAACTTCTCCCTTTCCTTGACCCTTTTTCCTTTTTTTTAATAGTGACTTTGAACAAGGTTCATTGCACATTATAAAGCGAAATCTGAAGCTGAAAGAAGTTGTAGACTGCTATTTTGAAAATGTAGCAATTGCACATTAATTTCACACCTTGGAACTCCATTTGTAGACCCAACTTCCCACACTTTTCAACTCATCCATAAGTCTGCTTTGTGATTCCAACAAATCACATGAATCAACTGAGGTATTCCAAGCACTGTCAAGACCTGACATTAGAGACCTTGGGATAGTGTTTTGCAATTTGATTGTGGAAGATTGTCTTTCAAGAGAGGTGATGCACCTATGCATTACCTATGTTGAGAAGTGCATAAAAAACACATCAACACCTTCAATCACTGATATCACTCTTGCCGCATTCGTCACAACCAAGAACAATTCAAGTGAATGGTATGATGCTATTTATAACTATATAAAAGATGGTACCCTTTCCAAACCTATCACAAGTAACACCCACGCTCGTATAAAAAAATTAGCCACCAAGTACATCATTCTTGCCGATGTGTTATACCGATGGTCCTTTGATGGAATTTTAATTAGATGCCTTAAGGATTTTGAAATTAATATAGCACTCGAACAGGCTCATGCCGGAAGTTGTGGCAGTCATTTTGGTGTAAAGACCCTCATGCAAAAACTCCTTCATGCAGGTTATTATTGGAAAAATATGGAAAAAGACTGCTATGCGTATGTTAAGCAATGTCATAAATGTCAAGAACATAGTCATTTATTTCACGCTCCTGCTTCTGAGCTCTGTGTCCAAATCCCTATTTGGGGGCTAGATATAATTGGAAAAATATCCCCGCCATCCTCCATTGGGCATACGTTTATCATCACTGCCACTAATTATTTCACAAAATGGGTAGAGGCTATTCCTCTTCGATCTACGACTGCTGAGATAATCTGTTGATTCATCCTTGAGCACATAATTGCTCATTTTGGGCTCCCTTCCGCATTAGTTTTTGATAATGGAACACCATTTAAGAATAATGATGTGAAGAAGTTCTTGGAGACTTTCCATATTCAACACCGTTTTTCAACACCTTACTACCCACAATCTAATGGTCAAGCAGAGTCAACTAATAAAGTCCTTGAACAAATTTTAAAGAAAACTGTTAACACAAATCACAAGGACTGGCACACACAACTGCATTATGCACTTTGGGCTTATCGCACAAGTGTTTGTTCCTCCACTGGATCAACACCTTATAACCTAGTTTATGGTACTGAGGCAATCATGCCCTTGGAGTTAGAAATCCCAACATTACGGATTGTTCTTCAAGGTTTGATTGACAATAACACTTATAAGACCGAACAATTACATCAACTTGAAATGCTCGATGAACAACGCATTAACGCTTTTGAGCATCTTCAAGCTTATTGCAAAAGGCAACAACATTATTACAATCTCAATGTCATCCCTCACACATTTGAAAAGGGTGACTTAGTTCTATCTGCAAATTAGCGTAATGTCAACACCGACCCTAATGAACGCGAAAAATTCAGTCCTAATTAGTTAGGACCCTATATTGTCGACAAAAGCTATGGGTCTGCTGTGTATGCCTTAACGAAACTCAATGGAACACCCCTTAAAGAACTAATCAATGTCACACATTTGCGATGGTATTATATTTAATCCCTTTTGAATAGTATGAATTATAAAGCAGTGTTGTTAAGTGTTATGGGATCTTCCCTTATACGCTTTCACATTGCTTCATTTTTGACAACTCTCTTACAAGTTTGTCTTGAACACTAAAGTGATTATTTATAATCCCTTTAGGCTTCATGCTATTCACTTTCATCTTGTGTGTTGTGATAAGTTACATTTAATTTATCATAACATACACAATCATTATGTTGTATCTAAAATAAAATTGCAATATGTTTTAATTAAATCACATATGTTTTGTTAAATCATGAATATATTAATTAAAGTAATATTTCCAAGGTTATTTAATTAATCACATTGCCATTTAACATTCAATCACATTTTATGAATCATAAAAACATAAAAAAAACTTCTATGTCTATATATATCTCCACAAGTTTTATGTACATATCATCATAGAATACATCACCAAGGTTTGTGAGAACTAGACCCCTCAACATCTAGTGCTCGCGATCCAGTACCTGGATGTTGTGAGATGGTAGTGTGTGATCGTGATCATGATCCACCAAATCTAAGTGTGAAGTCCAAACCTTGTGCTCACCCAAGGGCCACATCTCTCTCCTCCCATAGTCATGTTATCTTTGCTTGCATTCCCTCCATGTCATCAAAACTCTGGGATGATTGCCCTACGACCTCTGCTCGATGTAGGCATCTCATCACACTCTCATAAGCTTCCCATAGTCTTGCGAAAGGTCTAAGTGACTCTGGCTCCTCCTCCACAATACATGGGGGCATGTAATCAGGGTCCATCTCCTCCTCGTCGATAGATGTGGGTACTATCTCTGCAACAACCTGACGGTAGAACTCCTGCAAGTCCCTCGTCGCTCCTGCAAGGAAGGAACATCACACAATTAGTAATCATCATCATGATATATATATATAAAACAACGTAATCACTCAAGTACATGCATAAAATCAAATATCATCACCTATGTCACCGATCGGATGTGTCACCTCAATGTCATCCTGTACTGGGGGCATGGAGGTTGTGGGAGCCTCCCCTTGGCTAAGTATTGGTGCCAGTTGCAACTGCTGCTTGTGACCTCATCCTATGGATTAGAGAGAAATTCCCCCCTCATGATGGTCCTTAGCTACTGCCTCATCACTCTCACTCAAGGGTGACTCCTCCTCCTCCTCCTCTCCCTCCTAATCCTCATAATCTGGATCTATGTCCTCATCATACTCATCATCGATCACATCAGTAAATATATTAGTTGACTTGTAGCGTGTCTCCTCGGCCCTATCCTCCTGCTCATCTCCATCATTTGGTAGTGGCTCTACATCTCCCACCGGCTCATCCATCGGGAATACTGGTGTTGGTCGAGTCACTGCCCACCACTCCTCATACTCTGCTATGGCATCAACGTCATCTGCGTCAGAGAATGGTGGCTGGTCGTGATCAAAATCATCAATCATTCTTGGCTACATGCTTGAGCATGAGTCGCACTGTATCACTCAGTCTCTGGGCACTTCGTGTTGATCTCTTGAAAGAGGATTATGTTCGGGGTGGTGTCTGCACCTATCCAAATTGTCGCATGACTCAATCATAGTAGAATGGTCGTACTACATGGTCATGGAGGCCAACTGAAAATATATCCATCTACATCCTCCTCAACTGTTTGGTATAATTTGGCCACTGCAATGTCAGCTGATAAGGTCTCCAAAGGACCTTGTCCTCATCCAGTCGGTCAAATCGTACCCTCCAAAAGTGCAAATCACCATATTGCCATAGTCGCCGCAAAGGATACCCAAAAGCTCGACTATTGTTGTCGCACATGGATAGCCAAATGGTCTAGTACATGTGATGTGCTCAAGTCACCACACCTATAGAAGTGTGTAATGCACCATACCATCCACCTTTCGTAATATAAATCACCCCAAATCATAATAGAGATGTGCCAGCATACTCCGACCCCAGGCGTATACTGTCTGCTGCTCTTTCATCCCTTGAATCATGTGGACTAGTCCTCCCTCGAGGTGCCCACCCCAGCCATTAGGGACAAGAATTAGTGCTACGGTGTGCATCATAATACATCGAACCACTAGTGCCTGTGAATATAATAACATGGACAAATCAATCCATCCTCTAACTCGTGCATCATGAATTGGACCATCTACACAATACTGTAAATTAGCCCTCTGCTCATGGAAGGTACAATCTCTATGGAAATATACTTGCTCTCCTCGAATCGACACGCGAAGAATCTAGTGTACATCCTCTAGTGTGATCGTCATCTCTCTTATAGGCAGATGAAATGTGCATGTATCTACATTCCATCACTCGTAGAGAGCTATCAACATGGCATTGTGGTATCTCATGGGAGGCATAATATATTCCAAATAGATCCCAACAGCCTGAAGATGCTCCGTCTCCTCTACTAATAGTGTTGGAGCCAAATCTCTCAGAAATATCAACTGTCTCCCCCCTAACCGTTGTCGTCCTTGGGCGGGTACCTATAAAATTTACACAAATATGCTCTAACATTCATCTCAAATCTTTCAATTTTACATTTTTCATCATGCAAGTGTGCTAAAGTTAATCTAGTGTGCTTTCCTAAAGGAATTAGACACTTTAGAACCCTTTTGGGAAATTCTACAAAGAAATGAGACACTTCGCAAAGAAACATGACACTTTGCGAAGAAATAGGACACTTTGCGAACAAAAGGGACACTTTGCAAAAAAAAGGGGACACTTTGCGAACTTTTTTCTGAGATCCTAAATCAACCCAGATATGCCTCAAAATTCATTAAATCATTACAAAATCACAAAACAATGGTTGCAAAATCAACTCACCTCATGCTGACGCTCGACGCGCACCACCTGGTCTTAGAGATTGTCCAATCATGCAGGTGTGTACCCTCGTCTACTCGGAATTTTCCGTCTCACTCGTCACTCTCACACTACAAGCAAGTAAAATGAAATAGTAAGTGAAAAATTCATTTCCTTTACCCCTTTAACCTATTTTAATTTCTTTTTACTACACCATGCATAAGGGTTTCTTTTATCTTACGACTTCCTTTTTCTTCAAACAAACGTAACGGGAGCTAGGGAACTCTGTTTCTGATGTTGTTTGATGCGTTGGAATCATGATTCTGCACCCGACATCATTAGATGTCTATCGTTATGCGACATGGTACTTGGAAATGTCCTTTGATATGATATTTTGGGTTCAACGTGGCTAGATTGCTACCTTTTCCACCTCCGTAAAGTAAGCGAAATCAAGGGGGGCATACATCTACTCTTGAATTTGATTTCTAAGAGTTAGGAAAAAGGATTTTTGATAACTAATGAATTTGTGTTGCAGGATGCGGTTTCCTAATGTTGTGGTTTTGTAGATAACTACATTGGGGGCTTCATTCTCCCAACTTTTGAATGAATATCCTTTTATAAAATAGCGTACACTGTTTAGAATACTTTAGCTTGCATATGCATGTAGTCATATGGGCACTAAAGTGGGGGCTTAATGTGTTGCCATAAATTGTATAATCTTGAAGAAAGAGACAATTTTGCGGTAAAACTGGGTCCTACTTTAGGCACCTTGTATCAATTATTCCTTAAAATTGCATTTATAGGCCCCTAATACTCATGATTTTGGACTTTGAGGCCTAATTCACTCATAAAACCACTTAAATCCTGACAAATACCACTCAAACCACTCAAATTTCATGAAACCCACCAAAAATGTCCTTGGTGGGACTAAGTCGCCCAAGGTGGCAACTTAGTCCCTTTTGGGGTATTTTCCACTTTTGAGCGGGAATTTCATTAATTCAATTTAATTTTTCAGTGGATGTTGGCCTCTTAGGTCTAAATAATAGGAAAATTAGGTGTTGATGCTTATAAATACACATTTTAGGTCATTTTTCACATCTCTTAGTCATTTTTACAAAACAAAATTCTAAAGTCAAGTCTTCTACAAAGTTTCATTAGCAAAAGTTGAAGTTTTAGGGTAGAAAACTAGGGTTTTTGCAGGTCTTGACGCTCACTCTTCATTCAAGGTTCAACATTGCAAAGAGTTATTAATGGATTCCTATGGTGAATCATGGAGAAATCTAGGTTGAGGAGATGCAACTAGCCATCAAATCACACCTAAAGACTTGTTTTCAAAGTGATTCCATATTCCATTTTTTTCTTCTCTATTTTCATATTAAGGTTTGCATTTCATTTAGATTCCATTTGCATGTCTTTTGTCTCCATTTTGATGTGTTGTACTATTTCTAGGGTTGAAGTCTTGCATCAATCAAATCATATTTGCATATCTTATTCTAGCACAATAGAATAGGGTTTTTGACATAATTCAGATTTTCCTAGTCTTTAACACACTTAATGCTATGGTTTTATGCAGATTTTATCTTCCATGAAGTTTAAATACCAACTAGGGGTTTGACCAAGGGAAAACCCCCATTAGAAACTAATTTATCTTTTGTTTTGCAAGGTTTTTCGAAGATTCAGATCTAGATTTCTGTAAAAAAGTAGAGTGGAGGTTGAGGGCTTCCATTTCCACTTTCGAATTTGCAGAAAATCCAAAGTGGACTAAGTCGCCCCTAGTGGTGACTTAGTCCCACTGCATTGCTTTTTCAAAAAAATTTGTAGTTTTAGACACCCTTTTGGCAGAAACAACCTTCTGGGCAGTTTCCCTGGTTTGGGACTAAGTCGCCCAGCCTAGCGTAAGTGTCCCAGTTGCCTCAAAAATCAAAATTTCTAGAATTTCAGTGGTCTATGCAATCTCTAGTCTATTCCTCATTAGTCTCTAGGTGCATAGTTCCTATTTTGCATCTTCATTTTGTCATTTATTGCATTTATTTTACTTTTTTGCATCACACCGTGATTTCCAACACTTTACATTTTCCAAGTTTTGCATCATTAGATCACTTCATTTTCATATCAGAGCATTAGAACATAATAATTAGGTAAAATACATCTCATTTACATTGACTTTCAGTGTAAACCCTTGCATTTTGGACCCCATCCAATCCCCTTTAGACTCCTTTTAGGTGAAAAAACCCTAGGATGAGCAAAGTATTGTGAGGACAACCCAAAATCATCTCAAATTTTTCATTCATATATGCTCTAACATTCATCTAAAATCTTTAATTTTTACATTTTTCATCATGCAAGTGTGTTAAATTTCATCTAGTGTGCTTTCCTAAAGGCCCTAGACACTTTAGAACCCTTGTGGGACATTCTGCAAAGAAATGGGACACTTCGCAAAGAAACAAGACACTTTGTGAAGAAACAACACTTTGTGAACAAAAGGGACACTTCGCAGAAAAAGGGGAGACTTTGCAAACATTTTTCCGAGATCCTAAACCAACCCAGATATGCCTCAAAATTCATTAAATCATTACAAAATCACAAAGCGAAGGTTGCAGAATCAACTCACCTCATGTTGATGCTCGTCGTGCGCCACCTGGACTCAGAGACCATCCAATCATGCACTTGTGTGTACCCTCGTCTACTCGAAATTTTCCATCTCACTCATCACTCTCACACTACAAGCAGGTAAAATGAAATAGTAAGTGAAAAATTCCTTTCCTTTACCTCTTTAACCTATTTTCATTTCTTTTTACTACACCGTGCATTAGGGTTTCTTCTCTCTTACAACTTCCTTTTTCTTCAAACCAATGTAACGGGAGCTAGGGAACTCTGTTTTCGACATCATTTGATGGATTGGAATTGTGATTCCACACCCGACATCATCAGATGTCTATCGTTATGCGACATGGTACTTGGAAATGTCCTTCGATATGATATTTTGGGTTCAACGTGGCTAGATTGCTACCTTGATTCCACCTCTGTAAAGCAAGTGAAATCAAGGGGGGACATACATCTACCCTCAAATTTGCTTTCTAAGAGTTAGGAAAAAGTATTTTTGATAACTAATGAATTTGTGTTGCAGGATGCGATTTCCTAATGTTGTGGTTTTGCAAATAACTACATTGAGGGCTTCATTCTCTCGACTTTTGAATTAATATCCTTTTATAAAATAATGTGCACTGTTTAGAATATTTTAGCTTGCATATACATGTAGAGTCATATGGGCACTAAAGTGGGGGCTTAATGTGTTTCCAAACATTGTATACTCTTGAAGAGAGACAATTTTGCGATAAAATCAGGTCCTACTTTAGGCACCTTGTATCAATTATTCCTTAAAATTGCATTTATAGGCCCCTAATACTCATGATTTTGGACTTTGAGGCCTAATTCACTCATAAAACCACTTAAATCCTGACAAATACCACTCAAATTTTGTGCAACCCACCAAAAATATCCCTGGTGGGACTAAGTCACCCAAGATGGCAACTTAGTCCCTTATGGGGTATTTTCCACTTTTGAGTGAGAATTTCATCAATTCAATTTAATTTTTCAGTGGATGTTGGCCTCTTAGGTCTAAATAACAAGAAAATTAGGTGTTGATTCTTATAAATACACATTTTAGATCATTTTTCACATCTCTTAGTCATTTTTACAAAACAAAATTCTAAAGTCAAGTCTTCTACAAAGTTTCATTAGCAAAAGTTGAAGTTTTAAGGCAGCAAACTAGGGTTTTTGTAGGTCTTGAAGATCACTCTTCATTCAAGGTTCAACATTGCAAAGAGTTATTAATGGATTCCTATGGTGAATCATGGAGAAATCTAGGTTGAGGAGATGCAACTAGCCATCAAATCACACCTAAAGACTTGTTTTCAAAGTGATTCCATCTTCCATTATTTTCTCTATCTTCATATTAAGGTTTGAATTTCATTTACATTCCATTTGCATGTCTTTTGTCTCCATTTTGATGTGTTGTAATATTTCTAGGGTTGAAGTCTTGCATCAATCAAATCATATTTGCATATCCTATTCTAGCACAATAGAATAGGGTTTTTGACATACTTCAGATTTTCCTAGTCTTTAACACACTTAAGGATAGGGTTTTATGCATATTTTATCTTCCACAAAGTTTAAATACCAACTAGGGGTTTGAACAAGGCAAACCCCCAATTAGAAACCAATTTATCTTCTATTTTGTAGTGTTTTTTGAAGATTTAGATCCGAACTTCCTTCAAAAAGCATAGTGCAGGTTGAGGGCTTCCGTTTCCACTTTCGGATTTGCAGAAAATCCAAAGTGGACTAAGTCATCCCCAATGGCGACTTAGTCCCACTGCATTTCTTATATAGAAACTTTTGTGTTTCAGACACCCTTTTGGCAAAAACAGCCTTCTGGGCAGTTCCCTTGGTCTGAGACTAAGTCACCCAACCTGGCTTAAGTGTCCCAGTTGCCTCAAAAATCAAAATTTCTAGAATTTCAGTGGTCTATGCAATCTCCAGTCTATTCCTCATCAATTTCTAGGTGCATAGTTCCTATTTTGCATCTTCATTTTGTCATTTATTGCATTTATTTTACTTTTTTTGCATATCACACTGTGTTTTCTAGCACTTTACATTTTCCAAGTTTTGCATTATTAGATCACTTCATTTTCATATCAAAGCATTAGAACATCTTAATTAGGTAAAATACATCTCATTTACATTGACTTTGAGTGTAAAGCCTTGCATTTTTGACCCCATCCAATCCCCTTTCTCCTGTTAGGTGAAAAACCCTAGGAGGAGCGAAGTATTATGAGGGCAACCCAAAATCATCATTTACATTATGGTGAACCCAAAAGCATATAGGGGATGTTGGAGGAAATTGACAAACAAATTCCAAGAATATAGGGGTTGTTTTGACTTGGTTTTGGAGGGAATTGAGAGCATCTAGGAGCAGTTTTTGATGCTTTTATGATAGGTGAGATTAAGGCTTGGCCTTTTCTTCATTTTTTAGCCTTTTTGGAGTGGGTTTAGGGGCTAGTTTTTAGGATTTTTGGTTATGCACGACCAAGGGAGTTTTTTGTCCCTACTTTTGTGCATCCATTGGGGAAAGCATAAGTAACTTCAAACAACAGTTTGGAGGGAGTTCTTTCTTTTTTTTCAATATGTATTGTAGCTTATTTTAGAGCTCTTTCAGGAAAAAGACAGCATTGTAACTCAATCTCAGACATGTATAGTAGTATACATGTAATACCTTTTTATCAATGAAATTCAATGTTTTTACCTTCTTAGAAGCTGCCTCATTGTGTGTAGTGTGTGATTGATGAATATTCTTGTGAGTTTTGATAATTCCTTTAATGTTTGTCTCATTTTAACACCTTTAGGTAGAAGAAACATATATTTTTTCAAGTTGTAAGTTGTGTAGCGGTTCAAAGAACTATTTTAGTTGTGAAAGAGCTCATTTTCTTGAAAAGTGTTAAGAGAACTAAGCCTCCTTGCAAAAAACTTATGCATTAACATATAAAAATATCCAATTTGTGTTAAGTTAAGCTGAGCCATTGAGAAAATTGTGTATTAAAATAGCAATATAGGATCTAAGAAAACACATTTGGTGCATCACCCTAGGAGTTAGTTTTCATTTTCATGTTTATTTCTTACCCTTTTCCCAACAAGAAGTAGTTTTTTAGGTGAGTACCATAAGAGTCAGCTTTCTTTGGAGGTTCTTTTCTATTTTAGGTGACCCATAGCCCTAGAAAAGTTCTCATGTTTCTCCAATATGCTAAGTTTTGCAACTTAGCAGGGGCGCACTATTAGGAGACAATAGTTTTTGGCATGCTTAGTGGGACTCCGAATTGATTTTCAATTCTTTTATTCATCAATTAACTATTGTTTGGTGTGTACAATAGTTGTTTTCTACCTTTTGTGGTGTTTTAAATACATACCTAGTGACTCTAAAGCTCTAGTTTAGTGGAAACCAATGTAGAAAAACTTATGAAAAGGATAAAAACAAGAGGAAGTGTCATTTGTTTTTAATATTTGCAGCTGTCACCACCGAGGAGAAGTGGAAGAATAGCAAAAAGAACTCATGTTTCATCAAAAAGAGTTCAATCAACACCTCTCAATTTCAGACCAGCAGTAACAAGTGTATAAGTAACTTTAATTTATGTGCCTGTTAATCTAGTTCAGGTCAATCCAATGGCAAGAAATCAACCTTTTGTGCCCTTTAATGGAGGTAGTCCACTTAACTTGCAACAACATGATGACATTCCTATGGCTGCATTGAAAAGTTTTCCTTCTTTTATAGGAGAGGATCAAACTACTCCCATTGAGAATATCAGGAATGTGGCCTCACTATGTGGAGTCCATCACATCACTGAAGAAAATGTTGCAGTTAGGTTGCTAGTTGCTTCACTAAAAGGGAAGTCTCTTTAGTGGTTTAGAGGTTTGGTAGTTGGTTCTATTGAAAATTGGGATTAGTTGGGAGATGCACTGAATAAGCAGTTTGAAGACAAGTCTGATCACTTGCCACTAGTTGAACAAATGACTACAATCAAGAGAGCTCCTCAGGAGCAAATGACGAACTTCAACTTCCATTTTCAGAAGACATGGAACAAAATTCCTATCACGGTAAGATATTCTCCAGAGCATGCTTTTCTTTATTATTTGAAGGCTCTTAATAGTGATATTTTTGTTATGATACAATCCATGGGATGCACTTCTCTACCAGTTGCATTTGATATTGCAGTAAGGGCTGGAAATAATCTTATTCAAGCAGGTAAGATAGCACCTAGACCACCTATGCCCATTTATTTAACTTTCCATGCCTTTAAAAATACCACCTTTGGCTCCTATACCCACTATCCTTGTATTACCAACTACTGATAGTTAAGAAAAATCTATCCTAGCCCAATCTCTTGAGCTGCAAGCGATAAAGGGGTTACTTCAGTCATTTGGAAATGAGTTGGTGAACATAAATAAGTAGTAGTTTCAAAGTTTCAAGCCATACCAACCTTAAAACCAAGCACAGAACCAACCTTATCAGGAAAATAGGCTGCCTTATCAAGCAAATAACCAAGGTGCAAGGCAAAACCTTAACCCAAGGCCTTTTCAAGCATACAACTTGACTCCACTCAATTCATCTAAAGAGTTGGTTCTTGTTCAAAACAATATTGCACAAGACTATGAATGGTGTTTCCCTTGTAATCAACCCCATAACCAGTCCACTTGTTTGAATGGGGTGATTAACCAAGCCTTAATAGTACAAAATATGTCAAGTTTGCAGCCCAATGTACCTAGAGATGGATCTCCACAGTAATAGGAGCTACCTCCAAGTGATTCCACTCTCCTAAATTTGCAAGGAGATGATTTTTGTGGGGTCAATAGGGATGATTCTCCAATAATAGCTAATACAAGAGCCAAGAAGAGAGCTTTTGAGATTGGACAGTTAGCAAATAAAGAGCCTAACCAAGCTCCTATAACAAAAAAAGAGGTTGTTGGTCCATCTACCTCTCAAGCACCACATATACTGCAAAGAAATATACAAGGCACTACTAAGGAGTAGCCTAGAAATCAACCTCAACCAACCGACTTGCAAGCAGACCCTACTGTTATAAAGACCCATCAAAAGGTAACTTATGCACCCTTTAATATTCTTAAGCATATGAAGAAGACAAATGTTACCATGTCTATGTGGGATTCTTTGTCTATCATAAGACAATGAGATTTATTGCAATATGCATTATCATATTTGAATGTGTCAAGTGAAGTTCTAGTCAGTCAAGATAAGGTTGTTTTTACCAATACAACTCAAAACAACAGTGTGCAACCAGGTAAAGAAGTCAAACCTCCACCTTTTTATGTGTCTTTGATAATAGGAGATAAACAAGTCCATAATTGTATGATTGATTCAGGGGCTAGTAGTTTTGTTATGCCCAAACAAATTGTTGATAGGTTAGGTTTGAAATATCAACCTCTTGAAAAAAGTATTATTCAGCTTGATGGAACAACCATCAATATTGTAGGGGTCATTAAGGATTTGAGTCTTACTTTGCATGCATGCCCCAATTTTTCCATTCCACAAGACATATTTGTTATTAACTTGCCACCATATTTTTTTTTTGTCTCTCAAGAGATTTTACTACTAAAATAGGTGGTTACTTATCTTCAAATTAGACTCATATGTTGTTTAGGATAAGGTATGGAACTAGAGTGACCATTAAGTCTGATTCAATAACAAAATATCACATAGAACCTTACGTACCAAGTGCCATCAATGCAAATTGTGTTATTTTTGACCATGATGAACATACTGTTGCTCGAGAGCCAAATACCCAAACTGAGAGCATTCCTGACATCCTTTTGGATGAGTGGGCAGCAGAAAATGTTGAGGATGATCCAAGTAAAAAATTTGAAGAGGTAGGATTAGGTGTTTATATGATGCATGAGCCATATTCTATCATTCTTAACCTTGAAAAGAAGGACGAACAACAATAAAATGGAGTTTGGAATATGTTTTTTGATGGCTCAAGAAGCAAAAATGGATCTGGCGGGGGTGCTATGTTGGTATCCCCACAAGGTGAAAATTATTATTCAACTTTTTTGTTTTGCATTTATCTGTTCTAACAATATAGCCGAATATGAAGGTCTTATACAGGGTTTGGAATGGGCAAGGAAAAGAAAGATAAGTTGCCTACAAGTGTTTGGTGACAGTGAACTGATTGTAAATCAGGTAAGAAGCTTACATATGACTAAAATGATGTTCTTAAGTCCTATAAGAATAAGGTATGGGATATGATAGAGGAGTTTGATGCTTTTAATTTGATGTCTATACCTAGAAGTCAAAACAAGCATGATGATAGACTAGTTGCTACAGGTGCTCAGTTTGACATTCCAAATGATATTAAAAAGGACAAGGTACAATATTATGTTAAATTTGTAGTAGGGCAATCTATTCCTGATTATAATGTTCACTGGAAATTTTTTGAAAGTGATGAGAAGGTGTTTAGTCTTTTGCTTGAAGAAGATGAGTTTTCAGTGGGAAATCAAGAAAAGTTCAAACAACAGTATGGCGATCAGATTATACAGCTAAGGAAAAACAAATTACCCAAGGGTCTGGTCACTTTGGAATCCATTTTTAGTTCTGATGATCAGCTTAAGAAGGGAAAAACCAACATGCAGATTAACGAAGAACACTATGAAGAGCTTGAAATCTTCAAAGGGAAGCTCCTAAAATTGGCAAACTTTGTTCTCAAGAAGATAGAGAGGCTTTTGTTGCACTTTGTCAAGAGTTTCATGATATCTTTGCATGGGAATATTCTGATTTAAATGGTTTTGATCCCAAAATTTCCCAACATACCATAGAACTCGAGCCAAATGCAAAACCAGTTAGGCAAAAATAGAGGCCTTTAAATCCCAAGCTTGAACCTCTTATGATAAAAGAATTGACTAAGTTGATTAAGGGTAAAATCATTTTCCCAATAAAACATACCTCATGGGTTTCTAACCTTGTTCTGGATAGAACGAAAAATGGAGAAATAAGGCTTTGTGTGGACTTTAGAGACTTGAATAGGGCCTCATTGAAAGACTGCTACCCATTGCTCTCTATGGAATAGATCCTTCAAGTTGTTGTAGGTTCTGAGAGATTTTCTTTGTTTGATGGTTATTATGGTTATAACCAAGTGTTAGTAAAGGAAGAGGATCAATATAAAATTGCATTTACCACAAAATTGGGGGCAATGGCCTATAAGAGAATGCCCTTTGGTTTGTCCAATGCTAGTGCCACCTTTCAAAGGGAAATGGACATGGAATTTCAAGGTTTGATTTACAAGTTAGTGCTCATTCACCTTGATGATATAATGGTTTTTTCTAAAAATGTTGATGAGCATATTTCCCATTTAAGACAAGTTTTTGAAAGGTGTAGGGAATATGGCATATCCCTCAATGCCAAAAAAATGTATTTTTTCTATTGATTATGGCAAGCTCCTTGGACATGTAGTTTCAAAGCAGGGAATTACCATTGACCCAGGAAGGGTAAGTGTCATTCTTGCTTTACCTTTGCCCAGCCATAAAAAGGGGCTGCAAAGTTTCCTTGATAGAATTAATTTTGTGAGAAGATTTATACTGGATGTGGCAAATTTATTGAAGCCTATAACTACTATGTTAAAAAAGAATGCAAGTTTCAACTGGACAAGAGAAGGAAAACAAAGTTTTGAAGCAATCAAGGAGGCATTATCAATAGCTCCCACATTGGTAAATCCTAACTTTGCAAAAGACTTCATTCTTTATGCTTTTGGTAGCATAGATACTATTTCTGCTATGTTGGTACAATAGAATGATGACAACTTGGAATAACCCATAGCTTTTTTCAGTCAAGGCCTAGAAGACTGTGAGTACAGATGTAATTTTGTTGAAAAACATGTACTTGTTGTTATTAGAAGTTTGAAGAAATTTAGGCATTTGATTTCTAATAACAAAGTTCATCTAATGGTTGCTCACCCTAGTGTCAAGGAATTTCTTTTGAGCAGAGATTTGAATGAGAAGATAGTAGGTTGGATCACCAAAGTCATGGAGTATGATATTGATATCAAGATCGCGAAGCTGGTTAGAGGTAAAGAGTTGTGTGAATAGCTAGTTGTTGGGTTAGAAAGTGAGCAGGAAACTCAAAAGGAAGCTATTTTGTCACCAATGAGGAGTCTCAAATTGCTGCAACAACATTAGGTGCGAGTTGGATGCAAGAAATGGTTCATTTTCTATAGATTGGTGAGTGTCCACATGATTTGGACAAAGCAAAGAGGTTTAGGTTACAATCAATTCCTTATGTGTTTATCAATGGTATACTGTTTAGGAAAGATCATAATGGAGTGTTACTAAGGTGTATTAATACTGATCAAATTGATAAAATACTTCATGAGTTCCATGATGGAAAATTTGGTGGACATTTTGCTCCAAGGACCATAGCTTGGAAAATTATGAGGGTTGGCTACTATTGGCCAAGCCTCTTCAAAGATGCCCATGCTTGGGAAAGGAAATGTGTTAAGTATGCAATGTTTGTAGGTAAGGAAAAGCCACCAACTCCTCCTTTGTAGCCTATACAAGTTGAACATCCTTTTATGAGGTGGGGCATTGATTTTACAGGAGCTATTAATCCACCTTCTAGTGCAGGTCATAAGTGGGTTCTTACTGTAACCACATATTATTTTACCAGATGGACTAAGGTTGTGGCACTAAAAGAAGCTAATGAAAGTGTTGTTCTAAATTTCTATGATGATTTAATAACAAGATTTGGTGTGCCTAAGTCTATTATTTTTGACAATGCCTTAGCTTTTGTTGGAATAAGGTTGAGTGTTTGGGCTGTCAAGAATGGTATCCATTTGAGTACTTCATCAAACTATTACCCTTAGGGTAATGGTTTGGCAGATTCAACAAATAAGAACCTATTAAAGATCATTAAGAGAATAATGGAGGATAACCAAAGAACTTGGCATACCAAGTTGAAATTTTCCTTGTGGGCAGATAAAATAACACCAAAAAGATCCATTGGAAACTCCCCTTATATGCTGGTATATGGAAAGGAGGCAAGGCTGCCTTTGTCTATTGAGTTTCCAACTCTTGATATTGTAAAGTGGCTTGAATTGTTTGAAGAGGAGGATCCAATGGTAGTCAAATATGCACAACTCATGGAGCTTGAAGAAACAAGAGATAAAGCCATGAAAATAATGGAATCTCACCAACTCCTAGTAAATCTAGAGTTTTTGACAAAAGAGCAACACCAAGGGTGTTTAAGGAAGGGGATGTTGTGCTTAAATGGGATGAGCTAAATTGCAGGCCTAGAAAACACACAAAGTTTGACAGTATGTGGAGTGGCTTGTTCATCATTGTAGAGTGCAAAGAGCACAATGCCTTTCAACTTTCAAAAATGGATGGCGAGTTACTGCCTATCCCAATTAATGGGATACACCTCAAACTTTGTTTTGAGGTGTGATTACCTTTGTACATGTTTGATTAGGAGTTTTGATTCAATAAGTGTTGTTGCACATTAGTTTCTAGATGCAGTTTCATTTCCTCTAAGTGTTGTTTTGCATAGTTAGTCAGTTTGATATGAGTTTTTGGTGATGGAATAAGATTTGGAGGTGTTATACACTATTTTGGATGAGTTACATCAGTATGCAAGAATTTTTTCAAGTATTGTTAAGTTCTTATTTGAATCATGTGCCCAATGGATAAGTTCAAGCAACTGGTTAGGATGTTTAGTAGGAAAACATTTAGCAGATGTCCAAAAATGTTATATAATTTAGCTTCCAACTCAATTAGGTAGAGCTGAGATAGTTTTTTCAAAATAAAGTTAAAGGTACACATTCAATTCTGCTAAGTTCCATTCATATGCACAGAAGTAGTTATCAAATAAATTGTAGTTTATTATGCAAATGTATAGAAGAGAAAGATTTGCAAAATTTTCACATAAATGTTATCTTTATTGATAATTACAAATGTATGGTGTCACACACAAGCCACGGGAATAACTATTTCAATACAACATAAGACATAAACTATACATTTGAAGATATAAAAAGAAAAGATTATATGGAAAGAGTAGGGATCTATCATTGTTTGAATGACAAATCCCAAGTTGAAATGTTGCATCCTTGTCTAGTGTCCCCTGCTTGGTTGCTCCAAAAGTTGCTTTGCTGCTGCTTGAAATGCCTGCAAGAGATGAAGAAAGTTGTCTTAAAGCTCAGGACCCATATTCTCTACATATGCTACATCAAAAAACATATAGTTTATTCTCATAAGTCATTGAAATAGTTGGCAATATCATAGGCATCAAGAAAAGTAGAGGATTATCGTCAACATCCATCATATACTATGTTTCATTATTTTATCTAACATGTTTGTTCACTGTGTAGGTATAGGTGAAATTTCATCGTTGGATCATCTTCATTTGACATCATAGCATGTGGAGCAAAATGGGCTCCCACAAGGGTTGAGCCCAACATGTTGCCCTCTTGTGCTTTAAGAGGGGTAAGAATGTAAATTCATCTCATTTGTCATCAATTGAACAAGTACATATCACTCATGATAGTGAGCTAGTAAGTCACTCTCGTAAAAGACAAATACCTATTCAATCGAGTAAGGAAGCAGTGATCCTATGCATAGAAACAGTCACAAAGACTATTCAAAAGATAGTCTTATTGATGACCTGATGACAGTGCTCTTCGAGGAATAGGGGAGCAGTCCCAAATCTATCATACAGTGTATGTCATCACATGACAGTGGCAACCATTACTTGCACCAAAGGGATAACAAACAATGAAGGAATAGTCATCTATGATTGTTAGGGGCAGTTATGTGGGTTGATCATGTCATAGCAATTCCAAGTCAAAATGGCGTTAATAGTGATAAAGGACAGAGGGCTTGAGATGAACCATTGTTATCATCATATTGAGCATAGTCATTTATGACTTTCAACTCAAGCATCTTTATCCCAAAATAAAAAATGCTTATTGAAGGACATGTGTTGACTGTCAAGATGGAGTAAATAGAGTTATTGAATAGTACAGTGAAATGTTAGTCATAGGTTTTGAAGTGACTATGGAGTATTGTAAAATAAAAGGTGTTTCCATCCATGTTTTACACATCAACATGTTGAAGTAAGTTCAAATATAAGAGAAAAACCTTGATGCAGTGAAGGAAAAGCTAGAAAGATGTGTCAAGAGATAGAGCCATGGCCTTTTGATAAGGAGTTTTCCAGAATGCATGAGTACCTGTAAGTGATAGTAAGGAAAAAATGTGCACAGAATAATAACCCCTATTTGTGTACATAAAATGAAAACCCTTGAATTTTCCATAGGTATTCAAGATAAAATCATAGATTTTAAAGCTACAGAATCTATTTGCATATAAAACCTAGGGCCGAGCCATGAACATAATGGAAAGAAAATGAAGTGTTTGTTGTCTTTTCAAGACAGTGAGATGGAGAAGCTCAGCCACAAAGTGAGAACAGGGCCCTCAATACCTGCAAAGAATGTAAATTCATGGCCATGGAGTACAAAGAACTTCTTTATTTGAAATGCCAAGTGAATAATAGAAAAGAGGAAAGAAACTTCTCTACCTTTTTCTATAGAGTTTGAACAAGCATGAACAATTGCACAAAAAGACAAAATGTATTCATCATTTTGGCATAGTAGAGCTCAAGAACAAGTGTTTTCCCATAAATATTGAAAATAAATGTAATTTTACACAAAATCAGAGATTACTCAAGCTCGGCCTTAACGTTTTTTGCATAGAATTTGTTTAAAACCTTCAGATGTGACCTCCACAAAGCCTCAACACTAGGTGAAACTCATGGAAGTGCCCTCAAAGAATGGAACGAAGTTTCTAGAATATGCAAAATAAAATAAAATGCATTGTGTGGCCGCGAGTTCTCTTTGGGGTTTCTTTTTACCCTAATTTTGGTCGATAAAATAAATGGCATTTTTGCCTTTGTTTTAAAATATTTCCTTCATGTTAATGCCTTTGCATTATATGTTTATGCAAGTGATTAAGGGTGTCCCCTTAATAACTTTGTATTTTGTATTGCCTTTCCAAACATGGCTGAGTCATGCCTTATTTTTCATAAATGTGAAACCAGTTTGAAAATGTAAAGCAACATTGGTTGAATTGATGTAGTTATAAATTACTTTATTTAATGATTGTCTATGATATAAGATAGGGATGCATTGCTTTCAAGATATGGTCAAAGGAGATATAGTTGGAGATTTATGGTTTATGCCAAGCATATAGGGGAGGTTAGAGGAAGTTGACAGACAAGTGCCAAGAATATAGGGGTTGTTTTAACTTGGTTTTGGAGGGAATTGAAAGCATCTAGGAGAATTTTTTGATGCTTTTATGATAGGTGAGATTAAGGCTTGGCCTTTTCTTCATTTTTGAGCCTTTTTGGAGTGGGTTTAGGGGCTAGTTTTTAGGCTTTTTGGTTATGCACGACCAAGGGAGTTTGTTGTCCCTACTTTTTTGCATCCATTGGGGAAAACATAAGTAACTTCAAACAATAGTTTGGAGGGAGTTCTTTCTCTTTTTTTCAACATGTATTGTAGCTTATTTTGGAGCTCTTTCAGGAAAAAGACAACATTGTAACTCAATCTCAGACATGTACAACAGTATGTAATACCTTTTTATCAATGAAATTCAGTGTTTTTACCTTCTTAGAAGCTACCTCATTGTGTGTTGTGTGTGATTGATGAATATTCTTGTGAGTTTTGATAATTCCTTTAATTTTTGTCTCATTTTAGCACCTTTAGGTAGAAGAAACATATATTTTTGCAGGTTGTAAGTTATGTAGTGGTTCAAATAACTATTTTAGTTGTGAAAGAACTCCTTTCCTCCAAAAGTGTTAAGAGAACCAAGCCTCCTTACAAAACACTTATGAATCAACATATAAAAATATTTGAGTTGTGTTAAATTAAGCTAAGCTATTGAGAAAATTGTGTATTAAAACAACAGTAGAGGTTCTAAGAAAACATATTTGGTGCATCACCCTAGGAGTTAGTTTTCATTTCCATGTTTCTTTCTTACCATTTTCCCAACAAGAAGTATTTTTTTAGGTGAGTACCATAAGAGCCAACTTTCTCAGGAGGTTCTTTTCTGCTTTAGGTGACCCACAACCTTAGAAAAGTTTCCATGTTTCTCCAATATGCTAATTTTTGTAACATAGCAGGGGTGCACTATTAGGAAACATCAATTCCCAAGACTCAACATAAATAATAATGTCTTCAATCATACCTTTTGGCTTTACAAGGAAATGATCCACCATTTGTAAGATCGTTAGAGTAGGTATTAGTCCTTGAAGGGCTAGTTTCTCCTTAGTCTCATTTGTCATTGCATTTTATGGCTTCTCCTAAATCCACAAGTGTATTTGGGATAACTATATTACTAATACAAACCTTTATCACTAGGCTCCCAAGATCTGCATACTTAGGAACAAAAATCTTTCCTAACATCAAATCTGCAAGTTGTCCAATGACTTGGAATGTCTTGGGGTCTTGTTTCTTCTTTTGTTTTCACCCACATAGTTCTTTGATTGCTCTTGTATACACCATAACATCTCAAATGGCTTGCAAGAGAGGGATTTTAATATTAACATTTCTTAATTCATTTGTGAAATCAATATCTGATATAGATGTTTCTTGTTGTTTTGGTTGTTCTTGAAACCTATCAGAAAATGGGGGCCTTGGTTCTTCTACTGATTTTGCTGGAGAATATTATATCTTTGTGATAATTGGCCCTTGAAGATTCTTTCATGATATTAGTTGTACACCATCAATTTTTAGTGTATTGACATGATAGGTTTGGTATCCTGCCACCTCATTTGTAAACTAGTTGGGCCACCTTATTATTCAAATTGGATGATGGTTGTGGGGCATAGGTGTTGCTTTTAGCAATTGGGTTGAACTAGACAATTGATTAGATGATGATGGAACAGGTGGTAAGATTTTTTGTGATTGTTGATAAGGATTTATTGTTGACGATGGTGGATATGGAGGGTACAATTGATATTGTGGATATGTTGGTGGTGGCGCTCACCATGCTTGCCATGATTGTGGAGCATGTGGGTATTGTTGTGTCCATTGAGGGTAGTGTGGAGGTTGTTTCCATCCAACATACCATCCAGGTTGATTTGGAAAAGGATTTTGTTGATAAGGAAAAGGACTTGGGTGTGATGTATGATAATTAGTTGGGGGCATTCCTTGTGGTGGCCAAGACCTCCTTTGAGCCATAAAGTAAACATGCTCATCTGTATATTCTACTTCAGTCATGTCTACAAGAAGAGTTCTTAGACTAGTATTTCTACTGGCATCTTCTAAAGAAGGGATTTTTGTTTTGTTGTAGGTACACTCTTCACTATTACGCCTTTTATGACAAATGGGACAAAAGACAACAAGGGCTTTATTAGCCTCCTCTTGTTTCTTTCGTGTATACAAGGTGTCAATTTGCTTACCCATGTGACTCAGTAGATCGATTTTGAGGTCTTTGAGTAATGTACCTATTTTTGTGACCCCTGATGTTCCTCTAGAAGATACATGCTTCCCAGCGTACCCGCTTACTGCACAGGTGGACCTTGAGTAGTTCCTACAAACATCATAGATATCATCAAATCTCATTTTGGAAATATCTCCCCTGGACCCATAAGATTCAAAATATCCAAACATTCATCCCTAATTCCCCTAAGAAAGAGCATTTTAACAGTGTCATTGTTTAACCTTATTTGCCTAGTCCTTTGAAGACTAAATAGAAATCGTTCAAGGTAGTCTTCTAAGGTTTCCTCTTCGCATTGCATGATGCAAAAGTTATCCTCTCTAATTTCCTTGGTCTTGCAATATTCTTGGTATTTCTCGAAGAACTATGAATAGTTTCACGTCCTAGTCCTATAAACCATCAGAATGTTGCATCCTTCAAAGTAGTTGGAAACAATTTAAGTTTTTGTGCTTCATTGTGATAATCATAACTATGACATAAAATATCAAATTCAAAGAGAAACATATTAGGGTCTTCCATAGAAAGACCTCAAAAAATAGGCAAGGTAGAGTGAGGTATGTTCTTCATGGGGGCATCCTCTTTTGGATGGTCAATGGGAAATTCAAAGGTAATAGGATTGTTGTTGGTCAATGTTCTTTCATTGTTGTTTTTGTTGTTATCCATGGTTCCAAATGCCCAAGGGGTGTAAAAGGATGAAAATGGCTTCAGGTCTTGGTCTCTTGAGGACTCACCACTTCAAAGCTCATAAGGTTCTCGACATAATTTAGCAACCCTTTTAAATGAATCTTCAAGCGACTCGTGTTGGACACAATTCTTTAGATCAACACAAGTCGCTTGAAGCTACAAATTGTTGAGAATGAAAGTGAAATTGTAGCTTAAAACTTGTAAACCTATGTGATTGTAGATTTAATTAAGTGTTGTTTATCACAATTCTTTGTGTATGATTATCTGTTTAGATCAATTTTACCAATTGTAGAAAGAGACAGAAGATTGTAGAAGAATGAGACAGGAAAATAGAAGTGACACAACATATACGAGGAGAAACCCTTTCAGGAAAAAACTCCACCAGAATCAATAGTGCTTGTATTATTTAGCCTTAGAACAAGATTACAATAATATTGTATCAATCCTTGATTGATATGCTTCCTTTTCCTTCAACAATCCTTCTTCACAACCTGTACAAAAATATCCTACACTTTTTGCAGCACAAGCTATCCATGCATTCCATGTGACCAAGCATGAATTCACACATCCCATGCCATGCTTCAAACCCTCACACATGCACAAGCTATACTTGCTAGCATGCTACAAACTCTCATTGACTTGCTGCAATAAATAGATAATTAATGAGCATGTAAACTCATAAGATTTGTACAAAACAAGAGCATAAAGCTCCTCACAAAAATCTATGCCTAGATTGTGCAAGTAGAGTTCCACACTGTAACATGAATTCAAAACCAAAGTCTCCTTAATTTAGGCACCCCAAATTGAACACTTAACTGATCGTTGGTCAAGAAAATATCTTGCAAGCATCACCTCAAAGTTGGCACCCAAGAATGGGCCCACTTAACTGAGCCTTGTAAATATCTTCTCATGTAAAATGTGTTAACTCAAAGATGCCAACTTGGGCGCCTAAGGTGGGTCCAAGTCAATCTTAGTTAACTGAAACATATCTCTCCACCAATTCATGCAAAAATTATGGATGATTGATCATCCCCACTTAACTAAATGTATCCACCTGTTATTTGTCATGCAAATGAAGTCATTAGTCATGCAACTCAAGTCAACTCAATTCAACTAGCATTCAACTGAAACTAACTACACACAACTGAAGATAACTAAACCATAACTGAACTGAACTGAACTGAGTTGAATTGATACTAAACTGAACTCCACTCATGTAAATATCAATCCCTAACTTGTATGATCTAAACATGTGTTACTAAGAAGCTCTTCTTGGATGTCCCCGCATGTTCCTATCATTTAGGAATAATTATAAATGTCAATTTACATGTTCATTTCATTCAAATGTAATCTCTTTGTAATCCTAGTGTTGGGGAACACTTTCCAAGGACTTAGGAGATACATGAAATATATTTAGGATTGCAATTAAATGGCATCCTATTCCCAACATTCTCCCACTTGACATTATACATTACAATTATTCTAAACAAGGAATCATTATTATAAATCAAGTATAGGACTCAAGGCCAATGGCCTTCCTGTACCAAGAGAACTTATTTGCAACATTGATCAAAGTGTCAACTTTCTCAATCAATACCTTTCCCAAGTCTCTATAACCAAACTATCATAGGTAGAACTTCATGCTATCAACATAACAACCCTAATCTGCAAACAAGTCCCTGTATATCCACCATCTTGCAAAATAAGACTTCAAGGTAATAACACACATAGACATGTGATAAAAAACCTCTAAAGTAACTCACTGTAGTAAAGTGTAACCAGTCCAAGAGAGGTGCCCCTCTCATACAAAGCACATATACCTTCTAGAACTCCCATTGCACAGGTAATGTGAAATCTGAAAATAAGATCATAGCATTAACAAGTCCTCCTATAGCACTTCACATAGAGGATGTGGCTAACTCCTCTATCATAGTGTCAAAGAAGCATACAATGATATGCAAAATACATCTCTCATAACACAAGAACCTTCAAGAAGAAGACAATATTCCCACAAAGAGGGAACCTGCAAATCAAACCATGTTCTTATACCACACTAACATGTGCCAAACTATGTAAAGTAAGATCTCCTTCAACACTCCCAAACTGAAAGGATATCAACATCTAACCATTCAACTTATAATATAAACATGGCAGAACTTAGATGTAAACCTCTCATAGAAAGTAGATCAAACTTAGCCAAACATTCCCACAATAAAAGGGAATATGCCCAAAGCCACTATCTCCCATACCTCTCCCACCCAAATCCTCAAAACTAACTCAAGTTCAAGATTGCAAGGAGAACAATGGAAATACATAAAATCATGCATCTACTTATCAATAATCCCTCAGAACTCAATTTTCAAGACTAATGCATAAGAGAAGACAAGATACATTTAAATAATGCATCTAAAAATCAAGCGGGCAACACCTTTTAGATCATTTACTTGCCGAGTAGACCAAGAGTTGGATACAAGATTGTCTTGTGCATAAAACACCAAGCAATATAGGCTTTCAATAAAGACAACCTTCTCATCAGGTCTATGATGGACTCACATCCATTTCTAGGTGTAGGCTCCTTGGTCCTTACTGTTGAAAAGTTTTTATAACAAGTAACCATTCCAACACATATCTCTTAACATAAGAAATATCTAGCCTAACCCAAGTCTCTCAAGTATCCATGAGCACCCACCAATCAATCCATGCCAACTTCAAATGCAGCCTAAATAATCATGAAGCTCCAAGCAAATGATTAATACTCAAAACCAAAAAGAACTACATCCTCTCCAAAGGAAGAACAATAACACCTTTACCAAAGAATCTAAGGGTCCTCCATGAAACAAGATGTTAAAACCTCTTCAAATTACATGAAGATAACCATATCCTACTAAAGCTCCCATTGAATTGTGATACTGAGCTATACATGGAAACAAGATAAACATCAAACTATCACTATAAAAAAACTCCCACTAAAACATGTAACCAAGCTATCCATGACATCGTGATAACCATCTCCTAAATGAAGATCATTTATGGCCTCAACACAATAAAAAAATTTGTTGTTAATGACACAGCTCCCAAAAGGTCAAGAAAACCATAATCTCTAAATCAAGAAGATAAAACATAGTTATTTTACAAATTTGTAATAACACAATAGTACAAGCTCCCACTACAACCAAAAAACCTTCAAACCTTTAAGAGAAAGGTGTCCCAAACTCTATCCAACCGTTAGTTCTGATACCAAATGTTGAGAATGAAGGTAAAATTGTAGCTTAAAACTTGTAAACCTATGTGACTGTAGATTTAATTAAGTGTTCTTTGTCACAATTCTTTGTGTATGACTATATGTTTAGATCAATTTTATCAATTGTAGAAAGAGATAGAAGATTGTAGAAGAACGAGACAAGAAGATAGAAGTGACACAACATATATGTGGAGAAACCCTTTTGGGAAAAAACTCCACCATAATCAATAGTGCTTGTATTATTTAGACTTAGAACAAGATTAAAATAATAGTGTATCAATCCTTGATTGATATGCTTCCTTTTCCTTCAACAATCCTTCTTCACAACCTGCACAAAACTCTCCTACACTTTATGTAGCACAAGCTATCCATGCATTCCATGTGACCAAGCATGAATCCACACATCCCATGCCATTCTTCAAACCCTCACACATGCACAAGCTATACCTGCTAACCTGCTACAAACTCTCATTGACTTTCTACAATAAATAGATAATTAATGAGCATGTAAACTCATAAGAGTTGTACAAAACAAGAGCATAAAGCTCCTCATAAAAATCTACACCTAGATTGTGTAATTAGAGTTCCACACTGTAACATGAATTCAAAACCAAAGTCTCCTCAATTTAGGTGCCCCAAATTGAACACTTAACTGATCATTGGTCAAGAAAATATCTTGCAAGCATCACCGCAAAGTTGGCACCCAAGAATGGGCCCGCTTAACTGAGCCTTGTAAATATCTTCTCATACAAAAGGTGTTAACTCAAAGATGCCAACTTGGGTGCCCAAGGTGGGTCCAAGTCAATCTTAGTTAATTGGAACATATCTCTCCACCAATTCATGCAAACATTATTCATGATTGATCATCCCCACTTAAATGAATGTATCCACTTGTTATCTGTCATGCAACTCAAGTCAACTAGAATTTAACTGAAACTAACTACATGCAACTAAAGATAACTGATCCATAACTGAACTAAATTGAACTGAACTCTGCTCATGTAAATATCAATCCCTAACTTGTAGGATCTACACATGCATTATTGAAGTGTTATCAATCCTCCAAACAGTTAACTTAAGCAAGGTGGGTTCCACCTTCCATGTCGGCATCCCATGTGCTCCTATTTTGTAGGAGCTCTTCTTAGACATCCCCACATGTTCCTATCATTTAGGAATAATTACAAATGTCAATTTACATGTTCGTTTCATTTGAATTTAATCTCTTTCTAATCCTAGTGTTGGGGAACACTTTCCAAGGACTTCGGAGATACATAAAATATGGTTAGAATTTCAATTAAATGGCATCCTATTCCAAACAAAAAGGTGGATTCAATGACACATTTTTTAATATCAAGTTAAGCTAGTTCCTTCTTGGATGGTGTATTCACGATTAATGGTTTTAATTCGTTTTGTGAGTTTTCTTGTTGTGAATTGTTTCCTATATCCTTCTTAACAAACCTTCCTTTACTATCTCTAATGTGATTCATGCATCTATATGATCTACAACAAATCAAACCAAGGTTGCTTACCCAGACGAGATCGATAATCATGCAGACTTTCACCTTAGCGCACTAGTCCTAACTTAATTCACTAAAATGACAAGCCTTTAACACCTTTCCCCGACAACAACACCAAAATTTTTGGACAAAGCTGTGGATCAATGTTGGGGAAAATTATCCTTGTAATTCTTTCAAATGGGTTTGACACAATTGAATCAATTCTTGGGAACTCCATGTTGATTTCCTTAGTTTGTTCCTAAATTTCAATCTGGGGATCGTAAACTCACGAAAAGTGTTGTGGCTATATGCCTAAGGGTTGAAAATAATTAAGTGGGGATGAATACAAATAACTCACACAATGATTATCTAATCAGAAATCTGGTTTAATTTCCCACCAAAATAGAAACCCTAATACTCTTAAAAAGAAAATCTTAGCTTTTCTCTCTTATTTTGGTGTGGAGAATTAGCATTGGAATCTATTTTTAAAAAAAATTCCCTTTTCTTTGGCGCTTAAGACTCTTTCCTTACTCATTTAATCTTAAAAAAATGACCTAAGATTCCTAAAAGCAATTAAGACTAAAAAATGGTGACCCTATCAAACCTTTTAAAATTTCCTAAAATGATTATTTAGGTTAGATGGCACAAAAACTATCAACACACCCAAAAGAGATATGACTGATGATGCTCCCTTGAGATATTATTCTTGCATAAACTACATGGGTGAGCTCTTGAAAGAAGATATGTGGAGAAAATGAGAAATAAATGATGTAAAATTATGGAAGAAGAAAAATATTTGCAAGAAACATAATTATGGATGAAATGATGACAATGAACTTATTACAATGATTATTTATGTTGAATTTGAGTTTAAAAACTTAGGATTTTATGCATCAGGGTATATAAGACCAAGATGGTGATGTATCTAATGCGTATATAAACTCAAAAATCAAAGATCACTTGCAAGCACATGTCATTGGACACAATGATGTTTTTGTGGTGATATATTGCAAGGATCATAACAAATGCAAAAAAATAAAGAAGTACACACAAATAAGAAAAAAAGCATGCACAATAATGTAAAGACAAGCATGATCTTTCCCCTAGTCAAGATAAAAAAAATATTGATCAATGATGATGATGATGATGTCATTGTTGATATGGGAAGGACACATGCCAAAACAATGTGAGGATAGGGAAAGATATATCTCAATGATGATAATGTGGCTAAAATGGATCAAGGTTTGCAACAAGGTTGGGAACAAAACCAAGGGATTTTTTGGATGATGCACTAGATTGTATAGTATAATTTGGATGGATCACGATTAGGATTGGTTGGATTGTAGAGGAATTCTTGGATAGGTGGATTGGAAGCTCAAAATAGACGACAAGGAAGAACCAAGTCTTGCAATAAGGATGAAAGGATAAGATATTTCTTAGGTAGAGGATGGGATGATGATTAGGTGGAGGATAGGTGACATGATAATTATTGGATGAAGGATTTAGGATATAGTTTCTAAGGAGTGTGTTACATAGGAATAACATATTTTCATTAAGAAATGGGGTTGGATAGTATGGGGGAGGTCTGCAGACCCCTCCATTGCTAATATTTTTTTAACTATTTTCTTTTATTAGGTGTTTTATTTCATTAAACAAGTTTTATAATTTTTTATCTCTTTGTAGACGATCATACAACTGTATGACCTAGAGTAGGGGCAATTTTTTTTGCATTTTTTCCTAGTGACCAAAATAGGCCAAATTTTATATTAATATTCATTTCTTGGGTCTCCTTGATCCAATGGTGAGGTTCA
Source organism: Sequoia sempervirens (assembly GCA_007258455.2). Lineage (NCBI taxonomy): Eukaryota > Viridiplantae > Streptophyta > Pinopsida > Cupressales > Cupressaceae > Sequoia > Sequoia sempervirens. Next base: position 68,700,216 of record VDFB02000007.1, read on the forward strand.
CTTTATCTCAAGGGGTCATCTATAAAATTGCACCTAAAAAATCCTCATATGAAATATATCCAAAAAGCCCTTTGGACAATTGTTCTTCAAACCCCATATTTGCAATAAACCCAACATATCTACAAACCCCAAGGCCTCAAATTTGTAAAACAATAACCAACACAAAACCTTCATACCTTGAAATATCTCATATCTTTCCTGCATTACCATGGATTCAACTTTGCATTAGATCTATTCAAACAAGGCTTATACAAAACCTAGGAGCTCACACCTCCCTCAACCATGAATAAAGCTCGCATACTACTTATGAGGAAATAAATGCATAATAATCAAATTGATTAATCCATTTCCTACATAACCCCATGACAGAAAATCATGCACACAAACTTACATAATAAGTATAATGTAGAGATCAAAGAGGCAAGCCACAATATAACACAAGATATACCCTAGGAAAACTCTTATAAAGGAAAAATCCATCCTTCAAAAACATCCACACTCTATATATTATTCAACAATAAAACATTACAATGCACTTTCAAAGTTTTCATGAATATTTCTAAAACATCAAGTTCCTCCAATGCATTCTCCATGTGTCCAAACATGTAACCACATATCCCATGCCATGCTTTACATATGCACTCACAAGACAAACTCAATACAATGATAACCCACTCACCCAACCGACCTTATCCACTAAACATGTGCTTGTTTTTATAGATTCAAACTCATACACATACAACCAAGTGGTAAGATAAAACCATTTACCTCAAAACCATGAGTACACAAAACCATTGACCCCTCATTTACTTTTTGATACTAAGTTTTCACAATATTAAATATTTTTCCCAAATATAGTTAGTTATTCTATGTCTCCCACAAATAAAAAAAACTAACTCAATATTGCATACAACTTTACAAGTGGACCCCTCCCCAAAAAAAATTTAAATTACAAGTGGACCCAAATAAATATTTAATGTGGCTAAACACATCACTTAGATGTACCACAAATAAATATTTATTTTACATAATTAAAATATTTTATTCTTGTGCAAGGTGTACACACCCTTTTTCCTAACATATTTGAGCCTGTGGCTTTTCTCCTTACCAGTGTTACATATGATCTAGTGCAATTTGTTACATTTCAAAATAAAAAAAAATTAATAATAGAATTATAAAATAAATATAAATATAAAAATTATGTAGTGGCTCTTTAGGAAGAGTAATCTTAGCCCTATTTAGTGGTGGGATTCCAAGAGTTTGTAGTTACTTTAGATAAGTTAATTTATTAATGTTTTTACAAAAGAAAAGTGTAGTTATCGACTTGCTAATGTAGGAGCGTCAAGAAAGAGACATTTTTTTAAAATATGACAATTAAATCAGTGGCAAGTATTTATGAAGTAATGGATAACAACTTCCTTAATATGCATGGCTAGTTTTAGAATAATTAACAACTATTAATTTTTCCTATGTGATGCAAGTAGTGATTTGGTCTTCTAATTTGGGTGTCCACAAAGTGGGTAGCTAGTAGAGACATAAATGATGTGGTTAGGTGCAACAATTTTTAGAGGTAATTTAATTCAAGTTAGTAACAATTCAAAATAGAGGCTTCATCCTTATATATCAACAAAATGGTGACTTTGGACAACAACGTTGGGATTTAAAGGAAGATTCAAACCAATTTGGGGTGATATTTTAGTATGGTTAAGTCATATAGAAGAGTAGTATTTCAGTATGGTCAAAATATTGTATTATTTTAGCGATAAGGAGGTTGTGAGGAGTTTGGTGTGGTATTAGAGGGATTGAGGTAACTAGATCAAGGTATTGGATGTGAGATTTTGTATGTTGCTATATCTTCATTTCTTAGCCAAGATATAAAATTTGAAGTATATATTATGTTGTTATAGTTTTGAAGTTATGTTTATTGCTAGTAGTAGTGTGGAAAGGGTAGAGTACAAGGAGATGAAGGAGACAATAGTATCATCCAAGTTTTGTGGAAAAACATGAATGATAAGTAGAAGGGGATTGTGACTATTCAACTATAGATATCTTGTTTGTTGGGTCCAAGTTATATAATGGATTATGTTATGGTTATCTTCAATGTGTTGGGTTAATCCTTGTAATAATATTCATAGGTTATTGATGGTGATCTATAAGTGTATATGCTTGTTTCGACAGTAGCTATAGGATGAGTAAACTCTATTTTTTTTTTATCTGTGAATGTCTTAAAATCCATGTGATAGAGAATTAATAAAGTTTTATTATGTGAAGAGAAACAATTTTGTTTTGATTCAAATATAATGAGATCGTTTGTGTTAATGTTGTCATCATATTTTGAATAGAATGTATTTCCTCTAAAGCAACTAAGGTTGACACCATCAATCTAGAAGAGCTGCTCGGATTGGTTACACTTCAATGGGTACTCGATCCTTGATTGCATCACTTGACATACATTTTTTTGTGTATTCGACCACAAGGCTAAGCTCTTTTTTTAATAAATCTTGATATGTTGGTTGGGTAGACCATTTTCCTAGAATTTAATTACTTTATTATGTATTTTTGAGTCTCTTTTGTGATACATTTGTAACTCAATTCAAAATTTTATCTTATCCTTGAAAGTTAAAAACTATGGCTACTTATAAGAAAAATAATTAAATATTGTGTTTCTATATAAGATTCATTTATGAGAAGGAAAAAATGAACCATAATAGATTACTCTTGAAAGTTAGAAATGGATTTGAAGTTATTAATCTTAATTTGAAGTGGCTATAAGTGTTGCCAATTATTTTAAAGCTCTTATTACTTGAACCACAAATTTTTTAATAAAAGGGTAAAAACTTTATTGAGCTAGAATAAAAAGCAAATCAAATAGTACAAAAGACCTGCCTGGGGTCAAGAAAGCAAACAAAAGTCAGGAAACTCCCAAGAAGCACCGCATATCCTCCATCACAGACTCCTCTAGAACGTGGGAAAGGTCCTTAGGGAGGCCTTCCCAATCCTCCACCATCCAAGTACCCATCTTCTCAGACGCCCATCGAGCCAAGAAATCCGCCACCTTGTTCCATTCCTGAGGGATATGACAAAAGGTGATAGTATCCAACATCCCACTCAAAGTAATAATCTGCTTAGCCACAACCGCAAGCTGCCAATTCACCCCATCATACTGACATTTATTCAACATGTCAACCACCACCAGAGAATCTGACTCACAAAAAATGCTCCTCCATCCAAGGGTGTAAGCTCGTTCAAGGGCCACGCTAAAGCCTCCATATAGTTATTGGTCTACTTACCTTTATACAAAGAAAATAAGAAACTCACCACCCCTGAGCTATCCCTACCAATACCACCCATCCCTGCATGACCAGGGTTCCCCCTAGATGATCCGTCTGTATTAATTCTCAATATCCCTGGAAGCGGGGGGCTCCAATAACTGCTACATTGGATCCTTACTCTGCCACATCTTCTCTGCCCAGGCCTAGAACAACCCTTGCCACCAACTGGAATCTCCAAAGTTCTAACCATGCTCAAGTCACCAGGATCCACTGGGACCGAAAGGTCACACTTGGCCACTAGAGTGTCTTGAATAACCCCCAAAATCCTCCTCCAAAGTTGACCAACCAAATTTTTTTTATCCAAAAAAACCCTATGGTTATGCTCCAACTAGATATGCTAAATAATCAGACTAGGACCAATTTTCCAAGCATTTTTAAGAAAAGAAGTCCTCATTGGAGGCCTTCCCTGGCTCCTCCAAAAGTCTTCCAAAGAACAAGCATGACAACATGGTTGGTTCTAAGCTCTCCACCAAAAATGCCAAATCATTCTAGCAAAGGAGCACTGAAAAAATAGGTGTGAGGAACACTCTTCATGACAATTGCATTAAAAACACATAGAACGGCCCATGAATCCACACTTTCTTAGATTCTCCCAGGTGAGGCATTTCTTCTGCACCACTAGCCAAGCAAATAAATTGCTCTTAGGCCAATAAAATTTGTTCCAGACATGTTTCCACCATGGAACCTCCAAACCCCCAAACGCCTACCTATCCAGTACCTAGTATCCAAAAGGAACCGATAATTTACCCTTCGGATCATCTCCCCTAAAGAGAGCTGCAAGCCCGCCCAACCATAATATTGGCCAACTCATGATGATCCTCCTCCGATCCCCCAGGGGGCCACTCTTGCAGGTCCTTCCACCTGTAAAGATTCACTTGATCAATAACCCGAGGCACTTTGAAATCTGCCACCTGTCTCCAACCCACCTCAAGGAAGTGGTTACATAATTCCTACAAATGAGGATGAGACGACATAATAGGGGGGTTTCCATCCTAGGAATCAAACCAAAACAGAGCATCCAGGCCACTATTGCATATCCAAAACAACCCCTGCTTAATCAGATTGGCCCCTCTTTTGAGAGTGCCCCAAATCATTGAGCCCTTCCCCTTAAGACTAAAATTAGAAATATCAACACTCTCCACTTCCCCAAGATATTTTAAGGTGAGAATTTTAGCCCAAAGTTGGTGTTGTTCAGTACACCATCTTTAGTATAACTTAGCAGCCAAAGCTTGCCCATTCAAATCAGCTTTACGCAAGCCAAGCCCACCTTCTTGCTTCGGTCTACAAGCCATATCCCACCTAACCAAGCTCCACTTCCTATAAAGGAGATTACCAAACCAAAGAAACTGTCGAGACAAACTCTCACAATATTTAATAAAGCAAGAGGGTTCCGATAAAAAAAAACACCTGTATAGAGGAAGGGCCTTAACCACTGCTTTCAAAAGGGTTACTCGACTAGCAAATGAGAGCCATCTATAATTCCAGTGACTAACCTTTTTACAAAACTTGTCAATAATATCCTGCTAGTGAAGCCTCAGAAGTGAACAAATAGCCAAAGGAATACCAAGATACACAAAAGGAAGCAAGCCAATTTGAAATTTGAGGATTCCCGCAATTCTCTTCTGAATGAGCTTAGGAGTATTGAAGAAATATATGAAAGATTTCCCTTCATTAATACATTGTCCCGAAGCATCCAAATAACAATCAAGTGTTTTCCGCATAGCAATAGCTTCATCAATTCTAGCCATACCCATCATAGCAGTATCATCCGCAAATTGAAGATTAGATTGGTGGGGAATTCCAGCTCCCCAATCCCAACCCTGAACAAGGCCTAACTCCACACGAGACCTAATAAATCTGCCTAGCCTTAATGTTGGAAGACTGGAATCACTAAGAGGGGGGGTGAATCAGTGATTCATGAAAGTCACAATTTTAAAACATGAATCTATGTTTTCTTTTGAGCCAAAAGAACAAATGACAGTTTGTGGAGAAAACTTGACTTGTGCATTAATCATGAGTTAGGCATATGAACAAAAACATTAATATGCATTGAGATCTAGACAGGACCAAAATGAATATCAGTGTTCACAAAAATATCAAAACTTTTGTGCATGACATTTTGATATAGACATTTGCAGAAATGAAGAAACAATTATTCATCTAAGTTCAAACTAATAGGGACAATCACTCACAAAATCATCACATAACACAAAATTTTGTCTTGAGTGGAAAACCCTCTTGAGGAATAAAAACCACTCAAAAAATCTCTCTTTATTCACTTAGAGCACCGACTCTTTACAATTTAGGAGCACCAAATCCACAAAATTCAGAGCGCCAACTCTAGGAGCACCAACCCCTAATACATTTAGGAACACCCATTCCAAGGAGCACCATTCCCAATACAAAAAAACTTAGAACAATAATATATCAGAGGGTTAATCTGTTTCTATTCAATTCATATATTACTTTCATTCTGATATATTTAATATCTTAAAGATTCATTTTGGAATCTCAAAAAAACCAAATATATCAGTTATATACTTTGTTTTGCATCATATTTGCAAACCTTCAATTTCAAAATTTTGTAAACACATTCAACATGATAATTTTATTAAATGCACCAACTACATAACAGTGTGAGATCACTCTTTAAATAAACAAACTATGCTCCCTTTCAAGTTGCCATTTGTCCACAACAAAAATTTCCAATGTAACCCTTAAAGCCTATTACAATAACCTTTTTCCTTAATTGTATGCATGTTATCCCAGACTAGGGTTAGTGTAACAAGTCCTTAACACAAAGTAGTTTGCAGATCCACAAAAGTTATGTAACACAAACAAAAAACAAGAAACCTCATCAAGATCAGACGCATACCCAATAGGGTTAAACAAGATGTCACAACCTTACAATGTGATATTCTCAACATAATAGTAACCCACGAAGAGATCTAAACTAGGGTAACAATAACAAACCCTTAACACAAGATTATTTGAAGACTCACAAGGATTAAACACAAAAATTGTTATAAACCACAAAGATCAAACATGGATTAACCATAGAAAATTGCATATGTAAAAAACAAACAGTTGACACAACCAACCCTGAACAAAAAAAAAAAAAATCCAACTAAGGTTTGGAAGAAATTTAACAAATCTTTTCACAATTACCACAAATTTAACATTGTTAACCATACTCCCAAAATCTGTAACTTCTTCTTTGCAAAATTGAAACAAACAAGAACAAATACACCTGTTCACTTATGTAGTTGCTTCTTTTCATTGGATTTACTCCTGCTTCACCTCCACTGTCAAGATCTTTTGCCATAACTAAAGAAATTTCAGAGATCTAATTGTACATGGCGTGCCCTAGCTCAAGGGATTTTTAAAAAATTTAAAAAAATGAGCTTCGATTATATCTTTCTTTTCACTTTTATGTTACCACCAAAGAAGATATTTCAATAGAGACCATTGATTCACTTTTGAGCGGTGTAATGAAGATTCATAACCTGTTCACCTGGTTGTGCTAAGAGAGGGGACTAGGTGCCATACGTAACACCCTTTAAACGATCTCTTAAGTGACCTTGACTTGCTATAGCAAGTCACCAAACAAATAGAATTTAACCTTCACAAAACAAACATTCATTTTGAGCCACTCAATGATGTCGATATTCCCACTCACCTATGTTTCCTTTGCAAATCAACACAATTATCATTGTGTCGGCGTTTGAATTCAATACTACTTTAAACACATAATACCCAAACACTTGTGTCAATATTTTCAATAATAGGACACCATAATACCTTGTGTTGGTGTGATAGCCAATACCAAACTGCTAAGGTCTAATCAGTCTTTTTCATCAAAGATGAAACTTTGCTAATCACATATGTCATTGTAATAGTGACTGAAGCAGTCAACCAAGTTGAAATTGTAACCAACCAACCACCCACTATTAAATTATTGCCACATTGTCATATAGGAACCAAACATGTCACAAATGAAGATAGTATGGTATTCATCAACTTTATAAAGCATATGCCATTCATCAACTTTACAAAGCATTGTCATGCTGTCTGAAATGTCTGTATTCCATCACATACACACCAAGTGTCTTTGTGTGTCTTTGACATCAAGGGAAACAACTATGAAGACCAACACTTCAGCCATTAAAATGAAGAGGTAAGGAGATAAAGGGTCACCTTGTCTAAGGCCATGAGAAGCCCCAAAGAGCTTAGTAGGCTCTCCATTGACCAACACTGAAAAGGAAGTCAAAGCAACAAAGCTCTTAACCCACTCAATTCACTCACTGACAAAGCCAAAAGCCCTTAGGATCTTAAAGAGGATGGTCCACTTCACCTGATCATAAGCTTTAGCCATGTCCAATTTAATGAACATAGCCTTCACTCTTGAATTAGCCATAGAGTGAATGGTTTCAGCAACAATTATGACCCCATCCAAAATCTGTCTACCAACAAAAAATCCTCCTTGTTCATCCAAAATTAACTTGCTTAACCAAGGCTTCAGATGTTCCACAATCAATTTGGTAATTATCTTGTACACCACATTACATAAAGAAATCGGCCTGAAAAGATCTAAAGAATTCACACCCTCCCTTTTTGGAATAAGAGCCAGAAAAGTTGCATTCACGGCCTTCAACATCTGCTTATTCTTCTATGACTCTTGGACAACCTCCATGAGGTCCATTTTGATAACTTCCCAAAACTCCTAAAAAAATTCCATTGGAAACCCATCCGGTCTAGGAGCCTTACCTTTCTTCATTTGGAAGACGATATCCTCCAATTCTTGAAGGGAGATCAGTTTGAGCAAAGCATCATTTATTTTGTTGGTAACCAAGGGTGGTATATTGGCCACTATCATAGCTTCATCCTCATATGTAGAGGGGGAATCCTCAAAAAACAAAGAAGAAAAATATCTAACAGATTCTTCTAAAATCGTAGTCGAGGAAGAAAGAATGACCTCTTCCGAAGACACAAGGGAAGAGATAATATTACCCTACCTCCTATCCCTAACAAAATTATGAAAAAAGGCAGTGTTTCTATCACCCTCCTGCAACCAATCAATTCAAGATTTCTGCTTCCAAAAAATCTCCTCCCTTAAATCCCATTCCTCCACCTCCTTCACTAGCTTAGCTTCCAGCCTACCCAAATCCATAGTGAGACCTTGGTCACGAATCTATCTAGTAATGGAGTCCAAGTGAGTCTGGGAATCCCTCCCTTCCAGGAAAAAAAAAAAAAAACATTACCAAAATAATGCTTATTCCAACACTTCAGCCTGTATTTCACATATTGTAGCTGCTTAGAAAATGAGTACATTGTCGTCCCATAGGCAGGTTTCCCAAAGCATCACCATTCTGGAACCAAATCATGTAATGACATATCTTTGAGCCACATGAGCTGAAATCTGAAGGACTGCTTCTTCGAAGATTGAGAGAAGATCGCTGAAAACTTAATCGGTCAGTGATTAGATCCTCACCAATCTAAGATCTCAGAACTGGTAAACCATCTATCACTAAGCCAAAAACTAGACACCAAGAACCTATCCAGCCATTCAGAGATGGCATGCTCTCCACTTCACCTATTATTCCAGGTAAATATTCCATTAGTAGGTCTAACATCAATCAAGTTTATAAAACGAACCTTCTCCCTTAGGAGATCCGAAGAAGGATCTAGATGGGCACTACCCCCCCTCTTCTCTTCCAGCAGGGAGACAACATTGAAATCTCCCACCAAAATCCAAGGGAGAAGGGGGTCTAAAGAATGCACATATCTAACTTGAGCCCATAGTTGTGCTTTACCCAACAAATTAGTAGGAGCATAAATATTAGAAAAGAGAATCCTCTATCTTGACTCCCAATCAGAGGCAACAAAGGAAATAGAATACCTACATGAAAGCCACCATAAAGGAGTTACCTTGCGTGAGTCCCATAGACAAGCCACTCCACCAGAGCTGCCCTACACTCCCACACACTAACATTGTCCTTTTACCCAAATCTTCAAAGTCACAATCAACATACCTTCAACAAATAGTTTAGTCTCCTGAAGGAAAACTACATCCAAAGAATGAGCATGACCAAAATCATGAATAGCCTTTTGTCTAGGGACGCTATTCATATCCCTTACATTCCATGAGAGCATGATCATCGCTGAGGCTGGGAGAAGTGGGAATCAATAGTCCTCACCGATCCAAACTCCACCAGTGTCTCACCAATTAACTTGACCTTCTCTTGGTCCTTCTTCCTCCCCATCTTGAGAGTCTTATCTAAAGCCCCTTTTTTGGAAGACTTTTGTTGCACCCCCAATGAAGAAGAAGGCTTAGATTTTCTAGAATAAGGGGCACCCTTAACCCTATCAAGGTAAGCATCGATAACACCAGGACCTCCTACAACATCAGATAACGATCTGGACTCCTCCAGAGTAACAACTAAGGGAGGAATATGTGGTTCCATGTGTGCCTCACACACCTCAAGCAACCCCAAGTTAGGGCTGCCAAAAGGTATGCAACTAGAGTTTGTCTCCACCAAAGAGCCATTTGTCCCCTGCACATCCATAGGCACTCCCTCTTCCTGCACCAAGTCCTCTAAAGCCACAAACCTGTTGAGGGTCGCCTCTTCCTGTCTGTCCTTAAAATTCCTCTTCTGACCTCTACCTTTGTTTTGATTCCGCATTGGGACAAAACCCTCCTCATCAATTTCCATCTCCTGGGTAGGAGCCTTACCCTTGTCTCGCTCCTGGGCTGGATGTGAAGGAGCATTCCTCGCACCAGAAGCATGAATAGCTCATGGGTAGTTCCTTTGGAGATTACCATGTTCATGGCACAATCTGCACCTAAAAGGTAAAGCCTCATAGTCTAACTATTGTGTCCAAGAATAAGATCCAATACTCATGTCAACAGAATCTGACAGTGGATTATTCAAATCAATTTCGACACAGATTCGAGCAAAGGATAAAACCTTTTTATTCAATGTTTACTGAGAGGGACCAATGGGTTTGCCAAGCAACAAACCTATCATTTGCAAGATGTCACTTCTCCAACATTCAAGAGGCAAGCATCGCAACCCCACCCAAACCAGAACCCTAGATGGAAGCTCCTTCATCGAATTGAAGCCACCATGCCAAGGTTTTATAAAAAGACCCACCTGATTGTAAAAATAGGGCCCACCATCAAAAGCCCCATTCCGATTAGCAATACACAAAAACTCTACCAAAAAGAAATTGTTAGCCGCTAACATAACATCGAAGTCCCCTTAAGGGTTCCAAGTTTTGCAAATCCAAGAGTCCAAAAAAGGCAGAGAAACTCTCATCCCCATGAATTTACAAATCAAAACATGGTTGCAGTAGTACTCTACATCTTCAACTACAGATTCTGGCTGAATGACTAAGACCGACCTATCTTGGGCTTTCGTCAAACACCGATTCACCTTCTTCAATTTGAGAGCATCAAGAATGGAAGGAGTCGAAGCACTAGGGTCTCCACTTGACAGAGGAAAGGCCCGATTTTCCATATCCTGAGCTGCATGCAACGCTATGACAAAAAAGTAGACCCTCTTCAAAATTCGGTCGCAAATGCCCAACCAAGAAATGAGCACGAAGAAAGCTAAGAGAAATGACATAGAGGATGACGAAATTTGTTGCTAGAAACTCCAAGCACCAAGCCAACGCATGCAGTAAGGAAAAAAATAGTTTAGATTAGGAAATATTTCACACCCAACAAACAAAAGAGAAATGCCACCGACAAAGAGCACAAAAAAGGACACAAACAGAGTGACAAACCTAGTCATTGCCCCCAAACCACAAATAAAACCCGCCCCAGCCAAAGTAGAACGTGCCCACACAGAGAAGGAAGGAGAGCCAAGCTAGGGCATCAAAACCCTAGCTTGCCTAAAACGCCATGCAAAGCTTGCCATTTCCTAAAATGTTTAATATTAAGGTTTGGGCCTTGGTTGTTGGCACTATAGGCAAGAAGCCCCACTAGTTCACCAAGGAGCCTCCCCTTAATATGAGGGTAAACAACAAACTCCATTGTTGACGCGGTAGAGAGTGACCCCACGAGGTTTGAACCTTGGTTGTTGGCTCTATAGGCAAGAAGCCCCACCATTTCACTAAAGGCCCGCCTCCTACTTGAACCACAAATTACCAAACTAAGATAATTCTAATTACATGATTGAAAAAAATATAGTTTGTAGTACATTAGTGACCTCTAAGTTATTGAGATGGTTATATTTCTTCTTGTGATATTTAGGAACTTTCAGTATGGGTTTAAGTTCAACAAAAAACTCATGATGTATATACAACTTTGTGTGGTGACGTGGCTTAGTTTAAATACCAAATCCCTTTGAGATGCTATTTGACCATAATGTGCCAAGTTTAATAGAGCAATCAAAGGGTTCATGTAAAGGCTGATTTTAAAAATTGTGAACTTGCCTGGCTATTTTTTTTATTAGCGTTGTTGGTTTTGATCTATCATGTTTTGATTATAAGGGAAAAATAGGTTTTGAAGGGGCCCGAAACCCTTTACAACTAAATAGACGAAAAACTGCTCATAGATAAAGACATTGAACCAACAACAACAACCAACAACAAAATAACAACAAAAACAAAGACCTAGCAACAAAAGATAAAAACGGAACAAAGCATAGAAAGGGACACTATTTCATGTTCTTTAAGGTGTTAGCCACATGAAGTTCCTATTTGTGATGCAGTTCGACCATGTCCATCAGTTCTTTCTTCTCCTCCTCAAAGGTTTTCCTCAGGTTTTGATCTACCATGTTACTAGTCAAAAATATGATAATAATCTAAACAATTGTGACTTGGAATGACTTGTAAAAATACAAATGGACATTTTTCATATTTTCTAAATGTAGATATAGTTGTTTTAAGTTTTGTAGGTGAGTAATACTTGTATATATTGACATGCCCTGGTATTTCATTGCAAAAAAAATTAAATGATATTTTGTAGTAATTTAACAATGCTCTTATCTTTATAGTGGGCTAACTATTTTGTAGCTACATGTGCTTATTTTTCAAGAGTAAAAAAGTACTAAAGCTTATAAAAAAATTGAATTAAAAGTGAAGATAAGAATGATTGGATATAAGAAGACAACATTGTCATTCCCTTGGATTTTCTATCCACACATCCCTTGGACCTCCTCAAATTATAAATGTAGATACCTGAAATTGTCCTAGCCTACGAACTAGCATTTTGACACTAATATTCTTCTTTCCCTAATGATTTAATTATTGTTTAAAATCATATTTGCACTATTAATTAAATAACTTTATAATTCATTTCAATTATTCTTTTTGATTATATCTTTAAATTCTTCTCGAGTAATTAAATATATCTTTAATTCTTTATTTTTCTTGATTAATTAAATAAATATTATTTATTTAATTATATCTTTAATTCTTTTACTTGTTCGATATTATATCTTTAATTCTTTAATCTTCTTGATTAATTAAATAAATCCTATTTATTTAATTATATCTTAAATTTTTTATTCTTCTTGATTAACTAAATAAATATTATTTATTTAATTGTATCTTTAATTCTTTATTCTATCTGACTTATTTATTTGATTACATCTTTAATTATCTTATTCTTTTAAATTAATTAAATAATAATTATTAATTGTTTAATTAACATTCACACACTTACAAAAGAAAGAGGATGTGGGTGGTGACTCCAAACCGGGTAGACCCAACCAGCGAATGACCAGGCTCAAAGAGACAACAAAAGATATTGCGATAGGAAAATAGAGGACATTGGAAGTGTCCTCAAAGAAAAATTCTAAATGAAGGTCCTGTCTTGGAATGTGAGAGGGCTAAACAACCCCCAATAAGCAGTTGGCTCTGAAGAATTATGTTTTGGAACATAAGGTTCATGTACTACTTCTCCAAGAAACTAAAATGAAGAAAACAATTTTTGATCTTATAGCCAAGTACATTTGGCCAAATGCTCTCTTTTCTTGTAGTGATGTTGATGGGGCATTTGGTGGTCTGGAAGTGCTTTGGAATCCTTCTCGGTTCTATGGCTCTGAGTTATTCCAATGCTGGAACTATCTAGGTATAAAGTTCTCCAATGTTGGGGGCTCTTGGTTCTTGATAAATGTTTATGCTCCCAATATTAGGAATGCAAGGAAATCCCTTTGGTTGGAGATTTCTAATTGGATTTTGACTAATAAGGATGGTAGATGGATGGTGGAAGGGGATTTTAACTCTCCCCTTTACCCATCAGAGAAGAGTAGGGGTCTAGTTGATTATTTTGACAATATGTATGACCTGACCGACTTTCTGAATTGTACTGGTCTGGTTAATACTGGCCTACAGGGTCAAGCTTTTACTTGGTTGAACCATTGCCTTGGGGCTGACCTAATCCATGTCCACCTTGATCGTTTCCTATTCTCCCCCAATTGGACTGCTCTTTTGAATGCTAACTTGTTGACTCTCCCTATGATTGTTTCAAACCACAATCCTTTGTTGTTACTCCCTACTGATCACTCTGTTGTTGGTTTGTTCCCTTTCCAGTTTGAAATCATGTGGAATTCCCATCTGGATTTCCAAAATAAAGTTGCTATTTGGTGAAATATCCCGGTGCAAGGTTCCCCTATGTTTAGACTCTCTCAAAGACTTAAACATATCAAACATATGGTCAAAGGGTGGAATAAACGTGTGTTCGGTGATGTGTTCCATCAAAAACGGGTTGTGGCAGATAAGCTTGGTGAGTTACAGAAGAAAATGGAAGAAGGTGACAATAGCATACTGACGGGCCAGTAGGAGGAGGAACGTGTGGAATGGGAGGAAATATTGAAGAAAGAAGAGGTTTCCTGGAAGCAGAAGTCCATAATTCAGTGGCTTGCTAAGGGGGACTAGAATACCTCCTTCTTCCATGTTTCAACCCTTAAACATAAAAAAAGGAATTAGATTAAAAAAATGAATAATGAGGTTGGAGTTGAAGTTTCTAATCCTGTTTAGATTGGTCTTTTAGCTGCTAATCACTTTTTGCAGGCTTATTCTCTCCCTGATGAGGCTCTGACCCCTAGGTTGGTGGATATGTTGTTGGATCCCCTCCCTGCTCCAATTGACTGTGAGGATAATATTTCTATTCTTAGAGCAGTTACTTTTGAGGAGGTTTGTTCTATTGTGTTTAGTATGGGGGCCTTTAAAGCTCCTGGGTTGGATGGTTTCCTCCTAAATTTTTTCCAAACCTTTTGGGAGATTGTGAGGGGGGATCTTACCCTTACTGCTAAAGATTTCTTTAATTCAGGTAAACTCCTCAAATACCTGAACCACACCTTCATTGCGTTGGTCCCCAAATCTAAGGACCCTCTGACCATGTCCGATTTTTGTCCTATTAGTCTGTGCAATATTGTTTATAAAGTCTTCTCCGTAATTCTTGTGAACAGGCTGAAACCCCTCCTTGAGAAAATGATTAGCCCCTGTCAAAAAGGTTTTGTTCCTAGCTGGCATATTATGGATGCTGCTTTATCAATCCATGAAATCTTTCATTCTATGGATCGCTGTAACAATCCTAGCATGGCTTTCAAGCTTGATATTTCTAAAGCCTATGATAAAGTTCTATGGAACTTCCTCCCCAAAGTCCTTGGTAAGTTTGGCTTTAGTAAAAGGTTATTAAAATCATTATGGAATGTGTCTCCACAGTGAAATACTCTATCCTAGACAATGGTGTGTCCCAAGGGTTCTTTGATGCTAGAAAGGGAATCAGACAGGGTCACCCCCTCTTCCCTTATTTATTCATTATGGTGGCTGAAGTGTTGAGCAAGAATGTGGCTAGTCTGCTTTCGATGGGCTCCATCATGGGTTTCAAACCAGCTTCCACCCATGCTCATGTGTCCATCTAATTTTTTTTGTATGATACCATGCTTTTTGGTAAAGCTTTGGTGATTGAAGCCAGGAAATGGAAGGGGTGCCTCAATATTTATGCGACCTATTCTAGTCAATGCATCAATTATAATAAGAGTATGATCTATTTCTTCCAATGTTCTCCTGGTTTGCAGGCTCGGGTTACTGCTGTGTTAGGCTGTGTGAGTGCCTCGCTTCCCTCAGTCTTCCTAGGCCTCCCCCTTACTGTCAAAGAAGTCACAACTAATTTCTGGAACTTTGTCCTTGAGAGAATACAAAGAAATCTCGTTGGTTGGAAAGATTCTCTTGAGTCATGCGGGAAAACTTCAACTCCTCATTGCTTCCCTTTAGGGTATCCTTGGGTATTTTATGTCCATGTTCAAAATGCCTAGTTATATTGCTGAGAAATTCGAGAAGATCCTGTGTGTCCTCCTATGGTCGGGGACTGAAGATAAAAAGAAGTTGTCTCTGGTCAGCTGGGAGAAAGTTTTCCTTCCTAAGCTTGTAGGGGGGCTTGGCATCAGGAATGTCCTAGCTTCCAATAAGGCTTTGCTTTCAAAGGTGGGTTGGGACCAATTAAGAGATAATAAGGATTGGTGCAGAATAATGAAAGCCGAATATCTAAATAACTGCTCACTAATCAATTGTATGAAAAATGATCATCCCCATGGGTCTCTTGCTTGGAACAATATATGCAAAATGAAGAAGCTACTGCTGTCTAGTCTTAAATGGAAGCTTGGAAAGGGTAATAGAATCCATTTTTGGGGGGATTCCTGGCTCTTGGATTCCCCTTTGGCCGATTCTAAATTCAAAAATTTGATGGAACCTGCTTATAGATTCTTTGGAAGGAATGTGGAGGATTACATTGTTGATTCTCAGGGGGGTAGGTGTTGGAAAGTTATTGGCTCCTATGGCCCTCTCTCCCCTAACCTGCAAAGTCTTGCTTCTTCCTTACACGTCTTGTTATCTCAGTACAAACTACCTTTGTCTCCTATTGAAGATGATTTCTTTTGGGCCTCTGATAGTAAAGGTGATTTGACTATTTAGACGGCTTATGGTATGCTGACTGATAGGGGTATCCAAAGTAAGTTATGGAGGAAGGTCAGGAATTGTCATCTGATCCCTAAGATAAATTTCTTTTGGTGGATGACCTGCCACAATAGGATCCTTACCCAAGATAACCTAAGAAGGAGGGGTTTTCAAATCCCGAATAGGTGAATGTTATGCAAAGACAACGAAGAATCTGTGGATCATATGCTACTACACTGTCCGTTTGTTGTTGGTGTTTGGAATATGGTGTTTCAAAAGTTAAGGACATACTGGACTTTGAATAAAGACTTGGTTTCCTTTGTGGAGGGTTGGAATGGGCCTTTCAGTCAACCCCTACCCTTAAAAGTTTGGAAGAAAATTCAACCTATTATCTACTGGTGTATTTGGAAGGAAAGGAACAATAGAGTGTTTCGTGATATCGAGAAGAGCTCGAAGGAAGTGTTTGGGTGTGGTACGAGACTAATCTCTGAAAGTCTCTCCTTACTAAAGTGGAAGCCACCCGACACAACCCCAACTGAGTGGGAGATCAAAATGACTAAGGCCTGGAATATTGATCTTGGGGTTGATTCCTTTGATAACTCCAAATCTATTGCTAGGAAAAACACTGTTTGGAAACAACCACCAGAAGGTTGGTTTAAACTTAACTTTGATGGCGTGGCCAAGGGGAACCCTGGTCTAACTAGCATAGGTGGAGTCATAAGGGATTGTTGGGGCAACTTGGTCGTAGGGTTTGCTGGTGGTATTGGTATCTAATCTTCTATGGTGGCAGAGGCTCGTGCGCTGCTAAAGGGTGTTGAGGTTGCTATCACTTTGGGCATTAGATCCCTAGAGATTGAGGGGGATTCTAAAAATGTGATTGACTATGTTAATAAGGGCCGCCAACTTGGTTGGACATTACAGGACACTCTACTAGATATTAATATTTTAATCTCAAGATTTAATAGGTATTACCTTTCTCATACTTTTTAGGAAGGTAATCAAGTGGCTGATGGCTTCGCCAACCTGGGGTCCACCTGGAAAATTTGCAAGTGTTGGAGAAAAAATGAAGTTCTGTCAGTGTCTATTCAAAGCTAATCCTTTTGGAGCAGAGGAATCACTCTAATAGTAATGATTAATCAGTCTTGCTTTTTCAAGAACAGGTGGCATTCCCCACCGAATCATTGGCTAATTTGGTCCGAGAGGGATGAGGTGTCTGTGATCACGTGGGTTGCCAAGTGGGTTATCCTTCTATTGTTTACTATTGGTGGGGCCCCTAACACTTGTGAGATTTCTTATCAATGGTAAAACAAATCTCTCCAAATCTTATGGAGGTTATGTATAAGGTTTTATACTGCCTCTTCTTTTAATAATCTCAAATTAAGGCATCTTTTGCACCTTATATTTTATTAAAAATACTTGAAGATTTCTAATCTGCCTCTCACATTTATATGGTTTTGGAAAATCTATAATTCTTGCAAGTTGATGAGATATTTGAATTTAATTCTGGTGGCCATTATTACTTTTATTTGGCTTAATTTTGGGTGGCCGGGTGATGATGATGGTCCTGCGTGGTGATCGCCATTGGAAAAGATTGTTAGAACGTGTGAACGTCACTCTGCCTTTATTAAGCCTATTCATCCCAATGGGCACTGTAAAGTTATTTGCAATGGTATTATTTCTGGCGTTCTTTATGTTGTCTGGTTTTGCTTTTTCTTCTACTGTGTGCTATGGGTCGCGATGGGCGGTGAACATGTTCAGACTGAGCTAGACAGTTGCAAAGAGTTCCGCCAGGATCCCTTGGCTTGGCATATTTATTCAGAAGGTGGGATAGCACCGCTAATGGAAAATCTTGTGGGCCACGATGAAATGCTATCGTCCTGGTTTGCTAGCTCTTGGAATGATTGACGGGTCACCCTAGGTGGAATTTATTTTGAAGTCAATGAAGAGGTCATTGGTAGGGCTACTAGTGAAAAGTATAAAAAAGCACACCAAATCACAGGATTTGGTGAATCTAAATGCATTTTTTAAGGGGAATGAGAAGCTGGTGAAAAAACAGTCTGGCTTTGACCGGGAAGTGTTACCTCAACCGTGGGATAAGGTTTGCCTTGCAATTATGAAGTATGTCACTCTTGAGGGCCGCTTCAAGGTATATTTTTTTCTATCACTTACCGTTGTTAAATCATTTAAGACATAGGATGCTGCTCAATTTCCCTTTCTTTTTGCTTTCCTCTTTGGAAAGTTCCATCAAAGAAACCCAAGAAATTGCCATTAACAACCCTGATTCTTCGCCTCCTTTACTGTTGCACCAAGGTCTGATCCACATACTCTATCATTTCCATTCGGCTTTGGTCTCGCCCAAACCCATCTCAGTCGTGAGGGTGGAAGAATTAGTTTCTCCTGAAGTTAACACTGATAACCCTTCCCCTGCTGTTTCAATGGGCTCCAAGAAAAAATCCCCTATCCTTTAAGAAGTTCTTGGTACTGATACCATAGCCACTCCTCCCCCAAAGAAAAAGAAAATTGTGCCTAGTTTGTCTTAGGTGAATGCGGCAGTTGGGCTATGTGAGCTAAAAGGTAAGAAGGTTAGCACTCCTGCAACTAAGAAAGGAAAAAATGTGTCTCTTCCCATGAGGGTTCTTCTGGTCTTTGAGGAAGGTAAATTTGAGGAGGAAAAATATTCTATGGGTGATACTATGGTGGGGGCTAGTTATGATTTAGAGGCAGAGCAATTGAGTGTGAGAAGATCTCACAGACTAGAGTAGAGCAAAAAAAAGGCTCCTGTTAACAATATTTCTAGTGACTCGATTAAGTCTGGTGGTAGGGATGAAGAAATCAAAGCTACTGAAAAGAGGAAGGATATCGAACCCATAGAAGACCCTAGTCACTTCTCAGACCTAAACCAGATGCTGCATGAGAACTCTACTAATTCCTCGAACACTAGGGCTGGTGCTGAAATGAAGATCCAAAGCAAGGAGGACAAAGCGGACGTGTTCAGAGGGCTGCGGGAGCAGGTGACTATGTTGAACCATAAGGTTAACTGCCTGGCTCGATTTGCTGTCAAGTTGATTCACAAGTCGTCTCTCACTCTTCTCATATGTGATTAAGGAGGAGCTAAACAAGAACACCATGGATGAAGGCCCTAACTGGATTGGGGAGGATGTGTTAAACCTCTTGGTCAAGAAATGGGAGGGTTTATACAATTAGCTTTTGGGTCTATTATGGGTTGTGGCTATGTCGTGTCTATGCTGTTACTTGGTTGTGTCTGTGTTTATAGTTTGTTGTTTCTGTAATCTTTTTGCTACTTTTTGGCCCTTTGGGCTCCTCGTGTAAAGGGTACAACACCCTGTAAATGCTGCTTATATAATAAAAAACATTCACACACTTCCTAAATTAAGTAATTACTTTAATTATTTAATTATCCTTGTAGACACTGAAATTTGGTCTAAGCCCGCGACTTCAATTTCTTCATAATTCATATTTTCATAGTCATGATTAAATAATGTTATTTATTTAATTATTCTCTAAAGTCCTTTATTTCTCTATTAATTAAATAGACTTAATTATTTAATTAATTCACTTTAGTATTTATTCTTTTATTAATTAAATAATCTTAATTATTTAATTAATTCACATTTTCTTTATTCTATCTTGATTAATTAAATAAACACTCTTTATTTAATTACGTCATTAATTAACTTTATCCTTCTTCTTAAATTAAATAAATTATTATTTAATTTACCTTTACCATACTTCCGACTATAATTAAATAAATACTTTAATTATTCATTTAACCTTTTCTTTACTCAATTAAATAAATCTTATTTATTTAATTAATACTTAAATGTCAAATCTTGAATGAGATAAATCATTTAATTCATAAAGGTCTATTTTTAACACATTCCTCTATATTTAGATAAATGTTTAAGTTATCTAAGTATTCATTCCCACTTGATTCGAGATTTATTTAAATTTAGGTAGTTATCTCCTAATTTAATGTTTGAGTGTCTTTCGCAAATAAACTCTCTGTCATAACCAGTTAGTTATCTAGTTCTAACTCATATATGTACATGCTTATTAACTAAATATCTTTATTTAATTAATTAAATTTTGTGCGTGCATTCAAACAAAACGTTGCTTTTAATCTATCTTTATCTTTGTCATGCAAACATTATTCTTCTATTTTCGAATACCAAACTCGAAGATTAAATCATTATTTAATCTTTATCTCTATTCTTAGGTTTTATCACTCATGTCAGTACTAACAGTTATCATAATGCATGTCAAATCCTTTGATCTCAACCGTCCATTTATCTTTCAATCCTGGCTTGTTATTCGAATGATCAATTTTCTATAAATTGATCTATCTTTCATCATTTTACCTCTCCCGAAATTGTATGACTTTTGGAGTACTTCTTAATCTTCGATATTTTGCTATAACCACATCTGTCAAGGCTATACTTGCACACATTCTGAAAATCTGAGGGCAAGAATACCAACACGACGAAATGGAGAAGGACAACAGAGGTTATCCATGGAGTTACAACGATCTTTGGTGAGATTGTTTTATGTTTTAGCTATTTCCTTTGTTCTTTGTTGTTTAACTTTAGATTGTATTAGAGTTTGAATGCATTGTTGTTTGCTTTTAATATTTCCTGTATTTCATGATGTTACAATCCATAGTCTCTCAACATTATTCATTCATTATGAATAAATAAAACATTTTATTTATTTATATCTAATTCCCACTTGCACATTCTCAAATAATTAATTATTATCCTCTCATGCAAATCTAAATTTATCTTCTAACTAACACTTTCTTCCAACCATTAACTCTGGAATACAAGATGAAGGCGTTGGGCGGGAGTGGGAGCGGAGGCCTGATTTTGAAATTAGGCAAAGATGAAGGCGAGGGCAGCGATGGGGACGACGATGATGAGAAGGGAGATGAGGCCAATGCGGTCATGGAGGGAGTTGGGGTTTGTTGGAGCCGCTGGCTGTTCTCTCATGCTGATGCTGGGTCTCTTTCAGGTGCTTGGCTCTATTGCTTGGGTTGCAGCTATCTCTGTGGCTTTTGCCATCGGGTGTTCATTGCTGCTTTCTTGACTGCGGACCAGGATGAGATTGTGGAGCTCGATGGTGGGCCTTGTGTGTTGTTCCTTGGCGGCTCTTCTTGTTGCCTGTGCTTGGTTGAGGGAAATTTTCTAGCCCGAGCCTTGTTTCTCTCTGGTGGTGTGGCCTTATTCGGGGCTTTTGTTGCCTTATCTTGTGATGATTGGGTGTTGGCGGCTATTGGAGGCCCTTGTCCCTGCTGCGCATGTGGCAATTCTGGTGTTCCCTCTTTTGGGTGCGTAGTAGTGGATTCTTTGACTCCTCTTGTGAGGTTTTGTATTGCTAGGTTCCTATTTTCTGGGTCCTGGATTGTTGAGGATAGTTTTTGGTGCCTTGGCAGTTTATTTGGGATGATTCTTGTTCTGTTTCTTGAAGATCTTTTGGAGCTGTATTGGAAGGTTCTGATCTGGGCTGGTGGCAAGAGGTTTGTCTTTGCTTCCCAGATCTGGAGTTTTTCCTCTTTTTGCATTAATGAGGTGGAAGAGGGAGACTTTCCTCTTTTTGGGGGTAGAGCTTTGTCTTGGGAAAATGAAGCAAGGATTTTGATGCTGCTTGGAGAGCCACGGTGTTGCTTGGATTCAAATCTTGCGGTTGTTGCCGCTAGGCTGGCATTTTTTGAAGCTTGTTTCCTTTCGTTTTCCTTGGAGGTGCCTCTCTTCCCTGGTTTTGGTGATGCTGCCTCTTGTTCTTTTGCTGGCTTCTTGTTTCCTGTGGCGGCTGTGAGTAAATCTTGGCTGGAGGTTTCTCTCCAGTTTTGTTTCTGTAGGGGTTTGAATGTTTATTGGCTGTTCTTTCTTAGCCCCTTCTTTTTTTGGCCAAGGACCTCCACTATTTTGTTGCTAAAGTCTTCTATATAGGTGAGGTTATTGACTGGTAGTAAAGTTTTTTGCTATCAGCTGTTCGTTTTCTCTCTTGTTAATCCTACGGAGGTGGAGAAGGTGTGCAAGGGAGAGGCGGTTTGCTAGTGCT
The DNA here is from genome assembly GCA_007258455.2 of Sequoia sempervirens. Taxonomy (NCBI): domain Eukaryota; kingdom Viridiplantae; phylum Streptophyta; class Pinopsida; order Cupressales; family Cupressaceae; genus Sequoia; species Sequoia sempervirens. The sequence continues at coordinate 68,722,532 of VDFB02000007.1, forward strand.
GGGGGTGGTATTCTTTCCATCTTCTTTCTTCTTCTTTAGCTCATTCTATTGAGGTGGAGAGGGGTTGCTTGGGGAGAAGAGATGTGTTGGTTTAAGAATGCCTCTCATATGGAGATGGGGAAGGGCTGCAAGGAAGATGCAGAGTGTAGATCTTGGGGGTTGTTTGATGCTCTGAGCTATTTGGCCCGTGGCTGTTTTATGGTGTGAACCTTTATTCATGGTTATGGGATCCACACAAAACCCATGTTTCGGGTTAAGGGATCCTGTCAAAACCCTTATATGCTGGGTTTAAAGTCCTTGTCAAAACCTTGTTGTAGTGGGTTGTTGGTCCCGTCAAAACCAAGGGGTTCAAGATCCATGTAAAATCTTGGGTTGTTTGTTGGCTGATGGCTGGCTGCTTCTCTGTTTCACTACTGAATGTTATTGATTCTATTCTTCGGACAACTTGACCATCTTAGCTTGGGTTTTGGGTCCCTTCAAAACTTGATGGTTTCGGGTCCATTCAAAACTTGTTGTTAAATGGTTTCGGGTCCATTCAAAACATGTTTATCCTCTAATAAAAAACACTTTCTTCAATTTTATCTTTCATGCAATCAGTTAACTCTATATTTAACTCACTTCGCTTTCATCTATTCTTATCAATCAATCTTCACTATTGATAATATTTCATCACCTCTTAATCTTCATCATTCATCAAATTTGAATTTCTATAAAAGAAAGCATTCAACCTCATTCTAATTCAATCACATTTTTTGAGATTTTGCTATCTTATATCTACTTGAGCTTATTCCAAATTGTGCACACTTAACGTCTAACAACAAATAAGCAAAATTGAGAAGAGCAATGGAAGGGAATCAACTTTGGCTTTGGATTTGAGGTATTATTGCTTTATGATTTGATTTCTATTGTCATCTTTTGCTTCATTATTAGATTATGGTCTCTATAACTTGAATTAGATAACTTTCTCATTACTATCAATGATTTCATGTCTATCCTTCTAATTTTCCTGTCGACAATAAATACTATATTTCATCCCATCAACATAAATTGAAATATATACTCTATTAAAATAGAGTTTACACATCTTCTATTTTACAATCATTTTTTGCTCTCACTCTCCTTAATGTCTCTTTGGTGAAGTTCCAATTTTTTCCATGCTTGCCTATCTTCTTTCCCCTTGCACACATGGGAGCAAATGCTACTTTAAATAGTAATTTTTTTCTTTTCTTTCTTAAAGATAAATATAAAAACAATTTAAATATAAAAAATGACATCAACTAAACAAACAATTTATCTAATTAAAAGAAAAAACAGATAAACGATTAATCCAAAATATTAAGAAGACGGTAAAATTTTCGTTCGCCGAGCATACAAATATTTCCTTCCCACTGGTATATTTCAGATCTGGATGACAGAACAATATTTATACAAACGAAACCAGATAAACATATACTCATCGCTATATATTCTATGAATGTATCGTTTTATATACAGAAAGAAATGATAGAGCAAGATCTACATTAATAAAGAGTTACAGGAGCGGAATTCAGTGGAGCGAAAATGGAAACCTACGAGGAGACCAACGATGGACTTGCAGAGAAAGTAAAAAACAGAGGCTCATCTTATTCTTCAGCATCTCCCATTGCCGTCGTTTTGAACTTCTGGAAAGGTATGGTGTCTTACAACAATTTCTTTGGTCTTAAGTTTTGCTTTAGTTTTATATTTTGGGAAATTTAAGATCAGGGGATTTTATTTTTTGTAATCACATTCAATCATTCCTTTGCTAAAGAAGAATTGCTTGAAGATCTACTGTGAATTCTAAATCCAGCACAAAACCCAGGCTAACTTGAAATTTAAGGACTTGGAAGCTTACATCGAAATATTAGTTTCTAGAGTCGGATTTGGGAAAATTATTGAGTTTATTTAAGCTGAATTTTGATTGCTTCCATTTTTAGATTAGTTTCTCAACTTGGTTTTCAGAAAATTATTGGGTTTATTATAATTGAACAAAATCCGTTTCAATTTCAAATTTATAGGTTCTGAATGCTTTATATTGAATTATTAGTTTCCCAGTATGCGCTGGAGAAAATTGTAGTGTTTAATTTTATTTGGAATGCAATATGAGAAGATCCTAAGAAAAAAAGGTGTAGAAAGTGTTTATAGGAGAGAGAGTAGCGTGGTAACAATGCTGCTCAAGAGCGGTGTATAACGTTGTGTCTAAACCACGGTGACAGTAAGGGCCACCCTCTTCCGTTGCTTATATTTTACTACAGAATTAGAGGGATCTAAACATTACTAGAGGCTGTGTCTTAGATGTTGAAAACCTAAACTTCTCTTTGGCTCGGATTGGCTTGCATTGCTTCCTGTACATTGATTGCTTACACCGACTGGAAATGGACCAATCACACAATTGACTCTTTTTATTTTTTCCCAACTTGGACCATTTTCTTAAGATTTGTAAATGTGGGTCACACTTGATTGTACTCCATAATCGTTCCACCACAACCTCATTACATGTCCGCTGGAGTTGAGCGAATCGTAAAATAGTTATTGTCTTCTTTTATTTTAGCTGACCTTGAAATTTCAAGGATTTAAACAATGGAACAATCGAAATTGTAAGAAATTGGAAATTACAACTTCAGTTTTTCCATGTCTAGATTTCTCTCAGGATGACCAAGGTAGCTTTCTTATTTCTACTCTTGGTATCCATCTGATGCAGAGTTGCATGGAAACATATATGTATCAGATATGGATATGGAAAATTTCAAGATCGCCTAATATATCTACGGCTAGATATGAAAATTATAAAACCACACACACACATACAGAAGATTGCATAGCCATAGAATTGATAAAACTAAAACCAAAACCTCAAACAACATAAAAGAGCTAAACACATCCACGAGACAAAAAAGACGGGGCAAGGTAGCCTATAGGACCACCAACCAAGCATAACATCATTTTCACCCTCTTGCACACAGTCCTTTGCTTCCACAGCATTTTTAATCTGAAAACCCGGGAAACCACAATCCTCCAAGTTGGAAAATTGGATATCATGAATCAACTCCTTGCATTTAGCTAAGTTGCGACACACAGCACCTGCACCTTCTAAAGTTGGAGGCACATACAGACTTTTGACTTCAAGAAGAACATTTGAATGGGAAACCACCAAATTAACATTAGTTGAAAATTTGTCAACTCAGAAACCACCTGAGACACTTCCTTCAGCCCCTGCTTCAAAGCACACGATTCTGCTTTGAAAGCTCCAACCACAGCAACCAGAGACATGGCAGTAGAAGCACCCTGCTCCTCTTCTTCTGCAAATCTGATATCACTATCCTCATGAACTAAAAGTTTATACAGCAAAGCATGAACAACTGGATGAGAAACCTTAGCCTCCAACCTACAACAAAACTCTTCTAGAATAGAGGCCTGTGAATGAGCAGCCCTAGTGTCTTCAACTTCCTCTGAACCCAAGACATTTAACTGAAGGAATAGCGCCCATAGAGGAACAATAAAAATTTCATTTTAGACACTGAACGAAGATAAGTCCTTTAAAATAGAAATCCCTCCTAACAACAACACCCCTATGAGCCATAGAAGTTAGAACCAACCAAAAACCACAGCAAACACCCAAGCAGCAAGAACTGAAAAGAGAAACCTTCGCAGACAGCCAAGCAATGCGTAACACCAAGCATCAGCAATGGAGAAAATAACCATCCAAATGCTCTACACTGGGAGGGGTCATCTTTGGAACCACAAAAACAAAGCAATCCATTACCAAAAACTTAAGGCTGTGTGAGGAAAGCAAGGTAATAAAATTATAAATCGTGCTCGTCAGGAAAGAAATATGACACCTTACTTGAGCAGGGAGGATGTGGTGACTAAAGGAAGCTCCGTCAAAAGAATCTCTCCCCAAAGTCCATGATTACACTACCACACGAGGAGAAAAGGGCAGCAGCTAGGGGCCCAAATTTTCAAAAGAAAAAATAGCTAACCTATCCCATGATGTTACCCTATCACTTATCAAAGCAGTGAAAGGGGATTGGTCAATACCTTGATTGGCTAAAAACCCAGCGAATCTTATTGGCTTCTCTAACAAATAACAACAAGTGAGAAAAAGACCTCTTCAAAGGAGGCACATAAGGCAATTGCTTCTTCAACCAAACTATTAAATTTCCAATTAGGGTAGGATTGCTTATGCAAACCCAATATAACACCCAAGGAGTCACCTTTTACAATCAATCTCCTGCAACCTTAGGAAACCACCAAAGAAATAACTTCAATTTCCACTCTCCATTTCGATTCATTATTAGTTTGAAGAATCAGAAAGAAGTAACTGCCATGAATAAACACTCCGTTATCCTCAAGAATAGTGCCTTCTCCAGCCAGCCCTGTGTTGCCTCAAGAGGCACCATCAAAGTTTAGTTTCCAAAATCCTTATGGAGCTCTAAACCATTTAGCTCTATCTAGCAACCTTTTTATCTCTTATCCCGTTAATGGGAGATTCTATATTTTTATTTTTAGTTTATAATACTTATTTTGTTGTATTATATTCATGTCTTTAGTGATATATACACACATACACATTTACATGTATATATATACATGTTTCACAAATAATATATGTATTTATGTATATACATGTTACAATTTTACATGTATATACATATATTATATGTGAAACATGTATGCATATGTATGTACAAACATGTTTCACATATAATATATGTATATATACATGTATATGTGTATGTGTGTGTATATACTATTTATGTTTATGTTTATATGTATGTGTACGTACAATTAATTTTTTTCTGCAATTTCCATTTTGTTTTCAAACCCTGAATTGGTTACATCACTGGTTGGTCTGGTGCCATATCCAAACATATTGACCGTGGCCTAAATATGGCCTCATATAAGGATATGTCTGGATAATGCATCCGTGCTGTATTAGGTAGTATTGTATCTGTAACTGGATCTGATACATAGATACGTATATCCAGGCAGGGCAGGGGAAGTATCTGGTAACTCTGGTCTAACGGGAATTTATTTTAATTGTAACAACTCATTTTTTGACTCTTGAGTGGTTTATTACTTACAAGTTTAACTCTACTCTCCATGCAAACAACTCATGGCTGAGTATGAGTCATGTTTCATGAGCTTTTCATTTGTCATCTGTCCAACACATTTGTAAGTGTAAGTGTAACCATAGAAGGGATTTTGCCTCTCACCTTAGTCTTGTTATAATATGACCTGTGTTATTGATCACTTTTACTTTAGGCTGCTTATTAATTTTGTGTTATTTTTTGTCATAAACTCATTTACAATATTTGCCTAATCAAGTTTTATGCTTTCCTTGTTTGTTTGCATACATGATTCTTTGATTTTTAGTTTGTTGCATGTCTGCAATGAAAAATCTATTCAAAACTATTTGAAGATTTTCAGCTTGCTTCTAGCATATCATTTGCTAAAGTGTTAATCTTATTTTCTTTCAGACTCTTTCTATTATTCATGCCTTTGTTGATCTTTAAATCTTTTTAATTTGATGAACTTGCTTTTCATTTTGCAGAGTTTGATCTTGAGAATGAGAGAACTAAGCTTGATGACCAGGGGTTAAAAATTGCCGAGAATCAAGAATCTAGTCTGAAAAATAGGCGGAAACTTGCTGAAAGTACACGAGGTAAATTTATAATTAGATATTTGCAAATGGTTCTGCTGAGATTCCAGTAATAGCTGGTCTGCCTTAAAATGTTTCAACTCAAATAACAATGAAAATTCCCATTATGAAGAGCTCCATGCTCATGGTTATTGTATTCTCTGCCACCAACTTCTAATCATGTTTTGCTAGCTTTAGTTTATTCATCTTGTTTAGCAAGAATATGTTTATGTCCAAGATAGCTGCAGAGCTGCAAAAGCATTATATCTTTTTGAACTGAACTGTATCATTTTATTGAAACTTGAAGTTGTTTGTTGTCCTTTGATACTCAGATTTCAAGAAAGCTTCAAATGAGGAAAAGTTAAACCTTTTCAATTCTTTACTTAAAGGATATCAAGAAGAGGTTGATAATCTTACAAAGCGAGCAAAGTTTGGAGAAAATGCCTTTTTGAATATTTACCAGAAATTATATGAAGCTCCTGACCCATGCCCTGCTCTTGGGTCCACTACTGTAAGCAATTCCAAAGCCAAAATTCTTGATGCTTTGGTTTGACATGCTCTATTGATGCTCTATTCCTACTTTATAGGCATGTTAAATATGTTTTCTCCTTATGATATATATTCTTTGCTATATTGAAATATATAGTTGTTTTCATGTTTATGAATAAAATTTCTATTATAGGAAGACATTCTTATACATACGTAAGAATTACACAATGGTCTGAGATTTTCATTTACAATCGGAATGGCTTCTTGAGGTGTTAATACTGTAACATGTGGCTGTATGTGGTTTTTCTGAATGCTTGTTTAGGATAGAAATTGATCCTCCACCAAACTTTTCGTTTTGCTTTATTTTCTTGGTGAAAGATGATATTTTGGTTTTTGGTATTGTTGCCTAATATTACATAATAAAGATGATTCATTTCTTGTATTGAGAATAATAAAATATATTCAAACTAAATAAAAGGTTAATGTTTCTTGTTGTTTGCTACAGGACCTTGCTTCAAAAGTTGCTGAATTGGAATCTGAAAATCGTAAGATGAAACATGAGCTTGAGGAGTTTAGAGCTGAATCTGCTCATCTAAAAAACCAGCAGGCCACTGTTCGTAGGCTTGAAGAGCGTAATCGCCAATTGGAACAGCAGGTAGAAGTTACATGTACCATAGTTAAATTAGATTCTTTTATGTTCTTCCCAGTTGTATCAAATTCTTTTCCATGGGATTCAAGTATCCTTTTGTATTGTTTAGTGGTTCTGATTGTTCAGGTTTGTATACCTCACTTTTTTCAGAAAGGTTTTCATCCAATTTCTGATTGTTATGTGCATTCTTTGATAGAGGCACAAGAAAATGATTTTTAAGACATGCCTTTCCTTGCTTGTTGTAAAAAGAACTTCCTATAAAAAAATATTTTCTTAGATTCTGTTTCAGGGTTATCGTGCTACCTCATTGTTTGATTCCACTCTCTTTCATGGGTAATGCTCCTTGGGGGTTGATTGATACTTCTGTTTTATCTCTATTCTCCTTGGAAAGAGTTTACTGTTTCACTATCACAAGCAGGTTTTGTAGAGGACTCTTTTTGGTAACTTGACATATTGTTCATATACCTAGTGTATTCTAAGATTCTTTCCTCGTTGATTATCTTCCAAAATTTTGAAGGAGTTACTGCAGTGATCTTGACCCTTTGTCTAAGTATGGTTCGTTTGAGTTTGAGTTGACCCTTTATGATTTATCTTTCTACTTTTCCCACAATCTTGCTTCTATCTTTGCCTTCTTTTTTGTTGATTCTTGTTCTTTGCTACTGACTTCAATCTCTTCAGAGTATCCTGGCTCTTTGGATCAATCTTTTCCAAGTATTTGAGAGGAATGATTTCATAATCTGGTTGTTGATTCCAAGTATGGTCTAATAGATCTAGCATTATTGATTCTAAGAGAACCTGCTTATTTGTGGCTTTAGCCATTTGGTTATGAGGTGGAGTCATATGAGAGTTGGACATATCTTTAGGTTTGTTGTTTGCTATTGGATGCTTATCTCTGGAGGAATATCTCCATGGGAGTTTTCTTTGGCCAAACAAGGCAATAGTTTTATTATCATTACATGCCCTCAATTGATTTAGTAGGGTACATTATATACTAACTCAATTTTGATGTAGTGAAAGACCTACTATATAGATTATGATAATATAAGTAGCTCAAGTGTAGAGTGTAACGTTCCCTTTTGTAATTTTAAGGAAGTATGTATTTTTTAATTTATAAAAAACTTGCAATGGATACTAATCTATGAAATTCAAACCCTAGGCTATTGCTAAACTAATATGTAAATTTTCAGACTAAATGTTAGCTGATACTGAAAGTGAATATAAAACATTAAAAATAATGCTGAAAGTAATTAGATAATTTATGAATATATTATTCAAATTAGCAAGTATCCATAAATATTAATCATCAAATAACAATAAATAAATCCATGCTTATTTAATAATAAATAGCAATGAATCCAACCAATGTTGGCAGCCTCATCTAAAATGCTGCGATCCAATATTGGATGGTACGGTGGCTGTGTCTTGGCCACAAATTCATAAATAAATAAATGATTAATGCTGCTGATCATTAGGAAATATGGCAGCAAGACTGCAGTTCAAATGACTTTTAAACATGCTGCGATTACTTTTAAGAGCTGTGCTCAATGCTAGCATGGCTGTGGCAGCCCAAACCACTTAATTTCTATGGGGTGTGGTTGGGAAGTTGGGCAAAGCAATACCTCAACTATATTAAGCGACACATAAAATAATATACTGGGAAGGCACTTCAATTGTAGATCTATGACATATAAATTTTGATTTCTTCAACCATAATAACTGACAATTACAAAGAATGCTGATTTGATAATTCCACACAATTTGTTTGCAAACATAAATTCTTCTCCAGCTGAAGCACAATTGCAATCCTTGTGTAGAATCGTTTAATTGGAGATGAGGGTTTTCATTCTAAAATCCGAAGAGATTCCAAGAGGGTTTCCATCCTCTAGAAATTGCCAACTAAGGGTTTTCATAAATTGCCAACCAAGGGTTTTCAAAAATTGCCAACCAATGGGATCTGTCCTTGAGAGGTGTAATTTGAAATGATGATCATGGATCCTTTGATGTGAGCCTTTACTTCTTTTTTATAGGCGCTTTACTTCAGGCTCGCTATTTTATTTATTTTGCTCTTTCCCTCCAAGTATTTAAAAATACTTTTAAATTACATTTAAAGGTCCCTTTTTGAATTACATTTGGAATATTTTGTTAAAAGCATTTTTTAAACATTACATAGGACCTAAAATAATATTTAACTGGCCTTTTTTGGAAATGAAGTGATTGGGCCTACCTAAAACATTATAATTTTTGTTTCCCTTGCTCTATCCTTTAGCGTATGAGAAAAGGGGGTAGGCTAGAGGTCTTCTTCATGGATCTGATTTTGAAAAAGGGACATGATAGTTTGCCCTTCCCAAAATTGCTTGCCTTAAAGCAAATGCAAACCTAGATGCTCAAGTATCATTGTGTCAACACTATGAGTCATGTTGTAATGTCCATATAGTTTGGATATTGTTCTTTTCAAGTGAAGCAACTCTTGCCAAAAAGCACTATGCATACTCAGATGCTCAAGTATCATTGTGCCAAGCCATGTAGCACCTTTCATGGGGAGGTTCTTCCAACATTGGGAGCTTCATGATACTTTTGTTGCTCAATTTTTTTCTCTTCGATGTGGATGATGGCATATCTTGCTTGTCCGAAGCATGTTGAAGATGGTCTCAATGTGTCTTGGCAATGCTTAACCAAGTCACTAGTAGCCAATACCTTGCTATTAGCAAATACCAAAGGGACAAAAATTAGAGCATAATAGCCATATAGTGCAATAAATGGATACATACCTATTGACATGTGATAGGAAGTGTTGTAACTCCTCAAATGCACTTCAATCCATGCATTTAGTGTTTTTGTCTGTCGAATGGTGTGATGGTGGTGAATTGTTCTTGGGATAAATTTAGTGCTTGTCAATTGAAATAGTTCTTGCAACCGCACACTAAGCTATCTACTATCCTTGTCACTCACAATATTTTTAAGCAATCTTTGTAACTTAATCACTTCTTTGAAAAATAATTTAGCTACTTGAAAGAAAATGACAAAGAAGTGTGCATAGTTAGTTAGCTTATTCACAACAACAAGAATGTAAACCTTGGAGAGGCCTATGAGGAGCTCCATGGTTGTACTTTCCCACACATGACAAGGATTAGCCGAGGAGTGCGACCAACCCTCAATATGTTCCTCTTTGATTTGATGTCAAACAATGCATTCTCCCTGATGCTTGAGGATATCTTCAGTCTCTTGCAAGGCTAGGGGTTTCCTTATGAACTTACTACCATGTTTTCGTTGTGTTATTCTGTTATTAATATGAATAGAAGAATCTGAGGCCTCTAAATGAGTACCATAATACATTTCTTGAATTTCCACAAACCTTTCAACTATATTGCAAGCTGAAGCCCTCATAAAATGGTAAAAATTAAATTGTATGCAGGCTACAATGAAGTTGCAGTAGTCATAAATCATTTGAAGATTGAAACTCTTCACAAGCAAGACAATACAAGAAAAATCTTTTAATATCTATACCCCATGTCTGTAGATGACTGATAACAGTGGACCAAAGGTTGAAATCCTGAAAATTGGCAATATGAAAATGGTAAAATGACAACAAAAACTGAAAATCCTTTGCAAAAATCAGCAAGAAGCTAGAAATAATTAAACAATGACCGAGAATCCTTCAACAAATAGCAGCTCACTTTTGAAACCCCTAAAAATAACAACCCAATGATTGAAAACACTTGTATGGTTGCAAATGGTGTATTGTAGTAGCTGGAAATGATGATAACAACAGTCATAAAGCTGAAAATTATGATGACAACAGGCCCTGATAAGTTCCTTTATAAGATAACTGTGATATACTGTCATTACTCTCCCCCATTATGTCTTGTTTGTAATCATTTGGAAGCATATCTGATTTTGAAGTTATTCCACCAAGCTTACGTTGTGCTTCTCTGATATTACTATGCATACATTTAATTCTTTCTGTGGTGCCAATTCTTACTTCTTTAATAGGAAATATATATTAAAATAATGTTTATTTATTTATTTATTAATGCTCAATATTGTAAGATATTGTAAGATAGAGATAAGATCGTCTCCGATCTTATCTGAAGTTTCTTTTTAGAAACTTTCCAGTTTTGTAAATCTTGTAAACTATTTATTGAGCGTCTCGCTCTTGTTAATAACATCAATTAATTTACCAATTACTTGCGTAATATGGTATCAGAGCCAATACGCTCAAAATTGAATTCTTAATTCAGAAAAATCTTTTCAAGATTTTTTCAGCTCTTGAATTAAAAATTTAATAAAATCTTCTTTGAAAATTTTCGAAGATTTTTGTGAGCTTAATTTCGGAATTTTTTTTTTCGAAATTCTGGTGTGGCTCCTCTGAAGAATTTCGAAGGCGCGATTTTATTCTGTGGAGGACGCGTTTTGAAGCCCGCGTTTTCGTTTGCCTGCTGGACGCACGATCTGCTCGCGTTTTTTCTTGTTCTGGTGACGCAACCTTGTTTTGATCCTCTTCTGGGCGCACGTTTTTGACAAATCCTGGACGTGTTTTTTTGTTTCACTTGGACGTGACCTCTGAAAACTCCCAGACGCGATTTTCTGTCTTAGACGCGCGTTTTTTCATCTGTCTTTGGGCCGCGTTTTCTCTTTGTTTTCTGGCACATCCTCTCACAATTTCTGGGCGTGTTCATTTGCTGGGCGTCATCTTCTGAGCTCGTTTTTTGTTGAAGGTTGTCTGCGTTTTGTGAAGACGCGTTTTTTTCTAGAAATGTCTTTTAGTTTGAAACGTCTGGTGTATCCTTCCGGCCGTGAAAAATCTTTTGAATCTTGTGTTACTGGGCGCCGACGGGAGTTCTCAGATTCGTGCCCTGTTTCAGCAGAATCCTTCCACTTCTCTGTAATTTTCTGGTTTGTCAATGGCGGCTAGGGCATTCTGAACAGTCGTCCAGGGTTTTGACACGTTTTTCGAAGTCAGAAATTTTTTTCGATCACAGATTCCTGGTGGGTTTTTCGAGAGCTCAACTGGGTTGGTCTCCGAATTTTCTGGGTGCATCGTTTTCCGTGCCTCAAATTTTGTGCCATCCGTACACTGTACTTTCTGCAGTCTGTACCTGAATCTGTCCCTGTTTTCTGCATTGGAATTCGTGCATCAGTCTCCGATCTTATCTGAAGTTTCTTTTTAGAAACTTTCCAGTTTTGTAAATCTTGTAAACTATTTATTGAGCGTCTCGCTCTTGTTAATAACATCAATTAATTTACCAATTACTTGCGTAATAATATATCTCCAATGTGTTGCTTCTGTATCTCTTGATGAATTCCTTTACATGGTGGTAACCCTAGAAGTGTAACATTGAACACCATACTATGCTGATCCAAAATGGACTAAATATCAATATGATAAAGTGTTCAACCTATGGATGAAGTTGTGGTTGTTACCAATTGATGAGGGGTCCAAGCTACTTGTTCTATCTTCTTGGCTATGATGATTCTTAGGGATTCATCTTCATTGCCTCAAAGCACTACCTATTTTCCCTTGAATTTCAACTTAATAGTGATCTCTCCAATAGAATGTAATCATTGCACGCCTAACCCTATGTTGGTCTCTCCTAGACCCATGACATACAAGTCATCACACACCTTGTGTCTACTTGATGTGATGACAAGTGCCTTCTTGGTGCAAGAGATGGTGAAACCATCTTGTGGTTTCTTATTCTTAGTGAATTCTCCTTTATACATCAAGGGTGGCAAACCTGTTTGTAGCTTGACTCCAAAAACACCGCACTATGTGTAGTCAGAAAAGATCAAATATCAAAATGAAATCTAACTTGCTTACCCCCTTCCAATATCAAGCATCTCATTGTCCCTACAATTGTGACAATCCCCATTAGACCATGGTCTATATTAAGCCTCATAATCTGTGTAGAATTAAGCTCCAAGGGATGATCCATGAATTGCAAGCATTGAACCTTCATAACCTTTTTAGTATTCACAATACATTCTATATGATTTTCCATTAGCTTTCTTTTTATTAATTGCATGGGATGAAGAACTTGTCAGAAGTAATGATATCGATCCTATCAAAACTTTCATTATTATTATACCTCAAACCATAGTTGAAAAACTTGCCAAGCCCAAAAAACTCGACTTGGCAAAAACTTGACAACTTAAAAAATTGCTTAAACTTCATTAAAAATGCATTTTTTTGCAAAATTCAATGATAAGATGCATCCAGTGAGTCAATAAATGAGTACATAGAAGAAACAAGCCGAGTCTAGTTGTGTTTGATTGATTTGAAAGAAAATTAGATACAAAATGGCATCCTCATGTGGAATGTGCTGGTACTGATAGTTTGAAACAAAATGAAAATAGTAAATTGTTTTTGTAAAACTGAAACTAAAGTAAATACTATTCAAATTCACATCTTTCTCTTCCCTTGTCTAGTTCTCACTAGGGGAGAGGGTCTAGTCGTAGGACTCTGCTATGGCTCCTCAACCTCCATCCAAGATGTAGGTGCTGCTGCTGGTGGCACTGACAAAGACTCCTCCTTGGGCTCATCCTCAATGTCATCCAATGAGAATGCAAGTCCACCCCCCTCCTCCATTGCCTTTCACTCTAAATCATAGATATCATCCTCAGAAAACAATGGAGGCTGCTCATCCCGCCCTGTCCAATCATTGTATGGATCTATCTCATCCAAATCAATTGGATTATCTGATATTTCCTCTACCTTTCTTGTGTGCAGCCAAAGATTATATTGCACATAAACAGGGTCATTGAGGCGTTTCTGAGCTAGTTTGTTCCTCTTCTTTGTGTGGATGGCCTCAAACAAGCTCCAATTGTGCTCACAATTGGACGAACTACAAGGCTGGCATAAGACACAAAGGGCAAATCTTTGGAGATTTGGGGTATTTCCACCCCAATTTGTCCACCAAACATCTACAAAAAATAATTTAAGAGTTAGAAACTTAGAAAGGAAAGTCAAAAGTTCAAAACATATTTTATCAAATTATCAAATTATCAATAGTTGTAACTTGTAACTTGTAAATTTCAAATTTTACACTTGGTGACTGATTGTTTATTGCTCTCTTTGCGAGTTCTGAAAAAAAGAGTGCCACCCCTTTTTTCCCTATAATTTTGCAATTCATTAACAATGAGGTTTGCCACCTCAACATGGGGTGTCATCCTTTGAATGCAAGTAGTGAGGCACTCCATAACCTCTCCAGTAGGATCTGAGTAGGTGCTTGAATGGAAGAAACAAGGGTTCAAGAAGTACCCTATTGCATGGATGGGTTGGTGGAGTTGATGGTTCCACCTCCTGTCAATAATCTCCCAAATGGGATCAAATTTGAGGCTGGCTCTATCCATGGCCTCATAAAGATACCCCATTGGGGTTTTATCCCCATCTACCAAGTGGAGAACTCTAACCAAGGGCTTCGACACCTACAATATAAAAATACAAAAAGATTAGAGTTACAAATTTACAATGGAAGACATTAAAAAAAAATATTCAATTTGAATTTAAATTCAAAGTTTTGAAGTTACCTTCACAATCTCTATAGCTTTTTGTGCAAATAGGTTGTTGAAGACAATGTGTGCTACCCTCTCTCCTTCGGGCTTCTTCGAATAAGTTGAGTCTAGCCATGCTTGACTCACAAACATTTGTTTCAAAGCCGTCAATGAACCAAGAATGCTTTGCAACATTAAGAAAATCGTTGCAAACCTTGTCACACCGGATCTTACCAACTCTTTCCCTTGGGTGTGATCCCTCATCAAGTGAAGAACCCAAGGGTGATTGTAGATAAATTTAGTGATCCTCCTTGCATCCTCTACAATCGGTGTGACCCAATCTAGTTTTCCTATGTCCTCCAAAAGAAGGTCAAGGCCATGTGCGGCATAAGGTGTCCAAAAAATTGTGTGGTGTTTATCTTGGAGGATTCTACCTACCGCCACATATGTTGCTGCATTGTCAGTTATGATTTGCACCACGTTTTCAATCCCAACCTCCATGCAAACTTGCTCCAACATTTGAGCCAAATTTTTTCTGCATTTTTAACTATGTTGGAGGCATCCACTGATTTTAAGAGCACCACCTCATTTTTGCAAGCTACCAAAAAATTAATGATAGTGCGGTTTTTACCATCTGTCCACCTATCAGAAAGAAAAATGCAGCCATATTTTTTCCATTCTTCTCTTTGTTCTTCTACTACTGCCCTTTCCCTTTTAGTTGCATTATTAAGCAACCTACAAGTACAAAGTGAAATTAAGTACACAATTTTAATTTGCAAACAAAAAAATAGCTTAAATTCATCATAAATTGCTATAATTTAAAGAACATAGATTTATCAAAAAAATTAAATTAAGTTTAACTAGTTACTAACCTCCCGCTCAAGTTTGTGCGAGAAGGCGCCTTGTAGCCTTTTACTGCAACTGTCAATGCGGTAACCAAATTGTGCCAGTAAGGAGAATTTGCCACATTGAAAGGGATGTTGTTGAAATACCAAAAACCCACACAAGCAATGTTTGCCTGCTCATGCACCTCCCTATTCCACCTAGTTGTCTCTAAGGAAGGTTGTGCTCCAGGTTTGTTTCTAGGCACAAAATAAGCATGCATGCGTGTACTCGTAGGTGCTGATCTGGGTGCTCTACTAGAGGTAGATGAAGGGCTTGTGGTGGTGGTGGGTTGTCTTCGCATATATAGACCATGAAGAGAGCTCACTATGCGCTGAACTACATCATCATCCGACTCAAGGTTGACTGGAGCACCTTGAGAAGAAGCTATGGCTGCTTGCATTGCTACCTTTGCCCTCTCTTTTTGCATTTTTTTTTCTTCTGCAGCTGCAAGTATGGCATTCATTTGTCTTTTTATTTCTTCTGTGGTGTTAGGACAAGGCTTAGCATCACGATGAGTGATGCCTGCAAGGTGGTATTTGAGGCGGTTGATGCCTCCGTGAAATACTTTTTCACATTTAATGCAAAAAATTGAGCTAGGTTTGGGTCCTTGATAAGCATATTTCCAAGTAGGATCTCTAGCTTTTGGAGGACGAGTGCCTACAAATGGTGGGGGCATGGATGGGGCAAAGCCTGAGGCTGAACTGGATGCAAAAGCTTCTCTATGTGCCATTATCAATTAACCTACACACACAAAGTGAAAGCACAATTTGTTAGTCTTTTAAAAGAAAATTTAAAAACAACCTAAATTAGATTAAATCAAAATAGATTACTTTAAATTAGTAAAAATCTAATCAAATCTAAGATTTTAAACATTTCTTAAAAAAAAAATGGATTAAAAAAAAATAACTAGGGTTTGAAAAAAATGTGAAAACAATGAAAAAATCAGAACATTACATTAAATTATTAAAAAATTAAACTAATCTAAGATTCTAAACATGTTCTTCAACAAAAAAGAGGATTCAAATTAAAAAAAATAACTAGGGTTTGGAAAAAAATGAAAAAATCAGAAAATATGTAAATCTTGTCTTGATCAATATAAATGTAATTAAATCCTTTTTATACAACATTCATGATGTTTTTTAAACATAGAATTAGCAAAAATGAAGAAAAAAAGAAGAAGAAGAAAGAATAGAAAAATCAGAAAACCTACCTGGAAATCCAATTTGCCTTTGAAATTCTATGAAAATCCCCTTCAAATCTCGTCTCCTCAATGCAAAATTGCTGTAAATAGGTGCAAAATGGTTTGGAGAGGGTTTTTGTTGAAGCTGAGCAAATGAATGAGTCAAAAAAACAAAATGAAATGGGCTTTTTCTGGCCGTGGGCGACTTCATTCTGATCGTGCGAGTTTTTTTTAAAAATTCTCTAAGTTTTTTTATGAAAAACTTGCCAAAAACTTGGTGAGTTTTTCTGGCGCATAAATGGCTCAAAAACTCGCCAGGCCAAAAAACTCGCCGAGTTTTGGGCGAGTTTTTCATCTATGCCTCAATATATATATATATATATACTCATTCACATTTTCATGCATAGTCTCGTCTTTTCATATTTGTGCTTATATTTTCATCCTTTTTGTTTTTAAGCCTTAGGCATCTTGGTCCTTTTTTTGCATTTATTTAGCTACTTATTCTTTTTTCCTTCCTTCGGGTGCATATTCATGCATTGCTTTTTTGTATACATATACATATTTATTTATGCTCACTATTACTCTTTTATCTTTATTTTTGTTTGCTCGTGTTTACTCGTTGTTTCTTGGTTTGCATATTCTTTTGCCTACAGCGCGTTCTTTTTTTCTCATCCTCTTCCTTTACTTGATTCATCTCTCTATTCCTGTTGTTTCTCCATACTTGTCTATGATTATTTAGACAGTTTTTCTTTTGCTTTTAACCTTCTCTTGCTTACACTCATACTTTAAATTTCTTTTGGTTTCTATTGTGCTTGTTTATTCTTTCAGGAATTTTCATTTGCTTATATTTTCTTATTTTCTCCTGTTTTTGTTCTTATATTTTTCTATAATTTCATGCTTTTACCTATGTTTTATTATCTCTTACTTATATTGTCTCTTACCTACAAATTTTCTAATGTATTCTCTCCTTGTTGGTGCTTGATTTGAATGCTTTCCCCTTTCATCTTAGGCCTGGTTAGATTCCTTTTGCTCTTGTTTTCCTGTTTAATTTCATCTATTTTAATTTTCATATATATAGATGTGTATATCTAAGTATTTGTTCTCAGTTTCTCCATACAATTCTAAAACAGGTTATATACTTCTGTATATTCACCCTGATTGAATTTTTATATTTATATAGGCTCTTATGCTTATTCTTGTGTCCATTTGTCCTCTTATCGTTTATATTTATTTTCATATGCATTTTTTTAATTTTGTGCATATTTTCCCCTATCCATGGCATTTTTATAATTTTATCTATATTTTTGCACCATTTATCTATTCCTCTGCTCTCTTATTTATTTATCTTATTCCTCTTTCATATATTTTCTTTTATTTATCATACCCTTTTATCTATAAACCATTGGTGTTATTTATGCATTCACTTATTTTCTTCCTTTTGTTTTCTTATTTTTTTGCTTTTGATATTAGTTTATATTTTTATATTCTTATTCATACATGAGTTTTAGTATTCATTTTCTTGTAACCCCTCTATCTTTATCCCCTCTTCCTCATGTCTTGTTCCTTTTTCTTCAATTCTCCCTTCCCCTTGCTTCTTTTTAAGATCTTGTCTGCAATCTATTCATTCATTATCCTCTTCTTGATGATGGATCACTGGGTGATCTGAAATGTCAAAGAAAAAAATATACACAGAAAATCCAGAAGCATTCTTAATATTATACTACATGGACTGCGGAAAAATCATGCCAAGACTAAATAGTTTGCTGTAACTGCTACATTGAAGAAGAATACTGTTTTCCATATATATATATATCTATATTCAAGCAGTCTTCTTCAATGTAGCATATATATAAATATATGAAAAGCAGCATTCTTCTTCAATGTTGATCTCAACCTCCTTGGAATATTAATAGACAATATACCATTGGATCACTTAATTAAGAGTAAGTTTTTTACTACCATATACTAGGTGTGTACTACACTGACAGGATTTATTTCAAATACGTGGTAAACAAGACTAAATAGTTGTTACTGCTACATTGAATAAAAATACTGCTTTCCCATATTGAGAGGATCACCTTCTTACCACTAGGAGGTGACTCCTTATTCCTTCACTGGACTCTAGAGCACACACTTTGATACTTTTAACATGGATTTTCTTATGTAATATGCTATGGCTGAAGGCACAGCCCTTCATAACTACTAATAGTCTTATATTATGTTTCATAGTTTTTGAAATTTTGAAATTTAAATGAAATCTTTTTCTTATTTTGTATTATGGTTTTTCTAATACGTGGAAATCTCCAAATTTGATTTCAGCAAAAATACTTTGACTGCTATGGTAGCATTTATATTTTTAGATAAGAAGTGATATTTAGGCATACATATGGTGAGTTTTTAACTGATTGAAATTCAAAGTTGTCCCTAAAGTCTCTAGATTGTACACATTCGGAGCATATCTTGTTTAGGTAGCATCTTTGTTGATTGGGTTCCCAGCAAGGTTAATCTTATGTGAAAATTTCTTTTGATTAATTGGGCCTAATATACTCCCCAAATGTGAGATAGCAGTCCATGTGTATTTCTGTCTCATGCACACTTAATTCTGTTAAATAAGCCTTAAGCAAGGAATCTCCACTGGTAGATTCCTAGTTTTAATTCCACTTGCAAAAATTATGCAATGGAGGAGGAAATATAGTTCCTACCTAAATGACTCTGCCCCTACCCAAAGAAATCTTCAATAAGCATGTTTAAGTATGTTGGTAGATTATCAATTCCTAATTTTAGAGTGTAATATGGAAAGAAAGGATACTTGCAGATCCAGATAATAGAATAAAGGCAAAACATAATACACCAGCATTTGGAGGGTATTCTACCATCAGTACATTATATTGTTTTACGGTTTTACCTAAAATAACTATGTTGTCTCCTAATTTTTTTAATGCAATTTGACATTATTATTACAGATCAAAGTACTGATGAACAAGAATTTAGCTCAAGCATAGTTTGTTTTTTAAATTACATTATGAATACATTTCTTTTAGTACCTTTCTTCATTTCATGTATGCTTTTTGTAGGTTATCCAAGAATTAAATTAACAATTTTTTCTTTTCAAAGGATTTGCTAAAAATCCATCTCATGTGTTGTATGTACCAGATGGAAGAGAAGGTGAAAGAAATTGTTGATATCAAGCAACGAACTTTGGCTGAAGAGAACCAGAAAACTCTTGAGGTGTTGAAAGAAAGGTTGTAAGGAAAAACAATGAATACACATACATTTGATTTGGCAAGCTGCAAATTTTTTAGATGTACGAATGTTCAGAAATGTTGGATGCTCTACTTTTTACAGGGGCTATGTTGGCATCCACTTTTTACTGGATAATAATATGCAAGCTTTCTGGTGGAATACAGGGAGATGCTACTACAAGAGCAGTTGCGAACAGCCAAGGAAAGTGTTTCAAATATGCAGAGATTGCATGAATTTGGCCAGAGTCAATTGTTTGAGTTCCGAGCACAGTCAGGTACAGTCATCTCTGTTGAGATTAATTTGGAATTGGATTATGTGTCTCAAGATATATGATATGCAGTTCATTGATGTTGCTTATGATGTATTGCCATAATTCAAAAACAGTAGGAAATAGAAGGATGAATTGGTTGACTTTCTTCCAAACTCTTTGCAGAGGAAGACAGAGCAGCAAAGCAATCCGAACTCAATCTGCTTACAGATGAAGTTGAACGAGCTCAGGCCAGGCTATCAAGCTTGGAAAGGGAAAAGGTGTGGGTAATAGACTTAAAAAAAGAATGAGTAATGTATCTAATTTCAGAAGTAGGGATGCAATCTCTTTTGGAAATGATTACTAAATATGAGCCAGTTTGAAATTTCTCTCTGAATTTTTGTTTTACAACTATTATTTTATATGTCACACTTTCAATCTGGGTCAATATTTCTGCATTAATTTATTAATCTTTCTTTACACTCACCTCAAGATACTGTCCACAAAAATTAGAAGAAAAATCATAACAGACACCTGTTTTGTGTCTGTGTGATCTCCCCCAGTTGGTGCCAAAATATACATAGCAAGTATTGTATAAATGTTTCTACGGGAGACTTTAGATCTAAAGTGCAAGGAGTTTATAATAATATGTGAAAGTTCAAAAATGTTAATGTTTGCAGGGATAAACTAAAAGTAACGCATCAACAAGAACTTCTTTATTGCCCTTGTAACCTAAAGTTCTGATTCCTGACTACATAAAACTAGGTCAAACAAACATAAATATTAGTTGTCATTGATGAGCACACAAATATACTGAGGGGGTGGAGGGGGCATGAATCAGTATATTACAATTTTTACCCTCTCAACTTGTATCAACTTTAAACTCTTACACAATAATAACTATGCAAGAATATAACAATATGAACAAGATGATACCAAGATTTTACGTGGAAACCCTTACGGGAGAAAACCACAGTATAAAATTATAAACTTTATAATAAAATAGGTTTACAATGGTAGTAGGCACCAACCTACTAGAGGCACCAACCTCTTAATCAGTTATGTAGGCACCAACCTACAAGGAGCACCAACTCCCTAACTTGATTTAGTAGGCACCAACCCACAAGGAGCACCAACTCCTTCTTGCAAGGCACCAACCTTGACTTTCTTGACTGAAAATTTCAAATGTAGAATGAGATCTTTCAATAGATCTGCTTCATGCTTCAATCTATCCCTTCTATGTGATGTATGCTCTTCTTTTAGGCTCACACAAGAGATACTTTTGCACTTCTACACACAAGCTCTACACACTCACCAGCAAATCTGATTTTGAATATCAATGATATATATTCCCCATATGTTGCGCCTTTTGATGGAAGGACATATCATTAGAGATGTGCCTCTTCTAAACGGTACTACTCCAAAAGATTATATCTCTTTGTAAAATCGCATCACTTCAGATAATTTTGTTTATCTTTAATAAATCTGAGGGCTGCTCTAATAATTTCTGTTTTATAATTGATACTGCCTTTTATTTATATTGATCACTATTGAATAAACCCCCTTTTTTTAATTGTATCGCTGCCCTCACAAAGTCTTTATTTGAGATTGCTTATTCTTTAAAAAGTAATTCGCACCTCTTATAAAGTCGTGTCTTCTCCTTTTTTTTTTTAATCTTAATAAAGTCTTCAAACTATCGCATGATGCCTTTTCAGATTTTAATTAATTATTGTTTCAATAAGATCTTACCCCTTGTCGAATCGTTGAACTTCAAAAGGCTTTTGACTTTTTTAAAATAATCACTCCATTTGATAGATCGTGCCTTTTCATTTTGTCTTTTTCTGACTTTTGTCTCTTTCTTTATTTTGTCTTTATATGACTTTGTCTTTTCCTGTTGTTTATTTATTTTAAATGTTTCTCTTTTAAACAAGGATCGCTGCTTTCTACCTTTGGTTTAAGATGACTTTTCATGATTACTTGATTTGTTAATAACATTTATTTAACAGACAATCTGCTGATAACTAATTCACTGATTTAGCTTGTTGACATTGGTTCCTTTTGTCCATAATTGATCAATCTGATGTCTTCAAATTAACTTGGTTTGATATGTAGTGATTAAACATGGTTTATACAAATGGATCTTCATTTCTCTAGCTATGAATCTCTTCAAGGCTATAATGATCTGATCTAAACAATCTCCAGCTTTACTTGACATCAATGACAAATTTCCAACAATCTCCCCCGTTGTCATTGATGGCAACACAAACATTTTCTCATTGCTCCCCCTTACTCTATTCCTCCCCCTTTGACATCAATGGCAAGGGGTCTTCCAACAATGTCTTACATTTTTGTTCCATGGAGCTACAAGATACTAGGTATAGCTCCCCCTGAGTGTATGCTCCCATCTATCAATTGGATGGGTGTGGGACTACTCCCAATTTGTCCCTTAGATACTCAAATGTATCCCTCGGTAGTGGTTTGGTGAATATATCTGCAATTTGCTCTTTGGTAGCAATGTATTCCAAACTCACTTGTTCTTCAGCCACTTGTTCCCTTAGAAAGTGATAGTTGATAGGTATGTGTTGTTAGTTTTAGGATCAGAAGTTAAATAAGCAGATTTAATTTAATTTCAAACAAATAGACACAGCATATACCCTGGGAAAACCCTCCAACTTGAGGGAGAAAAAACCCAGCAACAATATATCACTTATATATTGAAATATGAACAATAATTCTCTTTACAACAAGGCCAAACTCTAGGCCGATTATCAGCACTTCACTTGATGCAAACTCAGATAATAAGATCACACTCCTTGAAGATCACGAACTGCTGTAGGTGAATTTGCACTTTGCAGATGGAATGGAATGAACTTAATTTAATTAAGAATGAATGGAAATGATCTTTCTTATATACAATTCAGTGGTGAGGACACACCCCTTCAAGATGCAAGGTTGGCCACCAAGGAATATGTCTCATATGAAATGGTGTGAACTTCAAGGAGAGGTCGGCCCATAATAATTTATATTAATTCTCCAAGTGAAGCGCCTCTTCACTTAATCGATTTAACAAACAATAATAAATATTATTTATTATCCAAGGTGAAGCGCCTCTTCACCAATGACGTCTCAGTAAATTAAATAGCCAATAGGCTACATTTAATTTATGCTTTGATATAGGACGTGGCTGGAAGTAAGAGGCCCGATGCTGCTCTAAACATCAACACTCCCTCTCAGCTAGGGAGGAATACTTCCAACTATCAAATGTCATGGAGTCTCTCAACATGACACCCACAATGGCTACACCCATATGTGGAAAGAGCTCATCACGGAGTCACTCAATGTGATATCGTCCATCATGGCTACTCCCATGTATGGAAAGAACATGTGCACACGTGCCCATCACGGAGTCACTCAACGTAATGTCGTCATCTCATCATGGCGTCCACCATGGCTGCTCCCAGAGGGTGGATAAACACGAGTACAAGGAAATCATGATGGAGTCTCTCAACGTGATTTTGTCATGGAGTCACTCAACATGACATCCACCATGGCTACTCCCAGAGGGTGGAAACAAGGGCTTTCACCTCAAATTTCTCTCATAGAGAAAGATGCATTAACAAGGGCTTACACCTCAAATTTCTCTCATAGAGAAAGATGCATTAACAAGGGCTTACACCTCAAATTTCTCTCACAAAGAAAGATGCATTAAAGCAAATCACAAAAGATCACTGATGCGGAGTCTCCCTCTTAGCTAGGGCTTCATTCTCCACAATTCCAAGCTTGTTTCGAAAGTGCACAAACTTTACTCTGGAGAGAGGCTTGGTGAGAATATTAGCCATCTGCTCATCAGTGCTAATGTATCTCAATTGGCTAGCTTTCTTCATTACCATATCTCTGATGTAGTGGTATTTGATCTCAACATGTTTTGTTCTGTCATGAAACACTGGGTTGATAGAAAGCTTCACACAACTTTGATTATCACAATGAATGATAGTCCGCTCCAATGATTGTCCAAACAATCCTGCAAGGAGCTTCTGAAGCCACACTGCTTCTCGACCTGCCACACAAGTTGCAATATACTCGGCCTCTGTGGTGCTTAGTGCCACTGAAGACTGCTTCCTGCTACACCAAGAGATCATCGCAGACCCCAAACTGAAGCAACATCCAGAGGTGCTCTTCTGATCAGCTACACACCCTGCCCAATCAGAATCAGAATATACTTGCAGCTTTAGGTCCACATTGGAAGAGTATCTCAGGCCATATCCAACTGTGCCACGCAAGTATCTCAGGATATGCCTCGCTACAACTAGATGTATTTGCCTTGATTCACACATGAACTGACTAAGTGCACTCACTGCATAGCAAATATCTGGTCTAGTATTAACTAGATACATCAACGATCCAATCAACTGCTTATACATAGTAGGATCCACTAGATCTGAACTAGCTGCAGACTCTTTTAACTTCTGCAAATTGGTTTCCATCGGTGTAGACATGGATTTGCAATCCATCATACCAAATCTCTTCAAGATGTCTATTGTATACTTCCCTTGACTCAGAATGATCTCATTAGGCCTCTGCCATACTTCTAAACCAAGGAAGTAATGCATGTATCTAAGATCCTTCATTTCAAATTTAGAAGCTAACTCCTTGCATTTGATAATGAGGTGTTCTTCTCCAGTAAGAAATAGATCATCAACATAAAGAACCAAGATCAATGCCTCACCATCAATTACCTTGAAGTACAGGTTTGAATCAATATCATTCTTGGAAAAGCCCAAGCTCATCAGGTATCGATCAATCCTCTCATACCAAGCACGAGGAGCTTGTTTAAGGCCATACAAGGCCTTATATAATCTACAAACATGAGACTCCTTCCCATGAACCTCAAAGCCATCAGGTTGCTCAATGTATACCTCTTCTTCAATTACACCATTAAGAAATACTGTCTTCATGTCCATTTGATGTAACTTCCATCCTTTAGCTGCTGCAATAGCAATGATAGTCCTGATGGATGTATAACGAGCAATTGGAGCAAAGGTTTCTTCATAGTCTATTCCCTCTTTCTGAGAGAATCCTCTAGCCACAAACCTAGCCTTGTACTTCTCAATGCCTCCATCGGCCGCATGGTTGATCTTGAAAAGCCACTTAGAAGATACAACGGATTTCCCTTTTGGTCTAGGTACTATATCCCCAAAAATCGTTCTTGAGGATAGATTGATATTCTTCAGACATAGCATCTCTCCATACTTGCTGACTTGAAGCTTCCTCAACACTGGAAGGCTTAGATTCAATAATTTGACTCATTAATGCAACATAGCTTGGAAACTTCTGAGGTCTTTTGCTTTCTCTGAATGTTCCTCTAGGAGCTGCAAACTTTTCTGCCTCTTGCATTGTTTGCCTAGCCCATAGAGGTCTCTTTCGACCAATAACAATGTCTTTAGGCCCATTAGTTGGTTCCAAAGGCTTAACTGGATCACCATCTTCTTCTGGTTCAGTAGACTCCCTCTGAATCTCAGGAGTATGGTCAACTTCCATGTCTTGAGGAGTCTCTTGGTCTTCATTATCTATCTCCATGTGAGAGCCTTTAGATCTCTTGAATGCAACATCCTCTTCAAATGTAACATCCCTGTTGATCTCTATCAGTTTCTGACCTGGAATGTAAATCCTGTAGGCTTTTGAAGACTCACTGTAGCCCACAAATATTCCCTTCTTGCCAGATGGTTCTAATTTAGTCCTTTTATCTTTAGGCACATGAACATACACAGGACAACCAAAGATTCTCAAATGACTGACTTCAGGCTTCACACCTGTGAAAGCTTCTTCAGGAGTCATGTTCTCCAAAATTCGATGAGGGCTCCGATTCTAAACATACACAGCTGTGTTAATGATAACATGCAGCATCGAAATAATCTTCTAGCGATCTTATATGGATAATAAATTAAATGATAGCCACATGCTATTTAATTTATGAAGTCTCAAGAGGCGCGATTTATTATGGAGTCACTCCTATTTGTTAAGCAATAAATATTAAATGAAGTGATACGTCTTTTGTGATAAGGCCGACCTCCTTCTCTAGGCGCGACTTACATTTGATTGGATGCGTCTCTTTGAAAGAGACATATTATTATTGTTAGCCGACTTGCATTAAATAAGGTGGCGTCCCTTCAAAATGTATATGTATGAGTTCGCCTTCTCATTATGATTATTAAGTTTTAAAGAAAAGTTCGATTATATTCATAGTCTAAGTGCAAGCTCTTCACAAGGCAGTTCTATATTGTTTAGAAGTCTGAGTTCTTCTTCAGCGAATTGTATTCTCTTATTGCTGTGTTGCATCATCTATTGGTGCTTGTATTTGGGCCTGAATCTTGGCCTCTTGTAAGAAGATCATTCTTGTGACAATTCAATATATAAGTGATATATTGTTGCTGGGTTTTGCTCCCTCAAGAGGAGGGTTTTCCCAGGGTATCTGCTGTGTTATTGTGTCTGATTTGAATTAATTTCTGTGCATTCTATTTGATCATTAAAATTTACAAGCTGTCCTAGAAGCTTCTGCCCAAAGGAAGGTTTGCAAGTCTTGATCATGGATCATGGCTTTTGTTGCTTCTACAATGGATCTGTTCTTCCTTTCTGCAACACCGTTTTGCTGTGGATTGTAGGGGACACAAAACTCCCTCTTAATCCCAGCCTTGATACAAAAGTTACGGAAGCCTCCAGAGATGTATTCTTCTCCGTTGTTAGATCTCAGAACTTTGATCCTCTTCCCCGACAAGTTCTCTACTTGAGCCTTAAATTCCTTGAATTTCTCAAGTACCTCTTCAGATTCTTTAGTCTTTAAGAAATAAATCCAAGTCTTTCTAGAGTAGTCATCAATGAAAAATATATAATACCAAAAACCACTCAAAGAAGCAACGGACATTGGACCACACAAATCAGAATGAACAAGATCTAGAATACATTTAGATCTACTTTCACTACTATGAAAAGGACCTTTAGTATTCTTACACAATGCGCATCCTCAACAAGTGCCTTCATGCTCCTGGCTGAGTTTAGGAAGGCCAGTGACCATCTTCTCCATGGTTGGAAGTGCTCTGAAGTGAAGGTGAGCAAGTCTTCTGTGCCAAAGCTCACATGAACTGGTGGAATCATGCAACAAGGCCTGTATTGGACGAGTGGAAAGTCTAGTCTATAGAGACTCTCTTGTCGAACACTAATCACTCGGGCTAACTTGATGCTAGAGTTCTTCGGCCATGCAAGAACTTGTCCTTCAGAGAATGCAACTTGATATCCCTTGTCCTCCAAAGCTGAAATTGAAACAAGGTTTCTCTTGATGCCTGGTACAAATAACACATCGCTCAACTGAAGAGAGATGCTGGAATCTAAGTGAAGAGAGGAGGTTCCAACACCTTTCACAAAATAGCATGCATCATCTCCAATTATGACTTGAATGCTTGTATCTCTCTCCACCAAATCTAAAAGATGTTCTCTAAAACCAGTAATGTGACGAGAGGCGCCACTATCAATCAACCAAGTGTTGCTATTTGTTGGAACATTGCTTGATAGGGCAATAGAATAGAAATCCACTTGAATCCTTCTGAGGAGAGATCTCACCCACATCCGCAATAGAAGAATGCTGTTTTGGTCTAGTTGGACAATCTTTCGCATAGTGACCAAACTTGTCACATTTGAAGCACTGTATATGGGAGAGATCCTTCTTCTTCTTAGATGCAGGAACACTATCTGATGTTTTTTCTCGGTTCCTCTTGAAGTTGCTTTTCTTCCCTTATCTTCCTTTCTTCTTCGATGAATGAGTGGCAAGTACATGAATGTCTTCATTGGTAGAACTTTGCCCATTGCCTCTTGCTACCAATCTAGATTCCTCTTGAATGCAATCTGCCCTAAGACATTCAAACTTAGGTAGCTTTGATCTCCTACTGATACCTTGGATAAATGGCTCCTAAGATTGAGGAAGACCATTGAGTGCCAACATGACCAAGTCCTTATCATCAACTATATGACCAATGGTACAAAGCTGAACTCTCAACTCGGTGATCTTCATGAAGGAGATGACAGAATCTCCTTTCGCCATCTTGATGTGATGAAGCTGTTGCCTCAATGCAAGAGCTCTGCTTGTATTATTTATCTCATACATTTTCTCCAAGGTCTTGAGCATCTCTCTTGCTGACTTCAACTTGGAGATAATCGGCACAAGGTGGTCCTTCACAGTGTTGTACCCAAAATAAATTTTTGGCATTCTATATAAATTGAGCTAAATCTTGTTAAAATGCCGTCAAAAGTCTGTTTTAGGTCAAACCAAACATAGGGTCTTTGTGGGTTTCTGTCAAGGAACACATGTGCAAAATTTTGAAAAATTGAAAATTAGGGTTTTACGCCCCTATTTTCAGGGTAACCCCCGAAAATAGGACCTTCCCGGAAATGATTGAAAATGATTTTGATAGGATTAAATGACTTCACGATCACACTGGTCAAGTCAGAATCATCAAAAGACATGTTTTACTCTGGTGGGTCTATTTCTGTTTTTCAGGAACAAAGTTAGGAGCTCCGTAGCCATTAATGGCAGATTGGCCAGTACCAGGTGTTGAAGGCTAAGCTTCAAAAGCTTCAACGATGCAACCATGGCATAAAAGGTCTAAAAAGATGCTGTTTGACGAAGGAGATTCTCGAAACTAGAAAATGTCAAAATTTGACTTACTCTGGAAACGTGACGAAGGAGAAATCAGTTCACGAAGAAAAAGAGCCTTTTTCAGTGAGGGGCGCCCTTGATTCTCAAAGGTCAAATACAGCCTGATGAATCATCCAAGGCAATCCTCCTCAACGTTCTCCTGTTGGCTCAACAATGAGGCAATCAGTAAGATCATCTGATAAGTTGATCACCGACAGTTGTCAGCTGAGCGAAAAGAGGTAGTTGACGAAGACATCATAAATGGTTGTCGAAATGATCATCAAGGTGAAAAAAGCGCCTTTTGCAAGGAAAGGTGCCCTCCTTTTTGAACCTCCAGATGCTGTCAGATGTCAGAAGGTTTCCTAGGACGATCTCCTCAGTTGAGGTCAATCACGACAACGTAGCTGCGAGCACAAGCATCTGACAAGTCAGTCGCCAGATAATCAAGATCAAACTGGAGCATCTTTCGGGATGAAGATCACTATGCAAAAGGAAAAAGTGCCCTTTTTAATGAGGGGCACCCTTGAATAAAGGAACCTTTCATTGACTTCTGGAAATTCAAAATCCAGTCATCTTTGGCGAAACGGAGCTAGCTACTTGATGAGATATCAAACAGGATCATCTGATTCTCCGATCAACAGGAAATCCGAATCAAGGCACAGGAAGTCAGAATAAAGAGTTTGAAAGAACAGATCATGAAAATGACTAAGGCATGAAAGAAAGCGCCTCTTCTTGAGAAAGGCGCCCTTCTTTTTAGAGCCACAAACTCAACTTTTTGCCTTCATACCTCCCAGGCTCATCTCTTTAGTTCAGTCCCAACTCAATGATGAATCCAAGAGCAGCTGCTCAAGATCAGCAGATCAATCTAGATTTAGGATCAAACCAAGGTCATTCAACAGAGAAAATGATAAAAAAGCTTGCAAAACTCAAAAGGGACACCTAAAGAAGTCAAAGGCAAGTTTGTTGACTAAAGTTGAGATATTTTGAGACAAACTTGGCCAACTCACTCCACGATCAGTGGAAATCACCTTTTTGAACTTCAGATCAAGCCATATCAACTTTTGATCATGACTTAAGGTCCCAAACTTATGGATCTGAGGCTTAAGTCTATATAAGAAAGGTATAGGCGTCCCACTTCATTATTTCTTTGCAGGTTGATGATCAAGAACAACCATAAGCTCTCAAGGACGCCATTATCAGATCTGAACAAGGTTTTTGACTGTTCTTTGATATTTCTTGAAGATCTAAAGCAGAAGAAGATTTCTAATCAGAGGCTGGATTCAGAGACATTTTCTCAGGGAGTCAGATTAAAAAACTTTCAATCCATCTTTTGTCTACTTCCTCTCTTCTTGTCTTAGGTTTTCTTGCATGTCACACAAAGCAGCAAGCTACCACAGATTTGATCAACTAGGCGGATTCAAAATAATTTTCCAGTGAAACCCATCTCGTCAAATTTTCCAGAATTAGCAAACTTGCTACCCCTATTTTTGGGGGTTTTTCTGAAAAAGTTTCATAGTCAAAATTCTGAGGAATTGGGTTTGTTTAGCATTGAAGCACGAACAAAACCCATGTGCCAGATTTTTTCCGGAAAAAATACTTCTCGGCAGGGCGCTATTTTCAGGGGTTTCCGAAAGTTGTCTGAACAAGGTCAAGTTTGCAGTCAATCTTTAAGTTTTTCAGGATGCAGTACTCTTAGGTACAATATAGGACCAAGACGGCCTTATTCTATGATTACCTGAAAACGATTGACACGAACTTACATCAAGTAAACCCAGTGGTTGATCTAGAACAGCTGGAGGGCATGAATCAGATCACATTGTAGAACATTGAAGAATCCGGATTGCTACAGGCTGCGTCCATCCCCATCACATTACAGAGTGTGGAGCTTGTAATTGCTTGTATTAAGCATTACAATCCTACCACGAGAGAAATCAGATCAGTGGATGGGAGGGTCATTTGTAGTCTAAAGCCCCAGGATATAGAAAAGTGTTTTGATATTCCATCATGTCCTAATAGCAAAGTCATATTAGTGACAGAATGCAAGAAGGCATTCGAGGCAACCAAGGGAAAATGTCAAGGGATAATGGCAGAAAAATGGCTGAAAGTGACAAAGAGCAACTTGCCTAAGTTGGTGGGACGAGGAGAATGCAAAGATGAGTATGCAGTGTTAATCACTCTACTCAACAGAATCATTTGACAGGAGGATGGCAATCAATTCCAGTCGTGGATGTATTATGTTATTGCAAAAATCATCGGCAAGAGGGAACATTACGACTGGGCCACTCTAATTAGTGATACACTCCACCAATAGATTACCGGGTACCTAGAAGCTCACAGGTTTCACATGTGTTCTTACCTGGTATACCTGATTGCCTTCCAAGGCGATTTTAGGATATTAAACAATGTGGGAACCTTAGGTGTGCAGAAGGTTCATGAGCACTTCAAGCACTTTGAGTTTACTCAAGCAAAGCGACATTTCAAAAGAACAAGTGATCACTTCATCATGCACACTGTATGAGATCTAGATCATGAGATGTACGTATGTATTTCACAAATAGCCAGAGAGGCAATGGCGGAGTGGGCGGATTGGTTCATCCAATTCCCTACGTTCTCCTACATACGTGTGTATGGCTACATTGGTCACCCCGCCATGATGCCACGGTACCCTTCAGATAGGGTAGTCTTCATGGAATTCCTGAGGCAGTTGTCCGAGGTCCATGTTTACTTGCGCTTGAAGAAGAAGGCAGCTGTAAACTTTCCTGTTGAAATGGGACTCTATAGATGCAGGTTCGTGGCAGATGCTAAGATGATAAGCTAGGAAACGGTGAGGGTTAATCTCAAGTACCTCATTGAGAGGAGGTCCTATGATCCCAGAGGGATCTATGCATCGCATCTCGAGCAACACTCATCACATAAACCTTCTATGGAAGATTATTGGGTAAATTGTCAAGATGAGTATGAAGTGTGAAAAAGGAACTATAGCAGGTTCAGGCTCCCGCAAATTGCTGACTTCATGTCATAAGACATCGAGGGCTTATCAGATGATGAAGGGGAAGTCATTCTCCCCTCATTCTTCGTAGATTCAGTTGACTCCCAACCGCTCCTAAGAGTGAATTGGTATGCCAAGGACAACACGTCTATAGAGGAAAGGACGAGTAGAGTGGTTAGAAATAGCCAACTCTATCTCGATAGCAAGAAATCAAGAAAGGTGGTACCTCACAGAATAGAGCTGCCACAGGTTCAGTCTACACCACCTTCCACTTCAAGAAAGAAGCCTAGGCAGAAGCAGTGGTGCAATCCTCCCCAAGGGATGAGGATGTTGAAGCATACAAGGCCAAGAACACAGGGGACACGTGGAGAAAGCCACACACAGTCCTGAAGTAGTCATAGGTATTGCTACCCTAGAGCCAGTAATACAGATTGCTGCCCCAAAGCCAGTAGAAGTTGTTGCTACAGAACCAACAACAGTAAGTGCTGAGGAGCCAGCAACAGAAGCGTGTAATTTCCCCTTCTCGAGCATGATCTTTCCAGTTGACCGTTGGCCTATTCCGGAGACCCGTAGGCTACTCGGAAGGTGAAATTAGGGTTTCGTGTTTTGGAGGTTGCTTTTGCTCGTGGTTGGTTGATTTAATGGCGGATTCTTTCTGGGTTTTCAGAGAGCTTTGCAGTGGTATGTTTTTCTTGGCATTCTGAGCACCTTCAGGAATTTACTATTTTTAGTAAATTCTATTTTTAGCAGTGGTCCAGTCAGCATCAGCTCAGTCAACTTTCCTCTTCTAGCAGTTCATTGGGTAATTCTCATTTTTGGCTTAAGGGGTTCATTTTGGAGAAATAAGTTATTTTAAGTCAAAATGTTTTATTTTAAAAATACCCCTTGGCCTAGTGATATAACTTAAAAGTTGTTTTAAAGAAGGGGACTTTGAGGGGTATTTTCTCATGAAGGAAATATTTTATATTTCTAAAGTTTATATTTGCTCAAGGGAAAATGGACGCCTATTTGGAGAAGTTTATATTTTATTTAAAAAAAAAGAGAAGTGATTTATATCTCTCAAGGAAGGTACGCCATTTTGAAGAAAGAGTTTTGGTCAAAGTTAAACCTAAAAGCAGCTTGGGATTAGGGCGCACTTTCTAGAAGCCTTCGGAGTCTTCTCTTCAGTCTATAAAAGGAGGTTCCTTCTCTTCATTTGGATTATCTTATGTTTGAAGTATTGTTATGCTGCCGGAATGGTGCTGGGACTGCTTCGAGGAATGAATGCCTCCTAGCCATGGCTCAACTTCATGCTTGAGAAATAGCATCTAGTGGAGAATTTATTATGCTTGTGAGAGAATTTGTAGTGAGGTTTGCTTTGTTGCATTGTTTTGCTTGTAGTTGTGTTTTATGCAATTTATATCAGATTCTGGAGTTGCTGGTTTCTGTGTAGCTGAAAGTTATATTTACTCATATATCAGAAAACAAATTTATCTTGCTTCTGGGTATTGATCCATTGGTTTTCCTTGATAGGGGCGCTTACTCTTGTTAAGTTTCAGATTTTTTAACAGAGGATTGAATTTTATTAAGGAAAATCGCCCTTCATTGAGGGCCGTACCATTTGGTACCTTCTTGGAATTTGTGCAAAATGATTGAAGGGTTTTTGGTGGGTTTTCAGTGTTTAAGTTTGGTCGCCTTCATCATTAGGGTATATTGCATTTAGTTTCACATCAATAGGATGAGTTGTGAGAGAGATATGATCATTTTAGTGTGGTGTTAGGTTGCTGGTTTACATTTTAAAGTGCAGATCTGTCTAAATCAGAATCATCAGTTTGGTCTTTGAGTGCAGTTATTGGTCTTGGCATTCTTGTTAAGCAAGGAGAGTCCTCTTATTTGATGCAACGTTAAATTGTTCTAATCCTATGCTCTTGGCAGGCAATTTCTCTTCATATTGTAAGCTGAACAGTAGTACTGTCAGCATATCTCTTAATCTTGCTTATCATGTTTTGTAATGACTACTTTACATTCTGAAGTTGCATTGTAATTCTTTATATTTCCGCCATATGGTTGCCTCATTTCCGTACTAGATTGGGTAGCACATACTTGGTGTTGAGTTTGCTTTCAGCACTCGTAGTGGTAGAGATCCTCTGACCATATGTTCGTCCATCTTGGACACATTCTTGGTTAGAGTTACCTTCAGTTGCAATTTGTTTTAACGCACTTACGATCCTCTTGCCATATGACAGCCTCTCTTGTTGAGATTGAGTGCGCATTCTTGGCAACGAGTTATTTGTAACTGCTGGTTTGATTGAACTCACCCTAACGGATTCTTGTTGTTGAGTTGTAAAATTGAAAAAAATTGGCTCGGAATATTTCAAAGCGGCAGAGCCAGCAGCAGAAGAAACAGTGCCTGTTATGGAAACAGAGCCACCTACATCACCACCATCACAACGGTCGCAAGTCCTCATTGACTTGGACTCTCCCCTGAGAGACGTCATTCCAGTGCAGTCTCACACTTCGGGCATTCAAGGGCCTCACATTCCTCCTTTTAGCGAAGTTAGCCGAGATTCTATCTGGCTTGAGGGCTTCCTAGGCAGGAAGAGGGAAAGACCCTCCTATGAACTTTACTTCACTGAATTTGACCATGTCCCACAAGACATGCTGGTGAAGAAGTTGAAGAAGCAAGTTGACATGGAAAGGAATGCAGATTGTGAACTCATCATAGAGACTGCTGCCGCACTAGTAGAGAAAAGCATACACGAGGTGCAAGTGGAAGACTACACATTGTCTAAACTTAACCTCGGAAAGACTACACGACAGGTGGAGGCAGACCTTCTCGGAATCGCCTTGGTGAGCGCACACGAAAGGATGGCCAAGGATGGAAAAGACAAAGCGGCCTTAAAGGCTGAGAACCAACAATTGAGGTCATACATTTCCAGCTTGATGCATGGCACCCCGAACGTCTCGACCCTACCAGAATTGCTGGATCTTCCCACAGAACAGAATCATCAACAGTTGATAACATACGGAAAACACTTGAGAGATCAAGCGGAGGAGTTTGTTCTCAAAGGTAGATGTATACTGGAAAATCTATACCAGTTATGGGATAGAGCACACGGACTTCGTGCAAAGATTCAACAATCAAAGCAAAGAATTGCAGAGAAGAGGCCAGAAGACGAGACCACAATTGCAGACTTGCAATTGGCATATCAATTAGTCTACTCAGAGGAAAACAAGCAACATCTCTTTGCTTGGAGAGAACAGCTGGCGTACAAGGTGAAAGCCTATGATGCTCATTTAGTAGAGTTGATTGACTATCGACGGGTGGTTGCCAATATTATCAACTTCGCAAGAACGTTGGTAATATCTTTTCCTCGTATAGAATATCAACGCGAGGGAGGAGAATACATCGAGATGGTCACTGTATAGAATGAGTTCAGAGACATCATCCGCAGTACCTTTCTTGATGATCCAGACGGTTGCAAGCTAGCCAAGGTGGCAGCATTGTCAACCAAGTTCGACGAAGCAGTGGCATAGTGTATAGACTTCCAACATCAGCTTACGGCAGGCGAATTAATGCTCAAGCGTCACATCATCATTTTGCGGAGCATTAACTCCCCCGAAGCCGAAGAAGTCAACGAATGGATAGAAACACTGTTGACCAGTGGTGAGTTGTAAAGGCACCAAGAAGGACGTCCTACCCTCCAATTGGCATTTATGATACTTGAAGTTGACTTGATGCCTCATTCCAAGTCAACTCAAGAGGACATTTAATGTAATTGGAGTTAACTTGATGCCTCTTTCCAAGTTAACTCCATATCCCACAAATCATGCATTGTCAAATCCCACTGATTAAGGATGTCTAATCGGCTTCCATAATTTGTGGATCTCAGATCTCCACTAAACGTGGATGTCTATTTTGGAGGTATACTTTACATTAAAGTTCACCTTTAGTTTACTTTTAGTCAAGTAAAGTAGTTTTTAGTTGACTCTTTGTTTAGTTTTAGTTAATTGAAGTAGATTTCTAGTTAACTGTTTGTTCCCCCTTTTTAGGAATAAATCTTGCTAATTGATTGGCAAGAACTCATTGTTAACTCAAGGAGATTTTGGGGTTGCCCACTCCTTTGAGTTCTATAAATAAGAGCCTTGGGCTCATTGTTTGTTTAACCTTTACTTACTATGCAAAATTGCTGCGCCATTGTTGCCAACAAGTTTGAAAGTGATTATTTGTTCACTCTTGGATGAGAGTTGATTGGTTGATTGTAATTGTGCATGATTTCGTGCCTTTGCTGTCCCAATTCTTTTGTAACTCATTGGTGAAGTTTGAAGAAGAATATCAGAAGGCGCTTGCATTTTGATCTATCTATTTGAGTTCTTTCTACGTTTTGTATTCAATAGCTTGTTATTTCATTTCCCTCCTCGGATAGGGGTTCCTCCTCCTTGGATATCTATTATTAATGGTTGTCGTTTGTTGTTGTCTAATGGATTGTCCTTCAACCTATACTATGGATAGGGGTTCCTCCTCCTTAGCAAGTTTGTCGGCCAAGACATCGTAAATTTGTTGTTTCTTGTAAGTCGTTTCCTAGCCCATACCTTGGATAGGGGTTCCTCCTCCTTGGCAGGTCTCAGATCCAACTTACCGTGCATAGCATTTGCTTGTATCTAACCTTGTCCTGGCATATATCCGAGAGATTAGAGCCTCGGCCATATTCTAAGGAGACGGCGGATTCAAGTGATCCAACCAATCCATTCCCGCTTCTATACCCTCGTGCACTGTTTACCTTGAGGATATTGGATAGATTAAAAACTAGAATTGTCGTAGTTAAGATCTGCAGAAACTAGAGAAAAAGCTTAGCTGCGGTGCATTGTGTTTGAGCACCCTTGTGTCCTACCATTGAGTACAAAAAGATAGGAACCTTAGTTTACTTTTCCCTTCCTCACGCATTGCATTCAGCAGAGAGGGACTTCTCCTCGTTAAATAACGAAGAAGTGTTGCAAAACATTTGTAATAGCTGAACGTTTACAATCAACACTCCAGAGGTGCTAATTTAAACGCCAACACACAGAATCAACCAAAATCTTCTTCGCCTTAGTGCTATTCTTCTTCCATTGTGACTTCTCATTCTCATCAGAAGGCTCGGGAACTTCGCTCTCCACAAACTCAGCAATCTCATTTTCTTCCAATGCAAGCAACACTCTAAACTTCCAGGAGGTGAAGTTGGAAGCACCTTCAAGTCTATCTTCAACCTTGAGCCCGTTCACCATTTTCGAAGATAAGATAGACACAAGAAGATGAGAACAAGAGTGGAAGATAGTGCTGCTTATGTAAATCTGATCATGATCTTGCTTAAACCCGCTTTGATACCATGTTAGTTTTAGGATCATAAGTTAAATAAGCAGATTTAATTTAATTTCAAACAAATAGACACAGCATATACCCTAGGAAAACCCTCCAACTTGAGGGAGAAAAAACCCAGCAACAATATATCACTTATATATTGAAATATGATCAATAATTCTCTTTACAATGAGGCCAAACTCTAGGCCGATTATCAGCACTTCACTTGATGCAAACTTAGATAATAAAATCGCACTCCTTGAAGATCACAAACTGCTGTAGGTGAATTCGCACTTTGCAAATGGAATGGAATGAACTTAACTTAATTAGGAATGAATGGAAATGATCTTTCTTATATACAATTCGGTGGAGAGGGCACACCCCTTCATGATGCAAGGTCGGCCACCAACGAATATGTCTCATATGAAATGGTGTGAACTTCAAGGAGAGGTCGGCCCATAATAATTTATATTAATTCTCCAAGTGAAGCGCCTTTTCACTTAATCGATTTAACAAACAATAATAAATATTATTTATTATCCAAGGTGAAGCGCCTCTTCACCAATGACGTCTTAATAAATTAAATAGCCAATAGGCTACATTTAATTTATGCTTTGATATAGGATGTGGCTGGAAGTAAGAGGCCCGACGCTGCTCTAAACATCAACATGTGTTTGGTCCTTGAGTGCATCACCGGGTTTTTTGATATGTTAATGGCACTTGTGTTGCCACAATAGATGATAATAGGATGATTGTACTCCACCTTTATATCTTTCAAAGTTTGTTTCATCCAAAGTACTTGGGTGCAACATGCTGCTGTTGCTATGTATTCAGCCTCTGCAGTAGATAAAGAGATTGATGCTTGTTTTTTGCTCATCCAAGATACTAAGTTTCCACCAAGGAAAAAGGCTCCTCCACTTGTGTTTTTCCTATCATCCAAGCTCCCAGCCCATTCGGCATCAGTGTAAGCTTCTAGAGTGAAATCCTTTCCACTAGGATACCATAGGCCATATTCCAAAGTACCTTTCAAGTACTTGAAAATTCTCTTCACTGCTTGAACATGTGTTTCTTTTGGTGCAGATTGAAATCTTGCCACCATTCCCACAACTTGCATTATATTTGGTCGTGTGGCTGTTAAGTACAACAAGCTTCCAATGATCAATGAATCCAAGATACCTTAATCTTGAATGAGTTAATCCCAGGAAAGGCTCCTATTGGAGGAGAAATGTGTTCCCAGCTGCTGGTATCTAAGTTCTGGTGGGTAATTTCCAGCTCCCTTACTGTTGCATCCCTTTTGAGCTCATATTGATGAAGGTTGGTGTACTGGTTCTCAAAGTCAATGTACTATTTCCGAAATTTACTGTCAACTTTTCTTAGATCGTGAGGTCAATAGTCAGCCTCATGGATATTATTCTTGAACAATGGAGTAGTACCTTCTTCCAATATTTTCATGAACCTGTTTGCCGACAGTCTCAAAGCTTAGGTTACCTGTTCAACAATCAAATAGAGTGCGAGTCTACATTTAGACTCAGTAAGTACCCTCTTTTTGCCCTTGTATATGTGCTCATTCCTTCATTTCCACAAAAACCACAAAATTTCAGTAGACAAGGTTAACCAGAACAAATTTGACTCAGCATTAAGATCTTTAACATACCCACACGGAATTTTCAAACCACGAGACGTCATCATTATGATCCCAACCTAGAACATTACCCATAAATATTGACCAAATTGCAGAGGCATATTTGTTAATGTTATAGCAGCTTCGGTAGTTCCTTCCAGCTCACCTCTTTCGTGGAAGTCTTAAATTGAATGATAGCCGTTGGCTATTCAATTTACTTTTATTGTTTTGTATTTCCTACCTTGGCCGACATAAAAGAATTCGAAATTCTTAGAAGACATTTAATATACTTCAAGGCCGACTTCATTAAGAAGATATGTGATTTTGTAAGAGGCCGACATGAAGGACTTGTCTCCTATACATATACTCAGATTGTTCATCCATTTGAGAATTGAAGCTCTTCCCCAGTTCGGTCATCTTCAAGTGCGAATATAATATCTAGAGAAGCTCGACCACTTCAATTCGGCTCTACTTTATCAAATGCGAATATTACATCAAGTGCGAACAGGTTATTATGTGTGAATAAGAGACTGCGAATTATTGTTATCTCTGCCAATTTGGATCTGTGCTAGTTACGAACTCTCCAGATCTGTGTTAGCTGCGATCTCTCCATATTGGATCGGTGATTAGTTGTGAACTCTTCATTTCGGATCTGTGCGAACTCTACCATATTGAATCTGTGTTAAGGTGCGAACTATGTCAAAGGGTGAAGATCAGTGCGAAGCATTATGATGCGAATTCATCAGGTTGAGAACCATCAGTGCTTGTGAGTACTGTTAAATGTTATTTCTGTATACAGTCATCTCATACATAACAGGTACGAATTGGCAGACTGTTATATGTTTTTCATCTTGCCAGAGCTGAATATCGGTCTTGTGTTAGACTTCATTGTAATATGTAAAGTTGCCATTGTTACATCAAATATAAGAGAGATCTTTGTTGCTGGGTTTTTCCCCCTCAAGAGGAGGGTTTTCCCAGGGTATATGCTGTGTTATTTTGTCTGATTTCGAATTACTTTCTGTGCACTAAATCTGATCATCTAAAATCAACAATATTGACACTTAAAGAAAATATGCTCTAAATCTTTGGGATAATTACAAACAAAGCAAAGCATTGATGTAGAACCACTAACCAAACTCTTAATCAACAACAACCATCTAAAACATGATTTTTTGGTTCAATTTTAGAAGACCAACAAAATTTGACTATGTTAGACCATTCTTTTTCTTCTAAGTTCAAATTCCAAGCTTGGTTGACATGGTCGAGTACCTCTTGGGAGTGGGTTAGCATTTTATACAGATTATATGAGTTGACATTTAGTAGGGGAATGCCATCAATCCAATTGAAACATCCAAAACTTTCTTCCTTAAATACAACTTTAACTGGATAATGCAAAGTTTTCAAGGCTTTTTTTTTTTTAATCACAGAAAATGATCTCTTGTTGGATTTTGGAATTTCAAATTCCATTTTTATTTGATCCTAGCTTTTCATTTTATTATTACACAAAATATCACTAAAACAAGCAATCCCTATACTATTCCATTTCTTGGATGAGATGGTTTGTTGTTACTGTTCAGATTCCACCACACAGACCTGAACCCCATGATGCAATTGTTATTCATACTTACTGCCTCACTACTTGCAATCAGGTGCCTACAAGACTCCCAAGCCTTCCAGATGTTAGCAAATACTACAGAACCGGAAGGCTTGAAACTAACCTTACCAAACAGGATATCATGAACATGCAGATTTTTCCATTGTTTTTGACTTTTTTGGAACAACTTCTTGAATATTCTTCCTTAAAAGGACTTTCCAAGGTTCATTATCGCTGATAGCCTTTACTACCCATTTGAAGGCTAGGGCAACCCCTTGAATCCTTAGGTCTTTTAACCCCAACCCTCCCTCTTTTTTCCCTATGCAACACCACTGCCATTTAACAACATGCTTCTTGTCCTTGCCTTTCCCATCTGACCACAAAAATTTCCTTATTAACTTTTGAACACTGTTAAATTGATAGCTTGCAAAAAACCACACAGAAGCATAGTAAATGGAGTAAGATGAGAGAATTTTTTGGCAGACTTGTACCCTTCCTACAAGTGAAAGATAGTTATTATTCTAGTTTTTTTTTTTTTAAATTTTTTGTAAACATCCAGTTCCACATTTCTTTTAAGGAAGGATTCACAAAGAATCAAATGCCCAAAAACCTAACCACTTTATCCGGTTCACACCATTGCTAGGTGAACTTTTTGAACCAATTAGGGGGATCATATTTCCATCTTAGCACTAAGGGCTTAACATTTGAGATTTTAGACCCAGAGGCCTGACAAAAAACATCTAATCTTGTTGCCAGGTTATCCATGTTATTTTGTCAATTCAAGAAATAAGGTAGTATCATCTGCAAATTGCATGTTAATCAGGGAGGAATTATTTGGAAGCACAACACCTTTTAGTTTATCTCCAAGTTTGTCAGTCCTCAAAATATAATACATTGCTTCAACAACAATAACAAATAGTGTTGGAGCCAGGGGACAACCTTGTCTTATAGAGCTACCCAGGGGAAAAGTATCAAAGAGCAAACCATTTACCTCAATTTGTGCATTCGCATCCTTAAACAAAACCTTTACCATTTTACAGAATTCAATTGGGAAGCCCATAGCTTCTAAGACAAAAATCACAAATGACCACTCTACTCTTATCATAAGCTTTTTCAAAATCAAGAAGGATCCCCACATTTTGATTGTTTCTTTTTGCACAATCCAAAGCTTCCCAACTAGTAATCAGGTTTTCTAGAATACATCTGCCTTTAATAAACCCAATTTGGGTGCTATTTATTATCAATGGAAGAATCTTTGTCAACCTTCTTGCCTACAGCTTTGTAAAATTTTTGTATGAAACATTTAATAGAGTAATGGGTCTCTAGTTTTTGATATTACTCTTATCACCATATTTTTGAAGCAACTTTATTATATGTTTGTTTATGTCACTCCTAAGGAATCCTTTTTCAATAGCCTCTTGATAAACCCCATCAAGATTATCAGCCACCCAATCTATATTAGCTTTGTAAAACTCAACTGGCAGACCATCTGCCCTAGGAGATTTACCATTTTGAAAAGACAAAATAGCATTATGTATTTCTTCTTTGGAGTTTTACCTTTCTCTTCTGAGATTTTCCTTGACATTATTTTTCTACAAATCTCTTGAGCACTCTTGCAAGACCTATTCTCATCTTCTGTTGTGAATAACTGCTTGCAGAATTCAAAGAATATTTTCTTTATTTCCTCATTATCTTGCACCCAAGAGTCATTGGGTCCTAATAGGCCCAATAGACTCAATGGCCTACTTTGCCTTCAACATATTAAAGAAATACTTGGTGCCCTTGTCACCTTCTTTAACCCAATTCATTTTTGCTCTTATCCTAGCCCCTTGGGCCTTCTTAATTTGAAACTTTTGGAGCTTGTGCTTTGTATTTTTTACCTTGTTCACCAAATTTTCATTATCCCTATCCATTTGCACCTCTATCTCAGCATCTAGCAATTTGTAATGTCCTCTTCTTGCACCTGATCAGTTTGGCGGTTCCATTAGCCTATTCCAGGGTTCCCATAGGCTAAGTGGTGTTGGTTAGGGGACTCAGAGCATGTGTTGGGATTTGTGGTGGTTTTTGACGTTTTCTGGCAAGGGTTACTATTTATAGCAGTGGCCATTTTTAGCAATTACTATTTATAGTAAGTTTCAGTGCATTTTAGATTGTGCTAGTTTGGTGTTTGGGCACACTTACTATTTTTAGTAAGTGTTATTTTTAGCAGCTGGTTCCAGCCTCTGTTTCTCCAGTGGTGCAATAGTTCTTCTTTGGGTGTTGGTGAGTTCTAAGGTTTATTAACTTAATATTTATATTTTCGTCACTTAAGTTTTGTTATAAGGTTACTTTATAACTAAGTGAGGGTCATGTGTTCATAAAAAGGACCCCTTGTTTCATGCCTAAGATAAAGGTGAATTAAGTTGTTTTTAAAATCAATTTTTTATCTTCCAAAAGTGGATGCCAAATTTGGGGGAGGCATAAGGGAATTTAAAAATAAATTAAAAGGCTCATGAAGGGGGCATGGCTTTCTTGGAGGGAAAAGTGAATTCGAATTTGTGTTGCCCTAATTTCTTCCCTTCTTCTATATATTCACCTCTTGGGCTCTCATTTGATTATCTCTATTTTGGCAACATAACAGGATGCTGCTGGATTGCTTCCAGATTTCCATTTTCTGCTAGTTGAGGATGAAAAGCCTCATCTTTGGTTGCTGGTTTCGGTGTTGAGAGATCCACCCTAGCCGGAAGGAGTGATTCTCCTTCAGGGATCACCTTTGCACCCACAGAGTTTTTGATTTCCACCATTTTGGAGCTTTTAGAATAGAGATTTTCTTCATATTTTGATGTGGGATTGAAGGTTTTGGTGTGATCGATGCATTGCTTCATTTTGGTGTGTGTTTGGAGGTGTTTAAACTCATTTTCAGAGGTCTGATATGCATTTTCAAAATTCTAGAAATTCACTTTTTCACAATGGCTGGAAGTACTAATTTGCTCGTAGCTCTGTTGGTGATTGAAACTTCATTCTTGGCATTGTTTCAAAAGATTCCTCACAGCTGAGTGCCACATTTGAAGTACTCATTTGCAATTTTTGGTGAAGTATTGATTTTTAGGAGCAAATTGCTCCTCATAGGGAGCCGTGCCATTTGGGAGTTGATGCACAGTCAGGTCTGCTGATGTATAGGCCTGCAATCTGCTTATCTTGGGGTTTGTGCAGCTGTTCATTGGTGTGATATCGCTGTGGTTTGTTATCTTCTATTGTAGCTATCTTGTTGTGCAAGTTTGAATGCATTTGCTGCCCATGTATGACTGTTATCAGGTCTGAAACATCTTTCATTAAATCCGATTTCATTTGTTATCATTTTCCAATGATATGTAATGGTTCATCGTGAAGATAATGCAGTTTCATGGTTCATTTCCTTTCTTTCAATGTTTCCTATGAATATTATGTTATGTTGAAAACACTTGAAACAAGAACAAATCTGCAATCTACTAAACACTCAGCAAACAAACAAAAAAGTCAGGGGTGGTGGTTATACAATTCATCCTGGAAGGAACATTCTATCTTTCTATTTTCAATTGCAATTCTTTTTCCAATAGTTTTCAACAGGATCTTTAAATTGGAAATCAAACCAACCCAGTAACTAATGGCTGAACCTATAGGAAACACAATGTTAAGTTAATTCTCCTCAGTGTTTGGATACCATCCACACAGTTTTGATATTTTAGAATCTTAGTATTGAGCTTATAGAGGCTGTCTTTTTTTCTTTTTGTTTTGTATCCACTGGATTTGACCACTATTCTAGTTTGAATTGGGTAATGAACTGATAAAGTTTTGGGCTCTACTTGCACACAATTGGCAATTTGGCATCCTCTCTTCTCTCAAAGCAAAATGCATCTTCATGTGCATAGAATTGATCAAGTCTGCAATAGACTCTTTTGCTGTCATTTTGATTATTGCACCTTGTAATCCATATGCTCTTGCTATCCCTCTTCCACTCTGGGGGATCAATTACTTTTAATAATTTTTTCATTCTTGTCAAGTAATAGTGTTCATTCCCTTTCCATCCCCATTGATATCCCCCAGATTTGTCTTCCTTATTCTCAATCATGTTAAAATTTGTGTTACACGAGGACGCGTACCCACCCCTCAAACCCCTGTCCTTGTCCCCTGAGGGGTGTCAGGGACGGGGAGGGGGGAGGGTG
This sequence comes from Sequoia sempervirens, assembly GCA_007258455.2. Lineage (NCBI taxonomy): Eukaryota > Viridiplantae > Streptophyta > Pinopsida > Cupressales > Cupressaceae > Sequoia > Sequoia sempervirens. Next base: position 68,766,760 of record VDFB02000007.1, read on the forward strand.
TTAGGGGATGTCCCCCTAGTCGTCCCCCCCAAATCTGAAAAATGCGGAAACGTCCCGAAACGTGTGCCCAAAATCGAAGATGGCAGGAAACACATAGGGGATGCCTGGCCGTCCCCCAGATGGCCCTAGACATCTCAGATGTCCCCTAACCGTCCCAGGGACAGCCAGATGTCCCTTGTTGAAAAACAATTTTTAATATTGTTTTTTAAAATAATTGTTCATAACATTAAAAAAAGACTGTTAAATATATCATGACAACATTATAACAGCAATGCAACATGACAACATTATAACAACAGCAAGAGATATATTATGACAGCACTATAACATCAATATAACAACAATTAAATTAATCATGACATCAGTGACAACAACAACTGTAGTATAACAACAATAAATATATCATAATTCAGTTTCATAGTTAATAATAGGCTATATAACAATTAATATTAACAAAAATAATTTGGATTTCTGATTTCAATGTTTCATTGTTCAAAAAAGCATCAAAATTCAAAATTCTTCATATGGTATTAGAGTGCAAAAGAGATTAAAGGTACATTTGCCATGGTTTGGTACAATGTGGTATTGTGTGAGAAGTACAAACAAACAATTTCTTTTTGAAATGTGGTTGGCATGCAGGCTCCTATAGATGTCATCCAACACCATTTTAACATAGTCATTATATATTGCTGCTGTTATACTGGTGTTATTAACTTTGTAGAGATTTGTCTCTCTCTCTCTCTCTATATATATATATATCTATATTGCCGTCCCCAAAAAATGGCCCTCAGATTGCCGGCCTCAAAACATGTCCCTTGCCGTCATGCTATCCCGGAAATGCTGTGGAACATAGGTTAAAATCTCCCCCAATAATCCAGGGAATTTTGGGCAAATTAGCAACACAACATCACCACACTTCAATTCTCTCCTTATAATCATTTGGAGCATATATTGAGCATATTTTGAACTTTTGGTTACATCTTTCCAATGTAACCCAAATAGACCTATTGCAAGGGGGGCAACCAGAGCTAGTAATGTAGGGTGTCCAATTTGGCCCTATTAAAATTGCTATTCCACCTTTTCCTTTCTGATGATAAGGGAGGAGTTTTATTTGGGACCTTGCCCGCAACTGTCCCTATGGGCTATAAAAGCCTGGACACATGGCTTAGCTGCAATATAGCTAACAAGAAGTTACACCAAAGTTAGTTATGCCAAATACACATACAAAACATGATGTTGTCCTTTCCAAAATATACTGTAGAGACAACAACGTAAATGATGACATAACTACAAAGAAAAAACAAAACAAAGAGAAGCAGTAGTGAGGTGTTTCCTCAAGCTGACCATGGGTTTTTGTTCAGGTCAGTTCGAACTTCCCACCCCAAGCCTGTGTTAGAAGACTTTGCTGCCATGTCATCCATGATCTCCACCACTTGCTTGGTTTCAGCCTTTTGCTCTTAACCAATGTGCTCAGTACTCTGCACTCCGCCTCAAACTTCTTTCTTGTATCTCCCTTTGCCTTTGATAGTGCCATCTTGCTCAACTCAATTGTGCCTTCCTGAGTGAGTTTCTTTGTTCAGCTGTTTGCCTTGAAGGCTGACAAGGAGGGATTCACAAGCTGACCATGGTTTTTGTTCAGGTCAGTTCGAACTTCCCACCCCAAGCCTGTGTTAGAAGACTTTGCTGCCATGTCATCTACGATCTCCACCACTTGCTTGGTTTCAGCCTTTTGCTCTTAACCAATGTGCTGAGTACTCTGCACTCCGCCTCAAACTTCTTTCTTGTATCTCCCTTTGCCTTTGATAGTGCCACCTTGCTAACTCAATTGTGCCTTCCTGAGTGAGTTTCTTTGTTCAGCTGTTTGCCTTGAAGGCTGACAAGGAGGGATTCACAAGCTTATTCCATTTTGACTGGTCATCCCTAATAGTGAGGACGTAACGTACTTTTCATGCCAAGTCCTCATCCATCCCAATGCATCTAAAATTTTCTTTTGTTGGAGGCGGGGGCACATTCTCTGCAACAACAATGGTGGGTGCTTCAATAGCCTGTCTAGCACCTTCCTTCTGTGGAAGTGTCTATAAATAGGGCGGGGCAGGTTGCTTTCTATCTAAAGACCATTGAAGACAAGCCACTTTGTCAAATTCAAGGGATGCCAAATATTTGCCCTTAAAGATTTTGAGGTTCTGTAATGCACCTAGGGTTTTAAACTCAGTTTTGAACCTTATACCAGCAATAACTTTTGATTCAACACAGCATGCTCAAGACATCTCATAAACAATTTAGCAGTTAGGAAGCTGACTTAATCTTAGATGAACTTAGATACAAATATTGAAATAAGTCTTACTGATTTGCTGCATGGAGAAGATTGTTTACATACACCTCTTTCAGACTAACATTAAACTTGAAAACCTCTTGGGCAGCATACTGTTTCCACAATGTCTAAGGCTTCAACAACTGGTAGTTAGGGTGGTGTCTTGTTTGATAGTGCCCAGATCTAACTGTTGTAAATATCCCTGCTTACATCTGAGTGTAATTGATGAAATCACCTTGCTTCACTTGCTGTTAACAGAGCTAGAAATGTGTGAAATCTTCTTCAAAGGTCTTCCCCAAGGGTTCGCTCCTGGATCGCCTCCTAATCTGCCTCCAATCTTCCACAATAGCATGCACTTGGGACCGAACACTGCTTCCAAGTCTTCAACTACAAAAAGTGCTGAGTCTGCTAACAATAACCTTCCACAGTTTGGTCACTCCAGAAGCCAAATCTGAATATATCACTCAGATCTGGGTGCCTGAGTGTGAGTGGTAAGTGCAGCTTGGTTAGTCCTTTGAAAGTCGCCCTAGATCTGATTCTGTATAGTCTGAAACTTGTTTGGTTCTCTTCTGCTCCAGCTAACCCTAAAAGATGGTGCCACTCCAATCTTTGCAAGGTCTTTAACTCCACCTGCGAAGTACCAAGGTAAAAATATTGGCAATCAACACTCAGCAACAAACAATTGGAAATTCTTAGTTAGGAAATGCTGTGGCTGGTCTGATCCGAGGCAAGGGTTTCGTCCTACCTCATGGCGCTCGGATAGAGGGTTTCGTCCCTGTTAGAGCTGGCTGCAAAATGCCTTCATTGCTCAACTTCCAATACCTTTTTCCAACGCCATAAGGTCCTTTTTATAGGTCCCTAGATGAGGCGTGTGGTCTCAAAAAGGGGCGCGGAAATTTTAATTTCAAATTTATTTATTTCCATAAATTGGCACCAATATTCAAAGTTTCTGATTTATTTATTTATTTAAAACATCTATTTATTTATTATTATATACACATTATTAAATGCTGGTGTTTAACAACACCTTCCTAGGTTGGTTGGGCATGCTTAATTTATGGGGACATGACAGTCCTCCCCTCCCAAATGTTGCTTGTACTCGAGCAACCTCAGATTTGGATGCTCAAAATCTCCACACCTTCCCAAGTTGCATCTTCTAGTGGTAAGTTCTTCCATTTGACCAAGTATTGCGGAATGCCCTTGTTCCTTAGCCTTTTCTCCCTCACATCCAAGATTGTCTCAGGCTCAAGAATCAATTTCCCTTCATCATCAAGTGGTGGCAACTCAATAGAAGGAGTGATTTACTACCCAAGTGCCCTTTTGAGGCAAGACACATGAAAAGTGTTGTGAATTCTGCTGTCCTTAGGAAGTTCCAGCTCATATGCAACGTCCCTAATCTTCCTTAGAATTTTGTATGGTCCATAAAATTGTGGCTTCAACTTTTCTGCACCCTTCCTCTTGAGGGTAGATTGTCTATAGGGCTGCAACCTCAAGTAAACCATATCACCAACCTCAAAAACCCTTTCCGTTTGATACCGGTCTGCATACATCTTTTGCTGGTTTTGAGCTCTTTGCAAATTCTCTTTAAGGGCATTCAAAATGTCCATACTTTGTTGCACTACACCCCTTGCTCCGGGAACTCTACTTCTGAAAGATTCACATCGATGAATGAAGTAGCATCATAACCATAAAGTGCCTTGAAGGGAGTCATACCTATGGACATGTGATGTGTAGTATTGTAGCAAAACTCTCCTAGCTGCAGCCACTTAATCCATGCTGTTTATTGCCCTGCAACATATTTTCTTAGGTAGTCTTCAATCCATTTATTTACAATTTCAGTTTGCCCATCTATTTGTGGATGATAAACGGTGCTTGGAATTAATTTTGTGTTTGTCAACCAAAAGAGTTCTTACGAAAACAAGCTGATAAACGTGCTGTCCTTGTCACTTACAATATTCTTTGGCAGCCCATGAAGTCTAAAAATCTCTCTAAAAAATAGATCAACAACTTGTGGGGCTTTGTATTCCAAAGAAATGGTATGGAAATGCGCATATTTAATGAGCCTATCAACCACCACATTGTCATGTCCCCACCATGATCAAACTACATCAAACTTTTATAAAAGCATGTTTATATATACATGATGGCCGACCACCCTTATCAAGCCACATATTTATGAAATCACCCAAATACATACTTTGCTGGCCGACCACAACCAAATAATTTATATCAACTAAAGTTAATATATATATTATAGGTAGTGAAGGTTATTAAGGGAGTTGCGAAGGTTAATGAAGCCGCGATCAGATTAATAACAAAGCAACAATTTTATTAAGGCAGAAATAAAGGAAGTGTAGCGGTTCATTAGAAAAGACAATAATCAAAGGTAGATATTAATATATTAAAAGGCAGTGATCAGAAATAAACAAAAAGACTACAATTAGTAATTAATGAAAGGATGCGATCAGTTTGAAGGGACAGCAGTTAATTATAAGGGAGAGTGTAATGTTCCCTTTTTAGTATGCTCATATTTGTGGATGGTTTAACCTATAATTTTGACCCTCGTAGGCTAATCAAGATGGGTAGAGGGTCTTCTGAGGTCTGCATCATCTCCAGTGTTCGGTGACCATCAGTTTTGGGCTTTTGTTTGGTGTTCACAGGGGCTCCAGTGCTATACTTACTATTTATAGTAAGTCAGGAGATTGATGAGAGGGGCCCTTACTATTTTTAGTAAGGCACTTGGTCGTATGGAGATTCACGAAGTTGACCCCAATTTAAGTCGGTTTGTCAAAATATGCAATATCGAAGGAGATATTAAAGTTTTAATGGCCCAATTAATATTTTAAATTAAAAGGGGGTTATTATAAAGTTATAATTTAATATTATAACTTAAAAGGGGTCAATTCGTCATTAAAAGGGGGCCAATTATGCAATTAAATTTTGGACACCTATCCCAAGGTTTTGAGGGGTGAAATTTAATGAAATGAATGAAATAACATTTAATATGTATTTTAAATGCTTTTTGGAGAGAATCGACCTCTCTTTGAGAGTTATATAATTCAGCCTTGGGAAAAATATTCATTATTGGGGATTGAGCATTGGTGTTGATGAGTTTTTTTGTTTGAGAGAGGAAGCCAAGGGTTTCTGATCAATTTGCCATTGGAGAATGTTAACTTTCCATTGTTGCAGCCGTTTGAGTTGGTGAGATATCCATTGAATTTGGCCATCAGAGGGAACTTCATCCAGGGGTTCCAGTTGTGCAAAAATCAGAGCATTTGATAAAGAGTTTTAGAGGAGAATCAAAGGGTTTTAATGCCAGAGGGAAGAGCAGATTACAAGCTGATAAAAGGGGAAAGCTAGCATGAGTTTCCAGAGAGTGCAGCTGATTTAACAGGGTTCATTTGCAGCAAGGAGGCAGCTTCATGGTTGGGGCGATCTTGGTCAGAGAGAGCTCTAAAAAAATAAAATAAAATATAGGGAGGTGCGCCCAGCCTATAAGAAGACATCCACAGCTACTTTGAGGAAAAAGGCAAGCATTTTTTGAAGAATTGAATTATTGTATGAAGCTGTTTTTTTTTTGCAGTAAAGGTTTTGAGGAAGAAGGGCGATTTCAACCAAGGAGTTACCAAAAAGATCAGACAAAAATATAGAAAGGGGCGCCTAGATCAAAGGACCCCAGCCATACCATTTTCAAGGCAAAAGGCATCATATTGAAGGAGAATCGAACCTATGAAGGGCTGCTGAAGGTTGCTTTTTTGGCTGTAGTTTTAAAACAACAGCTGCAGGCTTCTAATTTATTTCGGGTATGCTTGTAGATTGTTCTCTTTGCAAGTATTCAATAAATTAAGATATTTTTGGGAGCTTCAATTTAGTTTTAGTTTACTATCATTTCATTTCCAGCATTCTCTTTATTTGCAAAAAGGCACAAAAAGCAGAAACACCCTCATTAAACATCAAACACACAAAACAAAAAACTAGTCTCGGAACAAGGGCACGAAGTGTTCTTACAGAGAGTCACCTCCATTCCTAAGGCATACGATGGGAATATATGAGGGAAGACACATCATTTACAAGGGAGACCAAGGCATGAATGGAAATCATCAAAGGAAATTAGAAATAGATATCCACACTCAGAAAAGCAGCAGCCATTGCTGTAATAAGTGATTGGTGTGAAGTGGTTACATATGCATTAATCTGCTAGTCACATATATATATTTCTAATTGATTTGAATCTTCCAATAATCACTTTATATATATGTAGTGGTTACATATGCATTAATTTGCTAATTATATATATATATATACACTAAGTCACCACATTCACCGAATTTTCGGCTTCAAATTTGAAATTTGGCGAATGTGAAAAAAATGTATGATATTTGTTGAAATTCACAGAAATTCGTACGGATGCGGTGCCCAAGGATAAAGCATAATATTTAGGGTTTTTTTTTGAGCTTTTTTTTATAAATATGTGCTGCATCCCTTTCCAAAGACCTGACAGCGTTATAGTCTGGAAAAGGGCGATGGGTGATTGAGCAGCTCCTGGTCTTGGTCGTGGTCGTCGAGCTTTGCAGAAGGCAAGTGCAAAGTGCAAAGGTAGGTAAACTCGTAGAGTGTAGACGCTCATCCCAGACTCCACTCCATGCCATTGGTCCACCTTTTATCCATAGCTCCATTGCTGTCGTAGAGTATGACCTATCGAATTAAAATGAAAATTAAAAGTTCTATTTTTAAAGTTCAAATTAAAATCTAGGTTTTGTTTTATTTTTAAAAGTTATATTTTTAAAGTTATATTTTTATGTTTTTAATTTAAATTTAGATTTTCTAAAATTTTATTTTTATGTTTTTAATTTTAAAATAAAATAAAATATTTTATTTTTAATGTTTAGTTACAAATAAAAAATATATGTTTATTTAAATGCTTTCTAAAATAAAATTTATTGATTATTTTATTTTATTTATAAAAATAAAATTTATTGATTATTTAATTTATTTTAAACTATTTAGACAATTGTATGGATATATTACTTATATTTATAAAATAAAAATTAAAAAATTACATAAGGTGAATTTAATCCGAATTTTATACTTTTTTGAATTTTTTCCTTATTGAACTTCATCCGAATTTCAATGTTGTCGAACTCGAATTCAAATTCAAACCTGGTGACTTAGTATATATATATATATATATATATATACGATTATGCAATAATGATGCTTGCAACAATTATTGAGCCTTATAAGTAATTATGATCCTTAGTATAAATATGGATAATAGATTCTTATAAAGCAATCATATTAGGGTTGGAAAGGAAACATGATTGGAAAGGAAACTTAGGGATTGTCCTGGTGGATGTTCCTAAAGGAATTGTCTTGGTGGATGCCCCTAGAGGAATTGTCTTGGTTGGATGTTCCTAAAGGGATTGTCTTGGTGGATGTTCCTATGATGAAAAGGAATTTTCTTGGTTGGATGTTTCTTTTTTGGTGCCCTACCATGCGTTTCTCACCCATCCCTACCATGATTGGTTATTGGAAAAGAGTCTATAGATTAGATTCAAGTTCAAGTTGTTATTTCATAAATGTTAATAGTTCATTCATTCTTAAGTTCAATATCGATTATATAATTTACCATGGAATAATTACTTGTAAAACAATTTTATGCTATGTAATTGTCTCCTAAGGCAATTCAGGCATATGCCAAGTAGGGGACATTGCACACATAGATACAATCCTCACCTTGCACCTTAGGCAAACTTGTGATGAAATCCATGAAGATGCTCTCCTGTTTCTGGTATGGAATGGGTAGGGGTTGCAACAAACCAGCTGGAAAAACGTGCTCTGTTTGGTTTTGTTGACACACCAAACACTCTCTAACATGCTGCAATACATCATTTTTGAGCCCTTTCCATGAAAAACGTTCCCTCACTTGCTTGTATGTCTTGTAGAACCTTGGATGACTAGCAAGGGGTGTGCCATAAAATGCTCTCAAAATTCTCTCCTTTACCTTAGATCCTGATACAAGATATACTCTATCTTTGTAGAAGATGAGCTCATTAGCCACCCTATACTTGTCATCTCGCAACTTCCCATCTATAATGTCAGCAGCAACTGGATCCTTAGCATACTCAGTTATTATGACAGGCCTTCAATCAGCAAACATATCAGAAATAGAACAGAAATAAGGCTTCCTAGAGAGTGCATTAGCCACCACATTGTTTTTTCCTTTCACATGCTCAATATCAAAATCATAGGCTTGAAGTTTACTTACCCATTTTTGCTGCCTATCATTCAAATCCTTTTGATTGAGAAAGAACTTGAGGCTGTTATGATCCGTTTTAACCACAAACTTCCCAAATGTTAGTTTTAGGATCAGATTTAACAGAAAGCAGAGAATGCAACACATGAACAATAAACACAACACTTTTACCCTGGGAAAACCCTCCTTCTCAAGGGAGAAAAACCCAGCCAAAATATCTCTCTTATATATTGAATTTAAAGGAGCAGAAATCTGCTTACAATCTTGGCCACACACAAGGCCGATATGATGCAATAAAGAATCGCACCTCACTTAGATGCAAATACACAATTATATGATCTCTCCTTAATGTCGATCTACTTTATGCAATAATATGATCTGCTGTAGATGCACAGACTCCTTGATAAGTGCAAATGTCTCTTGAGAATAAAATCGATGATCAAATGAATGAGTATCTCCTTCCATATATACAAAGTAAGGTGCCTCTTCACAAGCAAGGCGACTCTTCACAAGGGTCGGCCTCATTCAAGAACCAAGGCGACTTTTCATCTTGGGTCGGCCTTTAAAATAATATTTATATATCATTTATTATTTCAATTTTGAGAGAAGGATATCTCTCGCAGCTAAAACATCAACACCAAATGTCAAGTATTGCCTGAATTTAGCAAGTGCATGCATGATGGTCAACACCTCCTTGTCATAAATAGAGAAGCCTCTCTCCATTTCCTTGAGCTTCCTACTGTCAAACACTATAGGGTGTCTATTCTGCATCAAGACTGCCCCAATACCTTCTCTTGAAGCATCACATTCTAGAACAAAAGGAAGTGAGAAATCCAGAATGGCCAAAACAGGACATGAACTCATTACCTCAAGTTTATCAAAAGTTTGCTGAGCTACCGGACTCCAAGAGAATGCCCCCTTCTTCGTCAAATTGGTCAATGGAGCTGCAAGTTGTGAAAACCCTTTCACAAACCTCCTATAGTAGCTGCATAATCCCACAAATCCTCTCAAATGTGACAAATTCCTTGGTTTAGGTCAATCTTGGATTGCCTTGATCTTCTCATCAACACTAACCCCTTGAGCACTAATCTTATGCCCCAAATACAAGATTTCAGTCAAACCAAACTCATATTTTGTTTCCTTGGCATAGAAAGAATATTGGTCTAATATGCCAAGCACCTCATCTATGTGCTTCAAGTGGTCCTCCCATATCCTAATGAAGATCAAGTTGTCATCAAAGAAAACCAAAACAAATTTCCTCAATTGTAGAATGAATACCTGGTTCATACATGGTTGGAAGGTAGTTGGGGCATTGGTCAATCCAAATGGCATGACCAAAAGCTCATAATGCCTATAGTGACACCTAAAAGCAGTCTTATGCACATCCTCCTCTCTCAGCCTTATTTGATGATACCCTGAACACAAGTCAATCTTAGAGAAGTATACTGCACCATAAAACTCATCTATCAACTCATCAATTTTGGGTATGGGGTAGCGATTTTTGATTGTCTTCTTATTGAGTGCTCTATAGTCAATGCACATCCTCATTGTCCCATCCTTCTTCTTGACCAACACCACGGATGAAGCAAAGGGACTAGATCTCAGATGCATGTGCCCCATGTCCAACAACTCCTTGATTGCCTTCTCAATCTCTTCCTTACACATCCTAGGATGCTGATAAGGAGTAGTAATGATGGGTTTTACTCCCTTCTCAAGCTCAATCACATGCGAGAACCATCTATTTGGTGGTAATCTTGGTGGAATTTCATTGAACACCTTACATCGCTTGTCTAGGATGGATTGGATGTCGATGGGGTGGGATCTCCCCGCCTTAGGTGGACTAGTGTCAGTAATCAAACACTTAGCTGCCCAAACCACTCCATCCCTACAAAAAGATCTCTCCATCCTCTTAGCTGAAACCACCATGGGACCTCCATTGGATAAGCCTCGAAGAACTATCTCCTTCCCATTAGATTTGAACTTCAACTCCATGTTTTGATAGTTTTGTGTGTATTCTCCAAGCGAGTGTAACCATTGCACTCCCAAAACCAATTTTATCTCCCCAATGCCAATCATGTAGAAATCATCTCGCATCTTGTGTCCTCCTAGGACTATCTCCAATTGTTGAATCCTACGGGTACATGGAATAGTATATCCATCCACAACTGTTACATTAAATCCCTCAAAGCCTTTGGTCCTTAGACCCATCTTAGCCACCAGTCCTTCATTAATGAAATTATGGGTGGCTCCACTATCTATTAAAACTGTCACCCTTTGCCCATGTAGGACCCCTCTAATACAAAAACAATGGTATCTAGGTGCTCCTGAAAGTGCTACAAGAGTGCCCTCAGAATGCTCTTCCTCAATCTTCTCCTCGTGCTCAACCTTGTCTGTAACACCCTCAAGCTCATCTTCTCCACCCCCTGAATCATCATTAGAAACTACCTCTATGTAGTGGATTTGTCCTTTCCCCAAACACCTGTGACCTGGTACCCAAGGCTCCCTACTAGAAAAACATAGCTTTTCCTACAGAGCTTATTCTTAGACTCGTCCACCCTGCTAGGCTTTGGAGGCAAGATCTTCAATTGGGGAACATTCTTGTGAAATGGCTTCCTCTGCTGCCCCGTTGGTGCGTTCTTGGAAATAGATTTATTTTTCATGGTGGAGTCCTCTAGGCAAGGCTCTTCGAATAGCATCCTTCAAGGACATTGGCTCAAAATCCCTCACCAACCCGTGGAAAGACTCTGACAATCCCTCGATGAACAAGAACATAAATCTCTTATCTGATAAGTTTGGGACCATAACTGCAAGCCTTTGAAATTCTATGACATAATCCTCCACTGACCCATGCTGCCTTAACCGTGTCAGCTCCTTGAAATACACCTCCGGATCTCTTCTATCAAATCTTTCTATGAGTTTTTGTGTGAAATCAGCATATGTTGCAACAAGGTTAAATCCTTTGTTTTATAAGATTATGATGCCACCACTCATGAGCCACACCCTCCAAATGTAGAATGGCAAACTTGATTGCTTCATCTTCAGTCAGAGGACTAAGTGAAAAGTATGTATCTAATTTTTGAACCCAGGCTCGAGCAGTAACATTTCTAGAACCATCAAATGTAGGAAGCAACAATTTACTTTCTTTGTGCTGGAGGTCTTTGTTAAACTGCTGCATAGGTTGCCTCCTGTCATTCCTTGATTCACTTCTTGATCTGGTATTACTATACTGTTCAAAGGAAATCTCCTTTCTAGTGATAGGATCTAGTCTCATATACTCATCTCCAACAGCAGCAAAATCATTTGCGGCTTGATTTTGTATTATTATTCCAACTGAATTATTAATCTGTTATTTAGAAAACAGTATTGCACATTTTGGCCTTCTGACTACTTGGATTAACATTTTTGATTTCAACCTCATGCACTAAGTCAACTACATGAGCATGGGAGTATGAGTACTTGTATTTCTATCTTTTGATATCTACAAATTGTGAAGGCCAATGTTCTTAAAGACGTGGATGCACCTACAGCCATGCTACTGATATTAGAATGAAGGAAATAAGGATGTTAAAGTCATCCATATGTATAGTCTAGATGGAAACAATTGCAGGATGGCATTCGTGGTGGGGTGAAATCTGTAACCATTCATATAATTATGAGATCATGTAACTACTAAGAGGTCAAATCAAAAGAATGGCTCATCTGTACTTCTTTCCTTGAGAAGTTTTTACTAATAGTTGAATGCATCTAGTGCTATTTTGACTTTTTTGCTGCATTTCTTAAGATATGAGCCATTCAAGTACTGTTCTAATATTTTACTCTTGTTGTATGAGCGTGTGTGTTCATGCATATTCGATGCATATATAGCAAGAGGTGAGTGAAGCTGCAAGGAAAAGGCCAAGATATAATTTTCCAAGGGTGTCAAGTAGGAACTGAACTTTAAGTGCATATGGATGGATAATGCTTCCTTTTATTTTCTATGCCAGCATGTAAATAAAGATAGCATTAGCTTTATAACAGATTACACACACCAAAAGCTTTGCGATATGGGATTGACATCTGGAGTGCAAGTCCTTAGGTTGTAGTGTTTGTGACCTTTTCTATGATACTGGCAATGGTTAGCACCAACTGCCCTTTGTAGATCACCTTGCTATGCTGTTATCATTCTGGTACTTTTTACTAACAAGCTATTGATCTGCATATGACATATTCCTATTGTGGGTGTTGTGAGAGGCTCTCCAATGAAAAACTGTTAATATTGAAGATACCTCCAATATTACATCACTTCTAGCAATTGATGTGTGGCATATCTCTGTGGTGGGATTTTCTTCAACATTTATTGCTTCAGTCTGGATATAGAGTATCTCTTCTTGAGGGTGCTTATGAGTTGCACTCCACAGAAAATATGTGATAGTGAAGATGCCACCAGGATTACATTATTTTATTGCATCAATTATCACGTTTTTTTATTATTCATTTATTTTTGCTCGAGCTCCTAATTAGTGCCATGTGTAACTCTAAATGCTTCTGAAAGAAAATAATGTGATCTTAATCTATATTTTGAGGAATTCATCTCTTATATATTGTTATGTGAGTTTGATTTGCTTGCTTCAGAAAGTGATTTTTCAGAAAAGTATTTTCTAATGCTTCAGTTTATTGTTTTGCTTGATACAGGAGCAATTGCGATCCCAACTTCAGGCAGTTAACAGTCCGGAAACTCAGGATAAGGAAAGGTGAGATGATGGTAATAAGTGGGTTGGGTTGTAACCATGTTGGCTTTATATTACAATTTTTTTTTTTCATGTTAAATTAGTGAGCACGTCTAACATCATTTCAAATAAAATGACAAGAACCTTGGAATGATTGAGCTAGAAAATCTTAAGTGTGTAACAATAATATCAAGAAAAGGTTAAAGCTGTAAAGTAGGAGAAATTTAATATCCATAGGTAGTAGCAATGCAACAGTCTCCCATTATTTGAAGTTATTAGCTTTGGAGACATTACCTTTTTTATGTAATTATAATTTGTATATATACTATGCTCTTTTCTTGCTTATATGCTCTTCCTATGATCTTTAGATGGTGACTGTTTAAATGTTTGAGAGGAATTTATATGCAGTGCTAGTACACACATAACTATAGATTTAATGTCGGGGCATTGAACTCGCTCCCATTGTTTATGGTCTTCAAACATAGGGAAGTCATGGTTAAACAAAATTAGTTATTAAGTGATCTTTAGCATGTGGGTGTCAGTCAATGTTTATATTTGCAGGAATGCTTTGATGCATTAGGATTTGTTTAACTTATATAGATATGCATTGGAGCTGCAAAGCAGAGAGGCACTTAGTCAATGAAGCTTATATATGTTAACTGTAGCTGGTGGTGGTGGGGTCTTTATGTTTTTTTGACTAATACACTTGTAATTTCAACTTTCTGCTGTACAGAGAAGAACTAGATACAAGCAACAGCCTTGAAGCTTCTTTAATTGCAAAGGAGAAGATAATTTCAGAGCTTCATGCAGAACTTCATAAGTTGGAAACAACATTGTCAAATGAACGAGAACAATACTTGGATGAGACGAAGAAGTTGAATAGTCTTTTACATGAAAAGGTTTTTTACTTTCATCTGCAACAATTTTTTTTGTTTTGCATCCAATGAGTTAAAATGTGCTAGTCTGAATCAAGATTGCTCTAAATTTTTGGAACCCATAAAATGCAGGCAGGTGCAAGAAGTTGGTAATGTTTCTTTGGTTGGATTAACTTTGTGTTTACCTGTCTTAGTATAATCGTGTCAATGTGCATTACCTATATTGTCTATTTTATGTATTTGGCCAATTGGTTGGATATGCAGTGATGTGCTAAATAAGATATAAGTAGTTTTGTTTCTAATTTAAATGAACTAAAAATAGAAGGCCACTGTCTTATGTGTATCTTATAAACGAGGAATCTGGTTAGAAAACCAAAATCAAAAGGCATAACAGAGCTTCTTCAGAGGCACAAAAATTAGTGCACAATGCATCTGGTTCTGTAATTGCACTCGATCATAATATTGACAGCCCATGCACATATAAAAGATAATCTTTCTTTTGGTAGGTAAATTGAGAAAAGGGACAACAGCATCCCAGTTATAGGTAGAAAAATAAAACCAACAAATCTTGGGATTTCTGATACCAACTAAAGTTAGGAAGGGAAACAACCCCAAAGCCATGCAAACCAAGAATTTGAGTACTTTGAAATTGAATTTGAGTCCCCTTCTATGTCAAAACTTGTTCAATTATCAGTCATGGCTAATTTGAATCTTCCAACAAAGCTCTTGGGTCTGATTGATTATTGGTGTAGTTAACCAAAACCAAAGCAGTAGCCAGATGGCAACACCACCATGATTTTGAATTTTTCTCTACTTGGTCGGTTTTGCTTTTGAGAGCACCATCAAAGCTCAATTTGAGTCAACCTGTTGAAGGGGAAGTCCATTTTACAACCTTGCTTTTCTGGTGTTTTCCACCTATCTCATTATCAGTGAAAATAACTGTTAACATCTCAAACGAGCACTTGTTTATAAAATTTTGCCTTTGTAGCACTTGACTTTTTTGTAGATTAATAAATAATGCTCCATCTTTTGTTTCACAGGTAATAGCTATTGAGAATCTGGAAAAAGAGCTACAAGAAAGACCAACAGCGAAACAAGTGGAAGATCTTCGTAAGCAAGTCAAAATTCTACAGGTTATATAAGAATTTCCTTCCCTACATTTCTTACTCTATTTATCCAGGAATACGTAGTTGGTTATTATGAATGCAATGTGCTTGCTTCAAGTATACTCTACCTAATTTTCAATAAATAAACTTCTTAGTCTATAATACATTTGGTGTTTGAAATTAGTGGTTGCTAAACTACTACAATGAGCACCTTTTCTGTTACATTGTAGCGTCGGAACAGGCAATATATTGTTGGAAGATCTAGTTAACCGTTTCTATGACTATTGGGAAAAAATGCATGGCTACACTATTACATTATCAATTCATAGAGCTCACATATGCACCCACAACTTATAATGATAGAACAAATAGAGACACACGATTTCGTAGATTAAGAGGTGTACTAGTTATCACTTAAGTATATGGATACTAATGATAGGTAGGGAAATGTCCCCATCCATTATACAATATGAATGCCTACAAATAGGATGAGTTTATGAAATATCCCAAGCAATGTTTGTGCGAAATTTCTGACTTTTCAACACACAAAATGATGCCCTAATTTCTGAGTTTTATTTTCTGCACAAAACCCTAATTTTCTGATGCAATTTTCTTTGTTTATTTAAGTATGAAAAGCAGTATATTTTCATCCAACAAATGCCAAATTGATAGCAGATCATAAACGGCATGAAACCAATAACATAGGGTAACAAAACATCCACCAATATAAACCAAAACTTTTGATATTCAAATGTTCAGACTGCTGCTATAACCCAGATTTAACTAATGATGCACAATACATAATGCAGTGGGCTCCAAACATGCCCAGCAACACATAGAAGTCTGCTGATATGAAGTAACCCCAACTTATGCAATAAATGCCCTCCTAAAGTAACCCTAGCTGGGTGCCCAGCCAACTCCAATGCAAATTACAATGCAAATCTATGATGAAAATGATATTAAAACCCTACCAAAAGGGTGCGCTAGCCTGCTGGTCTGCTAATAGGGTTTACCACCCTTGAAAGATCTGAAGAATAGCGCCCAACTTGCACAATTTACCCCTTCAACAAGATGCCTAAATGCTGATGCAAAAACTGAATGTGATCCTAGCAAGAATCATCATTGACGCCCATGTGAACCTCCATCATGAAGTCCTCCAATGAAGAAGCTAGGGTTTCGTCCAACTTATCCTATATCCAACTTCTCCTATATTCATAAGGGTTTTCATCCTTGAATATTTGCCAAAGTGCAGATCATAAAAGCAGAGATAAAATCTGTTGATGATGAAAAGTCTCCAAATAAATCTTGTATTTATACCAAAATTCCCCTTTTACCTCCAATATGGCCGACCTAATTTGGGCCCCAAAATTCGAAATTATTATTTTTTTATTTTTTAATTTTTTTTAAATCTTTTTTATTTTAAATTATTATTATTATTATTATTTTTTTGCTCACCCAAAAGGGACATTTCAGTTTATCTCCTGCAAATCTCCTATTATAAAAAGGCAGGCCACCTTCAATGCACTGTGCCATAAGATATGATGTATAGTTGTGGAGCTTAGGGTATATAAAGAGTGGACTTAAAATGTGTCCACTTAGCACTATAATATTTCCTAAAGATGGCCACACAAATTGGAGGCTCGTGGGAATAATTAATCCAAGGCTAGAATGAAGGAATCCAACAAGTTACAATAAAATGCACATATTGTAATGAGCATCTCTGATTTTTTTGTTTTGTTTATGGAATAAGATGAAGATGCAGAATGTGTCTTGTTTCAAGTTTCAATCATAATTTTTGTTGCATAAATTGAATAACATTGCATAGAAAGAGAATAAGCTTTTCTTTGCATCAAAACATATTGAACATCATTACAAATCAGATTTGCATCAAACAATAAACTGAAATCAGACGTGCAGAATTAATTTCAGACCTGATTACAAAGCCAAAATGTGCATTTTCAGGCCTTCAGATGATCAGCAAACTTTTCCAAATGACTTAGAGCCAACATCCAATCTATGCAGATTTAAAAAACATAGAAAAACCTCACCAAAGAGGATGCAGATTTGTGTGACCAGCAAGCCCACGTGACCCAAGAAGAATGGCACCTTCCTTGAGGTCGATTTGCTTTATAATTGCAGTCGTTAAACATAACCCACATGCAATGGCTCAAAGATTGTGCCCGACAAAGAGGAATGCAATGAATTAATACCTAGAATGATACTTGGTAGTCCCACAGAGTTATGGACAAGCTTTGTTTTTCCAGTATTGCAGAAAAAGGACACCAGCATCCTGAAAAATCATCTAATCACTACCAAACTTGAACAGCACTCCAAGGAAGCTCACATCACACCAAAAACTAAACACCCATATTAGAAAACTTCATAAATCTTCATCCTTTTCAAACCCAAATCACCAAATCAAGCCAAAATCGTTCACTATCAAACCAAGACCACCAACCAGCTAGGGTGGATGTTTCACCACCGAAACCAGCAACCAAGAGGGTTTTCGTCCTCAATCAGGTAAAGAAGAACTCCCTAAGTTCATTCCAGTAGTATCTCCTTAAGTTGTCAAAACATGCATATGCAAAAGAGAGCTCAAACTCATATTTATAAAGTGAGGGAAAAGTTAGGGCAACTTGCATTTGAATTTAAATGTTTTTTCCCTCTCATTTCACTTTATGAAATGACATGAAATTACCCCAAGAGGGGCATCCAACTTTTTGTCTCCAAAATTTCATTTTTTATTTAAAATTGACATTAAGCCCAAACTAGGCATCCCACCTTGTGAGAAATAACATTAACCTTAGAAAATGATAAATAAACTCCCTTTCTAGGCATCACATGAAATAACATTGGCCCCTTTTTAAAAACGACGTTACTTGACTAGGCCAAGGGTGCCTCTTATGACCCACACCCTCACTTAAGTTAAGATAGCAACATTATAAATTAAAGTGGCAAAATAACAAATATTAATCCTAACCACCAAGAGAACTCACCACTGCCAGAAATAAAAACTCTGCACTGAGCTGTTGGATGAATGGAGCTGAGACCAGATACTAAAAATAATAAGTGAGTCAAAACACCAAACTGGTCCAAATGAAGCTCGACTAGAACTTACTAAAAATAGTAAGTTACTAAAGATAGTAAATTACTAAAAATAGTTGTCACCATTGGAAAAAACCCAAAAAAAACCTAGAAAAACCGAGAAAACTCCTCTGACCATGCTAACACAAACCGATAAAGTTAGTGCCAATTTTAAAGCAAGGGAACCTGGAAAAAGGGACATTATAGTCCTCCCTTCCCAAAGATTGCTTGTCCTCAAGCAATGCTAATAAAACCCCACAATCAACATACTAAACCAAATTGAAACCAAGAATAATC
This sequence comes from Sequoia sempervirens, assembly GCA_007258455.2. Lineage (NCBI taxonomy): Eukaryota > Viridiplantae > Streptophyta > Pinopsida > Cupressales > Cupressaceae > Sequoia > Sequoia sempervirens. The sequence continues at coordinate 68,785,395 of VDFB02000007.1, forward strand.
CTAGGGTCTCAAGTCAATCTCAATAAAGAACCATCATGTTGACACTGTGCCACTCTGATCATAACTATCTGACCATTGTGCCTAGACTGCATTCTCCTCTCTTGGAACCCCAAAAAGTAATCCTTGTCAAAACCCATACTGAAATAATTGAAATGACTGAAATCTATACCAAGAGACATATCTTGCCAAGGCATCTAAGTGAGGGTCACATCAGCAAACTCACTGCCAATCACGATCCTGGGCAACATAAAAGACACCCTGCTCAACCATAAAACATAAACCCTAGCATCACACCTCATGATGCCCCAAAGATTAAGAAAGTCAATCATTGCCACATCTTTGAAATTTGCCAACCAAGAAATGCTGGTGCTGTTGCCAACCGTAATCATAACATCGACACTTAACCTCCAAGTGTCAAACAAAAGGTTTCGAACACACCAACACACCCAAACCACTGCAATCATTAAGACATCATCTGAAATTATGCCTATCATCTCCATGAAGTGATCGCCACTCACCAGAGTGGAAGCAATGAATGAATGGACTGTGTTTAGAAAAACACTCACAACCAACTGCCCAAAAGCTTGCCAATGCTCAACAACAATCTGCTCATGAAAAACTCTCCATAACCAACAAAAAAATGTAAGGGCAGCGGTAACCAAACTGAAATCCTACTGAAAACATAGGAGAGATGAGTATGGAAGTAGCAACAAAATCATCTCCTATGATCAAATCACATGTACTATCCAGCCTCAACCATGAACTACTCAACTACTAGACTGAAAAAATCATCCAACTCATTTGTAGATTAGAATCCGAAGTCAAGTACAAGCTGATTGGAAAGTGGGCAGCAGTACTAACACTGGAAGTTGAACCACTACACCAATTCTGAGACAACATCTCATGGCTAGAGACTGCACTTGGGTCTTAAATCCTGTAATCAAATCCACTCTCATCATTGTAATCGGTTTGGTCTCCGTCATCCAACTCAAAAAGTGGATTATCATGAGTCAAATCAACATCCAACTCAAATAAAGGATTATCAACAAACTAAAGATTATCCTCAACTACAAAATCAGACTAATCCTCCTGATTCAAACTCCTATTTTCTGATTTTATGGTAAAATGTGATTTTAGAGGACAATGTGCAAGTTCAAATTCCTTTTGAATGCAATCAAGCTCCTCTATTACCCATTCTATCTCCTTGGCCCTTTCTCTGTTCTTCCGCTCTTCGAATTGTTTGGTCTCATAGAGCTGTTCATTTGCTTCAAGAAGTGCCTTTTGAACACTTTCCAAAGCAAGCTTCGTGGAATTAAGCTCAATGGTGAGCTCACTAATGTCTCCTCTTAACTGCTAAGTCATGGACAAGGTCTCATCCATAACCTTGGTGGCAACATCTCTATCATGCATCATGTGTAAGAAAACTGATTTTATTCCCTCCACAGTGTCTTTTATCATGTGCAAATCAGCAAGGGAACCAAGTTGTTCAAACTGATTTCTTTTTGCCTTTAAAATGTAACTCTCCATTAGGCTCTTAATGCCATCAAATTTAGATAAAGTTTGCACTTCAGTTTCAGCTGATACCATGAATTGTCTTTTCCAATTATGATCAAACAAAGGTAACAAACTGCTGTTATGTTTCATGTTAAAGTCAGAATTAGACTCATACCTATCATTAGAGTTTCCAAGGCTGTCCCAAATCACTTGTGTCTCACCCTTATCATCCCCAATAGTGGACTATGAATCCAAATCAACTAGGACGCAAGGTCTTTGCTCAAGATCAGCTACCTACAATGTGAAATGAGATTTCTTTTCAAGATCAATAACATCACCATCAATGCCATCCTCTATGCATGGCTCTTGGAATGAAGTGAGGAAATCATTACAATCAAAATGAAATTCATCCCAATGTGGATCCTTATCATACTTAGATGCCAACACACCCAGATCCCATGTGTAGAAGGGCTGATCGTTTTGTTCAGAGAATAAGTGTTCACTGTGCTCCTCATGAGTAGTTGCCTTTCTGAATAAGTCACTCTCAAACTCACTAGGACCAAAATCGTCATAAGCATCTCTCTCCGTAGGCTTGGTTTGGAAGTCAAACCCAAAGCCACCTGAGATATCATCAATGAAATGAGATTAGTGATCATCACATGCTAATTTGAAGACATCATCATTTTTGCTTTCTCCATGCCCATCATCTGAAGGTGCATTAGTGAACCCATCATCAATATCTGCTCCACTAGAAACATCAAGGTAGTCATTAGAAAGAGTCATCACTGGATGAATCCAAACTAAGATCCAAGGCTGCCATTTTATCCTTTCCTTCATGCATAACCTTATCCACAACAGTTGCATGCATGACCAAAGAGTCATCTTGAGGTTCCGTCTCACGTTCATCATGTTTCAAGGCAATCACTACATCAGATTTTTCTGCTATGAACTTCTCTTCAACCACCCGTTCTTCATTGAACAAGTAAGGTTTCAACTTTTCCAACTCCTTAAAATGAAGTTCTAGATCCTTCTTATCAAACCTCTCTATGAGTCTCTCAATAAACTTTGCATAAGATGTAATCTGAGCATCCCCCATTGTGATCATCCCATGATGCCACCACTTATGTGCAACTCCATCTAGGTGTATAGCAGCATATTTTATGGATTCTTCTTTAGGCATGGGGTTTAGATTGAAGTATGTGTTCACCTTTTGAACCCATGCTCTCACTGAAGTCTCATCAGACCCATCAAAATAAGAAAGGCTAAGTTTCCCAACTTTCCTTTGCAAGTCATTATGATGCTCACTATGGCCCCTATTGGGCATGTGCCTCATCTTGACGTCCATATAATCTCAAAGAGATATGTCATGCTAAAATCCTAGACCTACATCAATCCAATCCTGTATGAGCTAATCTTGCATTTCAATTAGTGTGAGCTCATGCTCTGGTTGTGGTTCAACTCTAGGTGGAAAAACTTGCATGAGAGGTCTAGCCATGGCTGCCCTATGATGCTGATTTGCTGCTCCACGTTGGCCCAAATCATTTCCCTATCCATTATTGTCTCCATTGCCTCCGTTGTTGACTCCCAAGTGAGCCAACCCCTCAACCAACTGTGCAAGCTGTTGATTGGTTTCTTGGTGTCCCCTAACCATAACATCCAAAAGAAGCATCATCCAATCTGGTTCAACATGGTCCCTATCTGCCCTTTCACCCCTATCACCCGTATTTTCTGAGTTTGCTGATCTCGCTTAGTGGTTTTCGAAGTGTCGTTCTTCCCTCTCTGAAGGCCAATGCTCCCACAAATCCTCCTCACGTTTCTTTAGCCTTTCAAGATATCTTCTTTCTCTGTCATGATTCTCATAGAAATTCATTACCCACTGGTTGGCAGGATTATTTGAACTTTGATACCTTTGTAATGAGCACCCCTAATTTTTTTTGTTTTGTTTATGGAATAAGATGGAGATGGAGAATGTGTCTTGTTTCAAGTTTCAATCATAATGTTTGTTGCATACATTGAATAACATTGCATAGAAAGAGAATAAACTTTTCTTTGCATCAAAACATATTGAACATCATTACAAATCAGATTTGCATCAAACAATAAATTGAAATCAGACTTGCAAAATTAATTGCAGATACTGATTACAAAGCCAAAATGTGCATATTTAGGCTTTCAGATGATCAGCAAACTTTTTCAAACTCTTCCAAATGGCTTAGAGCCAACATCCAATCTATGCAGATTTAAAAAACATAGAAAAACCTCACCAAAGAGGATGCAGATTTGTGTGACCAGCAAGCCCATGTGACCCAAGAAGAATGGCACCTGCCTCGAGGGCGATTTGCTTTATAATTGCAGTCTTTAAACATAACCCACATGCAATGGTTCAAAGATGCTGCCCAACAAAGAGGAATGCAATGAATTAATACCTAAAATGATACTTGGTATTCCCATTGAGTTATGGACAAGCTTTGTTTTTCCAGTATCGCAGAAAAAATACACCAGCACCCTGAAAAATCATCTAATCACTACCAAACTTGAACAGCACTCCAAGGAAGCTCACATCACACCAAAAACTAAACACCCATATTAGAAAAATTCATAAATCTTCATCCTTTTCAAACCCAAATCACCAAATCAAGCCAAAATCGTTGTCACTATCAAACCAAGAATACCAATCAGCTAGGGTGGATGTTTCACCATTGAAACCAGCAACCAAGAAGAGGGTTTTCGTCATCAACCAGCAAAAAAACTCCCTGAGCTCATTCCAGTAGCATCTCCTTAAGTTGCCAAAACATGCATATGCAAAAGAGAGCTCAAACTCATATTTATAAAGTGAGGGAAAAGTTAGGGCAACTTGCATTTGAATTTGAATGTTTTTTCCCTCTCATTTTACTTTATGAAAGGACATGAAATTACCCAAGAGGGGCGTTCAACTTTTTCTCTCCAAAATATCACTTTTCTTTTTTTATTTAATATTGACATTAAGCCCAAACTAGGCGTCCCACCTTGTGAGGCATAACATTAGCCTTAAAAAATGATAAATAAACTCCCTTTCTAGGTGTCACATGAAATAACATTGGCCCCTTTTTAAAAACAACGTTACTTGACTAGGCCAAGGGGGCCTCTTATGACACACTCCCTTCTCACTTAAGTTAAAATAGCAACATTATAAACTTAAGTGGCAAAATAATAAATATTAATCCTGACCACCAAGAGAACTCACCACTGCCAGAAATAGAAACTCTGCACTAAGCTGCTGGATGAATGGAGCTATGATCAGATACTAAAAATAACACTTACTAAAAATAGTGAGTCAAAACACCAAATTGGTCCAAATGAAGCTCAACTAGAACTTACTAAAAATAGTAAGTTACTAAAGATAGTAAATTACTAAAACTAGTAAGTTACTAAAAATAGCCGTCACCATTGGAAAAAATCCAAAAAACACCCATAGAAACCCAAAAAACTCCTTTGAACATGCTGACACATATGCCCTAATATCCTTCTTTAGTACTTGACTAGGAGGCAGCCAGCACCAGTCATGCTCGGATGGTACCTTGGAAACTAATCCTAAATCCATCTAAAAGAAAAGTGAAGATGGCTCTCACATCATCTTCAATGAAGAAGACTACACCTGCAAGTTTTTGAAGGAAGTTTGAATCTTCAACCTGTAAGGCAACAACAGTAGCACTTATTAACTCGTCTAAGTTATAATACTTTCGCAACTCTCCTGAAGAAAAGGCTGACCTGAATTACTTGAATAAAGAAAAGATTGCACTGGTGAGCCTAAAAGCTCAGAAGTTGGCACATTTATCATTCTTGACGATGATAACCCCTGCATTATCAATGGTATAATAGTAACCATAATTTCTCCCAAATCATGTGAAATCAGAATCTACACCTATATTAACCCTATCTATCCACAAGCCAAGAGTATGGATTGCCACAATTAACTTGCATCCAGGCAAACTCATTGGCTGATGAAACTTGTAGAAGAATGCAGATTCAATTGTAGGCTCATAAATTATTTATTCTCATCAAGATCATCTGAAGAATCATCTCATGAAGAGGAGCATCAACCAATGTATGAAAATTAAGCTTGTCAACATATTCCATCCATCAACTCTCAAAGTTTTTCAGCATTTTCCATCTGTTAGCTCTCAAAGCTTGTCGATGTTTCAGCAATCATCAAATCATATCAGGATTATCCATCCGTCAACCAACCAAATGTGTAGGAATCTCATTAACATCTAATTTGAACATAAAATCTGTGGGCATTGCATTAAAGATAGCCAAGTTTGTTGGCAACACGGGAAGCATCCAAGCCAATAGGCAACTCATGAATAAATCTCCAATGTCACATGAACAAAGAAGTGGACTCAATAAGATCCTTGAGTCATATCATCACCATCAAGCAATTAAAGGATGATTCTCAAGTTGTCCAACTCATCCGCTTGTCTTCCCAAGGGCCCAACTGTAGCATCAGTCAAAAAAGGCTTTCTGCATAAGAGGAGATGAGTGCTAAAAAACAATTTATGGTCCATCTAACAAGACAAGGATGATGATATCTGCAAAGCATAAGGTTGACATAGTAGAACATCAGAGACTTTTGACAAATGAAGGATGTTGATATCGAATCCACAACATTCATAAATTTCACAAAATAACGGATGGTTGTTCAACCTTAGCAACACATTATTCGGCCAAACATCATCATATACCATATATCCAATGAATAATGTCATCCCCAAACCAACAAGACAACATAAATGACAAAGAACATGTATTAACATGGTCCTGTTGGCCTACAAAATGTCCTAGTAAAAAATTCCCAGTTTTGATCAAGTATTTTTTATGTTTCCCAAACTGATTAGCTCTGCAAGGAAGTCTTGAGGCCTGGGTTTAGTGGTGTTCGTCTTTTAAATGGCTCATATTTGTCTGTCTCAGAGATGCAAAATTGACTGTGTTGAAAATTTACATGAAGAGGCTTTAGTTGTGTGTTTGGGATTAGAGTTTTTAGTTGCTAAACCTAAGTCTGAATGTGCTATCAAAGGATGAGGGCACTGGTCTAAGAATGGATGTTTGCTCATTGTCAAGACCTTGAAGAGTAGTGAGGGTTGATTGAGTGGTTAAAGGAGGTTTTAGAAGGGCTTATGGATGTGTTCAATCAGGTCATTAGAGATTGGTTTAGCCAGTTGCATTTCTTAATTCCAAATGGCTGCTCAAAATAAGTTAATTGACAGATTGAATAGTCAGGCTTTCACTAAACCAGATGAGTATGTAATTTGACAAAGTCCAAATGGCTGTTTGAGGGCATAAAGGTGACAAACAATGGGGCTACTTGACTCAATCTGTGGACATTGTACATCTCTTTGATATAACAGTTGATATCTTATGTGACAGATGTGCAGGGGCTCGTAGATGATATGCACAGCCCTTTTGATTGCCTGAATGTGTTTCTAAAAAAGGCACCAACTTACCAATGATAGAATGAACAATGGTCGTTGATCTATTTGATCCAATTACCGTGATGGCCCTACATGTATTGGGGGGCCCTAGGATAATTGATGAATCACTTGATTAGATAGTTGATCTTGATGGAGAAAACAAGAAAGATCAAATGTCTGAATGGGTGATCAAAGAAGAAGTGAATCTTCTTTCAGCTAATTGCTAATTCCTAAGAAGGGTCCCTCTTCTTGATCACTAATAGGTTGATTGTTGTTGATTCATTTGACAAAGGGAATATGAATAGCTAATCTTGACTACTTAGGCTATTGACGAACCTATACACAGTACCATATAGCAAAGCTTGAATGAGTGAATGAAGCCGTTTTGAATTCCAACAAGTAGTTGACAAATAGGCACAATTTGGAATTAAATGCATCTGCAATTAATGTATAATTCTTATGAAGTGCAAGAAAACCGAAGAAATTTTTACCAAGTCATTTGTAATTTGATTTAGAACAAGCCTGTGCAAACTAGAGAAATTGGAGAGTTGGGCAGAATATTTTCTTAAATTTGAATGTTTGAATTCTTCAAAACCTTCTTGTAAAAATTTATAGAAGCCCTAAATTAAAAAGGCCCCAAAAAGAGAAATTAAACCACCACCAATCTTGATGAGCTTGAGACATCCATAGTATCCACAAGCTGGAAAGGCCATAGGGAATTAGAATGAAGAAAACCCTTGGGCATTTTTTGAGGATGCCAAGGGCAATGAAATAGACACAACCCTAAATTACTCAAGTAGGGATTTATTTTTCCGTGTTCAGTCAAGAATTCAAGCAAAGGGTATACTAAATAATACATGGAGTATGACCTATGAAAGGTGGTGGTGCCAAATTGTTTTGAGAACCCTAGTATTGTTGCATGGATTGTAGACATGAGACAACTATGATGAAAAGGCTATGACTATTCAAATTTTTTTAGGGAAGGTGGTATTGGACTTGACTAGAATGACAATCTTGAAGGTTTTCAGTTAGTGTGAAAGGACGTAAAAATCTTGAATGAGTGCCCTTAAGACAAAATTTAACATGCACAAGTCTTTGTATCAAAATGTGGAGTTACATAAGTGTAGATATTATATGGATAATAGGCATTATGCTTAAAGGAGAATGGATGATGACATGCCCGAGCCTTTCAATACTAAAATATTGAAATATTGTTTTAGGATGACCTTATATTGCTTTTTGCTAGATGGTGAATTAGATAATGACTAAGTGGTTGATGAGGTGATTGTTCTCTTCTTGTATGACATCCTCCATGCCCAAGACCTAATAGTGTTTGACTTGCTTGGTATATATCTTGATTGATGGAGATATATGCATATAAGAAGAGTTCACCATTGAGATCTTTCATGCATTATTCCTTCTAATGCTTTTTATATTTATACACAAAGTCCAATCCTTGGCCCAAGAAGTTCGAGGTGGCAAAATATGGAAAAGATGCCACAACACTACAAGTTATGGAGAAACACGTTCAATTGTGGAGTCGACACATGGATCGTATTATAGCAGATTTGAAGACAACAATTTTCAAAATTTGAAGATTAATTTTTCACCCTAATGAACAAGATCATCTTTGGTAGGGAAAGAGCTAGATTGGGGCATGTCTTAATGAAAATTGTGAGGCCCCACATATTTGTAATTCCAAACGAGCTTGGCCACAATTGGGTTGATTGGTGGATACATTTAGATTGTATGTACATTAGGGCTTATGGATCCAAGGTGCCCCCATTTGCACTACCTTTACATATCCCTTTGTGGATTTTGTGCCTTGAATTCTTCAGACAATAAGGCTCAATAGATGTGGATTTAGGGTTGCAAGTAAACAAACATTGATAGGATCTACACTTGGAATGGGAGATTTCACATTGGAGCATAGATGCACCCTTTAGATGAGCACTTAAGTTTTGCAATAGTTTTGTATGGAGGCTTGACCATAGAAAAGGCGTGATCTTGAAAAGTTCATATCATCTGAAAGGATTGCCATAGGCCGAAGGAGTGGGTATGCCCATGATTTTGAGGAGATATAAGACCTCATTGACAACTATATTTATTATACGAAATTCATGAAGAGGAAATCAATATTGTTAAGATTCAAGATGATTGTGGTTGGAAAGAAGAAAGCAGATCCTCTCTAACTTGGTGCCTTGCAAGAGATTGACTACCCTATAAAAAGGATGGAAGCAATTATCAACTGTTGCTACAAATATGTTGATCTCACGAAGGAGGGTTTGTGCAAATATATAGGGAAGTTGTGGTCACTTTGGATTCAAAACAAGAAGGCGAAACAAAGCCCAATGAGTTCCTTGTTGCTGAAGTAGAAGATATTTGTTGAGGGAACTTATCGCCTATGTAACACCAAAATCTTTGCGACAAGGTTAATAGGGGACAACAGGATAGGGTTGGCAGTGGATAGGTTTAGGCATTTTCTATATTGTAATTTTTTGGGTTTTCTTCCAAAGAGTGTAATATCATATTGTAAATCCAAAAGTAATGTATTAAATGTGCAGATCGTACATCTTTTGAATGTCTCCAGGAGTGTTGTATGCATTTATGAAGTTCTTACTAATTTTCTTTATCACATTTGTTGATTTGAGGGTTGTTTTTGGCTAGTTTGTCAAGTGGAAGGCAATAAAATAGCTTTTGCAAGGAATTTTACTAGAACAACACAAGAAATGTATCGGTTTGGTTATAGATAACTAAGATTCAACTAGTAGTCCTCCAATTTTGTCTACCTATTTTGTTTGCATGCATAGAGCCTAGCTTATATATGGAACCTAGAGGTATAGTCCTTATTGATATCTTGATTAAGGTATCATATAGTGGGCTTCATTGGTGTTTCCCTTTGGATCATTAAACTTAAAACTTTGCCACCCTTGTTGGATGAAGGTACTTGTCTTCTTTATGCTCAACCTCCCATCCACCAATACACTCAAATATAAAATTAATCTTTCTTTTATATTGTGTTGTTCTTATTGCCTTTACTTCTATGTCTAGATGTGTGTAACATCATTAGGAGTTGTCAATGCCACATCTTAAATCTCTCTACATGGTTGTTCATTTGTTTTATGAAGGTGCAAAACCCTTTTGTTGTCAAACCAACATATAGGCATGTAGTAACAAAAAAATAGGAGTGTTCTATGCAACAGGTATGGTTTATTCTAGGGTTGATTTTCACTCCCTATAGTTATCTTTAACACAACGCCTTAGGGAATACCCCCTTGGCCTAGTAGAGCCTAAATCCAAAGAAGCCATTACCTACCTTATAAAATTGGTCCATCGTTGTTTTTTCTTGATCATAAGTTGAAGGCCTTTTCCTTGAGTTTGACACCCCTAACACTTAGGAAACAACTTAGCTTTAGGGATTTGGGATCCTACAAATTTGAGCACCAATAGGAGGAATCCTTGGGTGAATTCACTAAAGCATTATTACTAGACTTTGCTTGAAGTAGGATCAATCAAGGTAGTTTTGTTGATATTCTTTGTATTCTTCTAATTATTTATTCTTCAAATTTGTCCATTTCTTCCCTAGGTTAGAGCATCTTGTGCTTTGCATAGGCACATTAAACTTTTATGCTGACTTTCTTTGTAATATAATGTGTATAGTGTCTTACGTGTACATGTGTATGTGTACCGATAGTTGAAACTTCTAAAAACGTTTTGATCATATGCCTAACCGTGTAACTTGGTATCCATTATGAGTTTTGTGCAAAAGGGAGAGCATGCATGTGAATAGAACAAAAGAGACAAATTCAAATCATCCATTGTGTTATGGGACTGTCCTCGAGTGATAAATCAAGTGATAAAAAAAGTCATTTTCCCACAGAAATGATGCTTTGGAATTAAAAGGGGGGATAAAAGTTATTTGGTTCAAAGAGAGATGCAATTAGAAGTTATTTGTAAAGACCCTTTTTTAGGAAGTTAAAAGTAAACACCCTTTTTTAAAAGGGGATAATTATTTGTAATTTTTAAATAATTAGTTGGTAAACCAATTGTTGTGAATGGCTGTGTTGGTTGAAAGCCATTCTTGAGAAAATTTTACAAACCAAATGAGAGGCTTGGAAATGGTAGAGAGAACATAGGTCATTGAAGGAGATAGTTGATAGGGAAATGATGGGCATTGGAGAAGAGGCACATAGAGTTTGTCCTTGGGGTACATAGTACAATCAAGACTTCCCTAGCCAGGGTTGTACATGAGTACATGCTATGTTATGAAATCTAATTTCCCCTTGGATTGCAACCATAGCTTAAGCGGCCTTGCTATAGATTCTTCCAAGGGTGTGAGGAGCTATCCCAAAGAGTTATCTCCAATATGTATTGGCACCCTCTTGATAAATGTATATCTCAAATGTTTTTCATAAGTAGCATTTGATTTGTCACTGGTTATAAATAATTGAATATTTATTGCATTGATCATGTTATAAAAATTAATTGTATATTTGTGTTTTGCAAAAATCTGGAAATGAATGTAATGGTTAAAATATATCCCTAACTAGATAAACAATTTGGTTGTTGGCATCATTGTAGGCTACTCTCGTGCTTTTTTAATAAGTTGAATCTTGTGCACATATTTATAATGACTTATTGTGTGCAGTAACATTCTTGCACACAACTTTGTACAAGTACATTTTGAGTGCACAACTTTGAGCATTGAGGAAAATATGGCTTAAATAACCTAGCGTTGTACTTGTATTTGAAAAGAGACACCAAAGGGAGAAATGAATAGAAGAGCTAGTAGAGCTCGTTCAAATATAGTTTACTAGTTAGAATAATGGATGTAAGATTGTTTGCTTTGATTAGTTCTGTATGATTGTATGTTATTAATCACTAGAGCATAATTATTTCCATCACTCTTATGTCTAGTAAATGAGTCTCTAAAGGAAGGTAATGAACTCTTCTCATGCTTTGGGTGAGACTTGTGATTGTGAAGCTAGCATGTAAAAAATACGAGGAGTTAACTATAAAAGTGTATAAAGCTTGATAGTAGGTAGAATGTTTAACATTTTTGTTCTATTCTGGGACCTTCTTTGAGATTTTGTATTGTTTGCAACTATGTATTGGCAAATAATGTATAATGAGATATTTTCTACACAAAATAGAAGAGTTTATTGAAGCCGAGATGCCAGTAGGTGCAAAAATTTGTAAATGGAGAGAGGAGGAATTGTCTGGTGGTGATTTATTTGAGGAATCATAAGTGAATTACTTGAACATTTGTTTGAGTGGTTATTAGGACAATTTCACTAGTGCTGAAGTATTCATCCATGGTTTGTCGCTTAGGCATCTGAGTTGATTGCTGAATGAAAGTATTTAGACCTACTATAGATGCATGTAGTACAAGTGTTTGTGTAAGATGCTGTTAATTCATACATCCTTCAGTTCACAGTATCAACCTACTCATTAGTTGACAAAGCCTTAAGTTTGTTCTTGACTCCTCTACATTGTAACTTTTTGAAAGAAGTTTTACTTTGGCTGAAGATTTTATTGGTAGAGAAATGTGTTGAAGCTCTTCCCATGGAGTAATTCCTTTACTGCACTATGAAGCGTGTGGTTTAAGGCTATGCTTGATTCATGGAGCAGCATGTAGAGATGATAACAAATAGCAGTGTGGAGCATAGTATGGGTAAGGAAAATTATATAAAGACGTGGGAAGCTGTTTTATTTGAAGTAATGGCCGAGGGACCTAGGAAGACACACCATGCGCAAATGGGGCAACACAAATATGAAAGTGTTGATGTGAAGATCACATGGAGGTGTCATTTGAGTATGGATGGGTTGAGCACGCCTATGAAAAAATTGGCACAATGCCAAATGGAATGCTGGTGTCTGTACCAGAATGTGTTGCCGCTGAAATTGAATATACATGCTCAAATGATGATGAACCGAGCTGTTATTTGAGACCACCATTCCATGTAGATCCAAACCATAGAAGAGAATCCCTTAGTGATTCTGAAGAAGTGTATGATCTTGTAGCATATACACTACAATGACCAGGTGAAGAGGTATTAGAACCTTTAGTTGATACAAGCAGTAACACTGTTTTTAAGAACATAATTTTTAATTTTCAAAATTTTACTCATACAACTTCGCAAGTGAAGAGTTATGTTGTGTAGGCATCAAAATCCATGCATACTAATAACATGTTGCAGAATCCTATTGTCATTTATGAGCACAGCTTCACCATTGTGAAGCTCTATTCAAGAGAGGAAGATGCCTCTAGACATTGGAAAGCTTGTGAGATCACTTGGAGGGCAAAGGATGTCAATGATGATGTCTAGAAGATTCAACTCTTTGTAGCCACTCTTACAGGAAGAGTGAGCTTTGACAAAGATGGCACTAAAATAGATTTGGATGATGCTAAGAACTTCTAGTCAAAGTTTGACTAACTAGAAATGTCCCACAAAAATATTATCATGCTAAAAGGTATCAAGAAATTCCTAAGAGAAATCGTGCACAAGTATGATCAATGGTTTAAGGAGCTATGTTCAAAGATTCCACAAGTAGTCAATGATGTCATAAAAAAGGAATGGTTCATTGGAGGTATGACTATGCATATTCAAGGAGAACTAGTCTACTGCACACTCCCTACCTAAAAGGAAGTGTTAGATGTTGCTTTGCATTTAGAGATGCTTGGTGAGCCGTCATACAACATAAATACTAAATTTGAAGTGCAGATAGAATAAATGGCTGCATAGATAAAGCAAATGGCCAGCAAATCAGAATTGCAACGAAATCTCTGGTGCATAGGGTGCAGAAGTGAAGGCTACCTTGCAATTGACTGCCTAGTGGTGAGAGCTAGGTAGTAGGTGTTGCACCATCTTTTCAACTTTCACATATGCTACAATATGCTATATGCCATGACGAACATACAACATCGTCTTGTGTTCTATTACAAAAGTTATAAGGAGTGAATGTAAATTTCTAGTGCGAAGTTTGTCGATGTGCAACTAATTACACCTACTCTTGTAGAGTAGTCCAATCATTGCGAGAACATTGTGGAAAAGTAGTCATGACCACAATTACACACCTTGTGCAAGATCAAAATCAAGGATATGTTGTGCATAACCAAAACCACAATTATAATGTGCAAAATTGGAATGACCACAATTGCACACCTTGTGCAAGATCAAAATCAAGGATATGTTTTCCATAACCAAAACCACAATTATAATGTGCAAAATTGGAATGAAGTGTATAACCAAGGATATGCTATGCAAAACAAAGGATGCTAGGGTAGAGGCCCTAGGTAATATAGATGTGGAAGACACAGAGGTTTTAATAATGAGGCTCACACTAATGACAAACCTCGATCACTAATGACATGTTACATTGTGGGGAAGTACACCATACTTTTCAAAATGTGTGAAATTTCCCTTTTGTGGCTATTGTGATGGCCAACACAAGTCACAAGATAGCATTGCTTTGATTAGATAGTTAGAACTTAGAAGCAAAAAGAAAAGTGCACAATGATTCATAAGGGTTGTATTTATAGTCCACCAAAGAAGGATGTGGAAGAAGTCACACAAAGCAAAGCAGGAAGATGGAACCAGTGTTACAGGACTTGTTGAGACTCCTCGAGACTCGTCTAGAATTGATGAGCCCTGAGGCGAGCCACCCTTGATGAATCTTGGAGACTTGGCAGGTGAGTACTCGCCAGACTTAATAGGTCTAGGCGAGTGTCGACATAGAGACTCAGCCATTTTAATTATTTAAAAAAAAAAAAAAACTTACAACCTTTCAATGCTTGTTTGGTTTATGACATACCCATCGAGGATTTACAAAAAAATATGAAAATGGTGTGCACTATGAAGTTTTGTGTGATTTTGAAGGTCTTCATTTGGGCTTGGTGGTGGGGGCTCTGCTCCTCAACCTCGCCCTGTATCGCGATAGGGAACATGCCCCTCGATCTTGTTGGGGGCACTGCTCCCAAACCCCTGCAAGGGGCACTGCCCCTTGACCTCGTTGGAGGTGCTGCCCCTAGACCCCCATGAGGGGCGTTGCCCCTCAATCCCATTGGGGTGTTTGCCTCGAACCCCTATCAAACTATAAGTCTAAGAAAGTAATAGGCCAATGATGAATCATGATCATAAAACCTAGAAAATACATATCCCCTGTTGCAAATCTTTGCATCTTCACAGTCAAAGCCACAATCAAGGATTATCTTGCTTTATACATTGGACAACTTGTTTAGTGTACAAGGACAACCATAGGCAAAGTTGGCATGCTATAGTCATTGTACTATTGAATACAGGTTAAGTCATAGTTGGCAAGAAATGCCATTTTTATATTGCAAAAATGTATCAATCATGCCCTACACAGACAACTCATAGAACAATCCCATCTATTAGTATCCTAGCTAAGGTCAAACTAGAACACAACCATTTATCTTTTTACTTAACTATTCCTCTTTGTTAATGAGCTTGACAACAAAACATGTAGTCTTGAAGGCTTCAAGAAAACTTTAATAATAAATTCCTCACTTGAATATACACACCAATCATTGAGACACAAGCAAATATCATGGCTACATCATCATCCAAGACATATCTTAGATGCCAATGCATGACTTGTCATGATGTTGGGATGAGTAATGCAAGCTCCTCTGAGCCATAGACTTATATTTTTGTTTTCATGCCATGGATTTCATATTCCATGAGTTTTGTATACGTTTGACAATATTTATTTATCTAAATGTGTTATTTCCTTCAGCTAAAATTTGTGTTCATGTTTATTTGATCGATGTATACTTGTATATGTGATCAAAGTAGCTACTATTTGATGAGGTTATTGTGTCTTTAAGGTTTATTTATTAAGGGTGCATGAAACAAGTTTTAAATTCTTAAAAATTTATAAATTTCTTGGGTTTTCCAATTTGTTGAGTTTGGGTGCCGAGTCCGAGTTTGGGTCAAAAATCAGTTTGCTGAGTTCGGGGTGAGTCCGACTATTGTAACACCGGATGGAACAAAATGGATGCACCGCAAGATGATGTCCACAAATGGAATGAAAAGGTAACTCCAATACTTGAGGTTCATAAACAATTAGAACTAGATGATCAACATCAAATTACATGGAGGCTGCAAAATTATTCCATGATGCCCAACAAAATGTTGTGCAAAAAATTATTGAGCGTGATGAGGAGGTGGTGGCATATGCAATCCTTAAGCTACTCCAAGATGGAGAATTGGCAAAGTTCAAGTCTTTGCTTGAAAAGCTTGTTTCCTAGGATATGCTTTGGTCTAGTGAAAGTCAAGAAATTGAAGGACAGAGGGTAGTACATACCACAAAGCCAAGGTATGATTCTTAGCTTCACTTATCCTTACAAATACACAACTTCTTGTTGCAAGATGTATTGATTGATATAGGTGTTTAGTTTAATGAATTAAAATGACATGGTATGTGATGGGTTGCCTTGTGCCGATCCCATTGCCACACATTATTTATGGAAAATATCACTCAAGAAAGACCTATTGGGTTATTGAAAGATGTAGAGATTGATATTCAAGGGGTTAAGTTCCAAGTGGACTTCAAAGTCAGTGAGATGCCTAATGTCAATTGGAATCCAACACTTCTTGGAAGGCTTTTTTTTCTTCTAGACTAAGGCTAGTATTTGCTATAGGCAGCACATAGTGAGTTTCAAAAACAATGAAAAATGCATTATTTTCCCATTATATTGTGTTACCAAAGAGCCCTTTTTGGAAAGTATACACATAGAGGAAAAAGTTTTGTAAGACCTCTACTGAGTAACAGCAGATAAAGTGGAGAACATTGAACCGAAATTTGAAGGGATACTACCATGGGACAATGCATTTGAGGCCAAATTAGATACTTAGCTCTAAAGATGGCTAGTTGGTGATTATTAGGTCAAAGGAAAAAATTGTGTAAAGGTTCAACACCATGTACATTTAGCAGCTATCCATAAAGAACCTACATTCAAGTTCGTTCCAAGGATTTTAGGCATATGTCAAGTTTTTCATATCAAAGCTGCACAATTCTTTGACGGAATTTGTAATCTAGTTAAATACTATGATTCTATGGAACATGAAATTCGCAATGGAGCTTGAACATTTCACCACTAGTCCCAACACTTTACATCATACACTAACAAGATGGTTGGCAGCACATTGATCGATCAGCATGTGTTGGTCACAATTTAGAATGTTATTTCATTGCCAATTCTGTGTTTCAGGAATGTCACAGCCCTTGTGTTATCCATATCAGAAGTCTATCCAAGCACATAGAGCAATGTGTGAAGAGATTTGGGGCCCGACAGTTGCCAATTGTCCTCTTAAAACTTGGTTGCACAAGTTTGCGGGCACTCTAAGTAGCCTCACAATCTTGTGGCATGAGTAAACGGAATTGGCAGGCAGATTATTTCTTGGGATCTAATAAAAAATGATTTCAAATACACATTCAGTTTCATTAGTCACACTCCAAGACTCAATTGGGCATTAGAAAATATTGAGGAAGCAATTTTTTGTGAACATTCAAGGTATGTTAATGTTGTTTGAAAATTGTTATCTCGTGAAAAGTTGGGAAATAGGGAGAAAAGCATTTGTGCAAACTACTCCATAACAATACTAGGATCAAGCACAAACGATTTTGAAGAAAATGTCTTGTGCAAATTTGAGGTCCCTACAAGTATTGGTGAGCACATCATTGAGGATACATAGGTAGGAAAGGATGTCTATTATAGTGGGCCACTTAAATTTGTTCAAGTCAATTTCTGCATTATTTGAGATTCTGATATGCCTATAGTGTGAATAGCTGCATAAGATTGCTAGTGACAGCTAATTGGGCATCCTTTCATTGAAGGATCCTGTTTTCCTGTAGATTTGTCTACTTCTTAAAGCAAATCTTCCGTAAAGGAACCTTAGGAATGCTCCCATGGCCTTGTAGAGCCAAAAGTGAGGAGAAGAGACCCCTCTTGTAAAGAACTAATTTCTTTCTGCATCTCCTTCCCGAAGAGATAAGACAGAATGATGATCTTATGTCCTGGGATTATCTATTTCTGTTAAATCTTGAGATGCACGATTGGGAACCAACATGTCCTAGATCAATATATGAATGCATGAAATCTCAAATGTCATGCAAAAGCAAAGATGCCAAGACAATTCATCAACAAACAAGGACAATACCTCCAATCAAATATCCCAATATCTCAAACAAGGATGGAAAACATATATTCAAGGTGTAGCCCAAAACACATCAGAGGCACTTCAAACTAACATAAGCCTCAACCTCAACCATACCTACACAAATTTAAGCTAGAAAGCACACGACCCTATCAAAATAGGCACTAATGTGTCTATGAGTAAGAAAAGAAAGCATTCAACAAGAAAGGTTCATGATGTGAGAACATCTGAATAAGTGATTGCTTTGGGAAAGAGGAACAAGTTCCCCTAGATCATGAGAACCGTCAACTAGGATTTGCATTAATGAACTCCTTAAGCACATCTATCTCTCCCCATGTTGTATCACTGCAGGGATCTATATGGGCAGATTTAACTGATGTGATCTACCATCCTCATCCTCATGTCCATCAACCTAAAAGGTTATTTTGGATGTAACATTATTATTTTCAAGAGGCTTGCATGTTCTGTTGGAATGGCTCTAGATGATCGAGGGATTGACTTTATGGGCTTTAAAATATCTTGGCCAGGCTTGCCAAGTCCTCCATGTTATGACAATCTCTTAGTATCCCGCAACTAACGTACTTCCTAGAATATTTGTCTTCCTTGGCTCGCTTGGAAGACATATCACTTGCATTTTAATCATAACCTTGATTACAAGAAGTGCCACTATGTAATGTCCCCATTTTGGCCATTAGCTCTTCATTTGGTTTTAGCCTATTTCTAGAAATCCGTAGGCTTGTCTGAGGTAAAATCAAGGTTTCCTTCTTTGGAGGCTTTTTGGCATTTCTTAGAATTTACTATTTTTAGTAAGTTCTAATTTTGGCAGTGGTCCAGTTGGCAGCTCTTCAGTAAGTTTTCCATTTCAGTTGGAGCAGTTGAATATTGATGAATTTGGCTATTGAGGTGTAAAAGGGAGAAATGAGTTATTTCAAGTTATTAATGTTTTAATTTTAAGTTGATCCCCCCCCTTGGCCTAATATGATAACTTGAAGTTGTTTTAAAAGGTGTTCATGAAGGGAGGACACTTCATGAGGAAATATTTAATATTTTATTATGTTTAAAATGTGATTTGGAGTTGGACGCCAAAGTTGAGGAGGAATTATTTATCTTTTAAAAATTAAATGATTCAAATTCTTTGGGTGTCCCTTGGAGAGAAAAGGTGGAAAATCAACAGTCACCTCAAGTTCTTTAAAAGAGAGAGTTTGCTCCAGCATTTATCATCCATTGTTTATGCTAATGTTATGCTGTCGGAATGACTTCATGTATTTGGCTTCAAGGAATGCTTACCTCCTAGCATTTGTCCAATTTCGTGTTTGAAAGATAACACCTAGTTGGTTTTAAGATTGCTTCTCATCTAGACTAGCAGATTGAGCTTCAAAGTTGGAGAATTTTGGTGATATTTTCAGTTTTTATGTTGCTGGTGTTCATATAGCTGAAGTAGTTTTTTATGAGCAGCTTTTTGAATAAATAAAATATTGTTCTGGGTATTTTGGCAAAGTGATTCTTGGCACAAGGCGCCCCTTTCCACAAGAGATTAGAAGTTAATTCAAAGTCATTATTTTTATATTGCAAAATTGCACCTCCAGCAGGCCGTACGATTCTTGTTGGGCATTGGAGTTTGTGCCAGATAATTGAAGGTGGTTTGAAGCTGTTTCAACATTGCAACTTGGGCGCCAATCCTCCAAAGAGCCTTTGCACTTCATTTCATCACGTTTGGAGGTACATTGATGAAGTTGTGAGCATTTATGTGGTTTTCTGTTTGTTGGTTCAGTCATGGCTGCAAGGCGAATTTGTATACAGCTCCAAGGGTAAATTTTATTTGCATATGGGTATTGATCCTATCGAATTATATGCTTGAGGCATCTCTTTTTGTGCAAGGACAGATTTTATAGTGAAGTGAATGATTTTATAAGTGAGGTCGACCCTCTCATAGGGCCGTACCATACCTCTAATGCCTTGGAATTCGTGTTGGATGTTTTGTTGAATTTGGAGCTTGGAAAGTGCTTGTTTCATGATCGCCTAGTAAATAAATTGATGAGCTTTCAGTTTGGTAGAAGTTTGCAGAGTGTGGTAAGAGGTTTGTTCCTTTTTTTGGTGTTTCATTGTTGTTGGTAATCATTTCCAGATTGCATATTTTTTATATCAGTTTGCTTCAGTTTCTGATTTTGGTTTCAAGCTTCAATAATTGAGAGATTATCAAGTGGGGAAATCATCCTTTCATTGTGCTTTGTAAATATTGTAATAACACTTGAAGATTGCAGTTGTTTTTCATTGTAAGATTGTAAATAGTAGTACTGTTCTAGTCATTTAGATTGCTGCATATTTTAGTGTTAAATTTCATACATTTGTAACCCTTGGATGGTTTACCGCTAGTCTGGAGAAAGAACAATTATTCTCTCTTTAGTCACCCACTGAAAAGTGGCGAATTCCCACTCGTAAGTGGATGCCTGCCGCAACGGATGAATTAGTTTTGTATTGTAATGTTTTCCCCCCACTGTTCAAGTGGTAGTGTGGAAATTCTCATGGCTGGTTCACCGCCTATCAACATTTAATTGTAATTCAATTTTCAGTTGGTAGCTTAGTTCCTCCGCCATATGTTAGCACCTCGCCTTTCAAAGGATCTTGTGTGCACATTCTTGGCGTTGAGTGCAATTTCAGTTTATTCCTTTTTGAAGCTAACGCTAATCCATTTGGCGTAGTGCTGGTTGTGTTGTGTAATTCAAGAAAAATTTTTACTAGCACATTTCACACTAGATAGACAAGTGTGCAATAACTCTCATCTGGATTCAATAAATTATCTCCACTCTTGGTGGTGGTGTCTCTGACTTGTCATCAAGGAATTTTTTTAGAGGCATCATGTCACCATTTGGGTATTTTTGAAATTTCTATCCCCAAAATTTGGATATTTTTAGGTTCTTTAGAAATGTCCAATTAACCCATACTTGATAGATTTTCCTTGATCCCAAAACAAAATTTATTATCTTTTCTTCCAGACAAATGAGCCTGCTCTTTGGACCATAGCTTGCCATTATTGATCACCTTGCATTCCTTATTGATGATTGCAAAACAAAGCTCGTTAAAAGTCATCTTGTGTGGATTATCATTATCCTTGGACATAGGATCATTCAAAGTAAAAATTTGTGGTGAAATATTTCAAATGAGCCTGTCAAAGCAGACAAACAATCTTTATCAACTGTAGGTCCTTTGGATAAGCTTTGCAAACCACCATTTGTGCCTGAATGCACTTGATCTGTTTCAACTTTCAAATAATCTTCAAGCTTGTCAAAACTCATTGCATTGAGTTGAGAGATCTCATTTTGCAACTGAACCACTCTATCCTTTTTGGTTTGATAAAAGAGCTCCTTTAGCTTCATCCAAGTCTCCAAATGCTTGATATGAAGTTTTAGCTCCTTCAAGATATGTGAATTTTTGAGACTAACGGCTTTTTCAAGATTGTCGCACTGTATCAGTCACATCTCATCAGTGAGATGCTATAGTCTTCAACAATTGCAACATATCCTATTCTCATGCCACATGATTATGCCCCCCCAAAATTATAATGATTGAAATAGATGCTATAATTGATAATTTAATATCTATGACACTTTGTAGAGCTCTTCTCAAGCTTTCCAACACTTGAAACAGTTAGGAAAATGAAGCTTATATGCAAATACTATGGACCTCTGAAGATCACCCTTTAAAATCCTCAGTACGGTGCCCAAAATAAAAAGAAAATTATTTTCAAAATAATAAAAATTATATCTTCAACATAATTGTGTAACACGTAAAGTTACAAGTATCATCTTCTGATTTGTTGTGGTAGATCTACTGTATGTCTGACTCAGACAATGAATGGAAGCTGATTGTACATGTATAAATATAAAAGAGGTTTTTAACCAATTGGAATGTGTCATGTTTCAGCATTTAATTTGTTTATTTTCATCAAATCACACAGGGCTGCATGCCAGTGTCTATATAGGTTAGGTTTCCACACAGCTATCAAATGGTCAAGGGGATTCAACTCTTGGACCTCTTGGGACCAAATTCCCTTAGAAGGGAGTGGACCAGTCAGCCTAGCTAATGGGCACATCCATTGGGGATGTAGCCTTTTTTAGCAGGTGATGCTGTTATGTTGGTTTCACATTCTACAATTTGTCTTTATTATTGTTGCCCTTGTGACTCTACTGCTTTGCTCTAGCCCTCATGCTTCTCCTCTGTTAGGGCAGTGCCTATATTGTTCCTTAGTTCTACTCCTTTGCTCAAAGATGCTATCATAGGAGGCTTAACCTTGCGTCTCCACCAAATTGCTGCTCCACAAGCAACTCTTCTTTCAAACTCATCTGCTGACTGTGAAGAGGGAATATATTGCAGAATATCCCCTTTTTGAACTTAAAATTTGAATCTTGTAGAGAAAATATGGGAGATTTTTTTTAGGGATTTTTAGGGGCTAAATTGCAAAATTTGAAAAAATACAGCACTACACCCCTTGATTATTCTTGAAGATTTTTGTGAACTTTCTGAATATCGAAAAAGTTTTATGAGATTTTTTTACTAACTTCTAAAACTAGGGTGTTGTGATAAAAATGTGATCAAATTAGTCACAAGCTGCGAAAAATTAGAAGCTACCCATTTTACTGCAATATTGCCATGACCTGATCTGGTACTGCTATAAAAAATCTGCAAAATTATTCTTCTTTTTATTCATTTTGCAATTTTCCTATGGTGTTTTAGAAGAAGACTCTGTTACACTGTTTGGCTCTGTGGTTTGCACTTTCGCTACTCTGGGTCTGAGGGGGTAACCTGTCAGCTTTAATACCATTTCAAAACAAGTAATTTATCCTCAGAAGTTATATTTAACCCATTCCAAGAATATTGAGAGAAGATCCACAGGTATCCTACTTCACATTATTCAACCAATAAGCATCTTCAATAACATGCACTGATGGAATGGATAAGAGAGACACAATATATGATGGTATGAGGAGTGTACAAATCATCCTTAATCATATGCATAATGGGACAAGGAATGATAGATAGGGTAACACCTCCATCATTTCATGCAGTATGAAAACCTACTCTTAGGGTCAATTATCTCACACCAACCTTTGATTATACAAAGGCATGTCAGGTTTAATGTATCACAGCATAAGGTAAAACCTATAATTTTGGAACTGACGGTATGCAAAGAATGTACCTAAAGTTGGCCCGCCAAAATACTACCTAAGCACAACCAAGTCAATTTGGTGACTCATGGGGATAATAAGTTCAAGCTAAGAATCAAGGAACAAGACAAGGTGCAATTACAAAGAGTTTTAATCTTTACAAATGAGTAGTTCATATATAAGGCCAAACAAAGATGCACAACTCATAAATATTGCATTTGACTGAAATGAAGGTACAGACTTTTTGATTGTGGGGCATACATGGTTTTTTGTTTTAATACTTTTTGCACTAATGAGTATATTGGGAAGTAGGAAAAAGCAACCTACATGGAGATGGGTACAGAAAAATTCAAAAAACTTAAAAGAAGCATGGAAGTTAGTCAAAGTGTACAAAAATTGAAAATCTAACCCTTCAATTTAAAATTTTAAATGCATCTTTGTGTTTCAGTTGAGCAGACCTACTTTGCCCGTTCTGGTTTACTGTGGTGCATTAGATAAATTCCCACCGCTGAAATATTGTCTGTAGTCAGTAAATTGTTGAGGAAATGCTTGACTTATTCCAGTGAATCTATTGTAATGCAAATGTTTGAACTGCACACTAGATATCACTATGGTTCATGTTTCTCACTTGAAATATTCTGGCTTACTGTGTGGCATTAGATTTATTCTCTTCACTAAAATAGTGCCTTCAGTCTGAAAATTAAATTGTTGAGAAAGTTCTTTATTGATTTCAGTGAACCTATTTTAGTGTAAACGTTTGAACTGGACACTAGATGTTGTCAATCTGTTTCATGTTTCTCACTTTCCAGGTTTATGAAAAATCATTGTAAATCTTGTGTTTTTTGAGCAGAATATTGAATGTATCATTCTAATTTAAAGAGTTGTTCTCTTTATTTGAAGCATAGGCTGTGGGTTATAATTCTATTGAGGCTGAAGATTGGGAAGTGGCTACTAGAGGTGAGGATATGAGCAAATTGGAGACTCTGTTACTTGATAAAAATCGGAAGATGGAACATGAGCTAACTCAATTGAAGGTATAGAAGTACCCAGATTGAAGTAGAATTCTACATATTATTTTTGTTTTAACTTTTCAGGGGAGGTCAATAAATGGATTTCCTGTCTTATTTCATTTCTGCATTTCTGTTGTTGATAGGATAACTACTATTTAGCATAAGCATCTTGTTTTTCCTGTTGAGGTTGAAAGTGGATTGTGTTTTCTTTTGAAGGTCAAAATATCTGAAAAAACAAGTGCAGCTGAAGCATCAGAAGCTAAAGTGAAAGAGCTTGGTATGAAGGTTGATGAACAACAGAAATTAATTTCAAAGTTAGAGGAAGACATATTAAAGGTTCAGTTTAATATTAACTTCTTCCTGATAACTATTGGTTATTGCACTAATTATGGTATCATTTGTTCACTTGTTTGGGAATTGATTTTGCAAGCGATTTGGGATTGATATGTCGCATACATTACAGGGATATAGCTCTACTGATCGAAGATTGGTAAAGCCAGATGATTGGGATCTACCAGAACTTGGAATTTCTGAAATTCTAGAGGTGTCCCTTTGAATTTTATCTCACTAAGTAGCAAGTTCAATTCTTCTTATTATAGATGTATAAATCTGTGGTCGAAGGCTATGAAGCCATGCAAATCATCTCCAGCACCTGCTTTTTTCTTTAATGAGGACATGTGTATTAATTGGATGCTTTGGGTTATTTCTCTTTCACGAATTTTATCATTGGATGGGAAACTCTGTTCCACTTCCTTTTGAAACATGTTTGGTAAAATAGAAAGTACTCCTGAATAAAATATCAAAACAATTGCCACAATATCATTCTTCGAAACACATTCAATCAATGTTGACGGAATCATTGTTTAAGATGAAAAATGGATATACAATATGATATCAGCCGAACAAAATATCAAAACAATTGCCACAATATTATTCTTGGAAACGCATTCAATCAATGTTCATGGAATCATTGTTTAAGATGAAAATAGGTATACAATATGATTTTATCACTTGTGCTTACAGTATTTAAATAACTGTAGGGTGTGGCTTGGGCCACAATATATCAAATGTTAAGTCTTTATGTTTGTTTTTGTTTTCCAATATTTTTTCCAGACAGACAGAAGATGCAACATGTTACCCATACCTATAGTATTTGAAATTTTCAGCGCTACAACCAATGCTAACTTAGATGCAATTTTCTCTCAAGCATATCTGCTTCTGGAGTGTTTGATGGGTACATGTCAAAGATATGCCTGAAAATAGTTATGTAGTTTCCGGTATCTGCATAGGATTCATGTAGAAGAGCTTATATAACTTATAATTATCTCGTGTGATATGTTTAATTTAAATATAATAGTAGTAATTGGTAATCTGTAGGGTTCTCTCCTTTCACTATACCTTTTTTAATCCATACATTGTCATGGTTGTATCATCATCTCCCATCCATTCAAAATATTATTTTGTATTGTCTACTCATCGATATGATTTAATATGTCATCTCATGTGCTTTCCAAGTAGTAACAGAACTTCCACTTCTGATAACCAAAAACATCTTTCTAAGCCAAAAAAATACTTGCCAAAGCCGAGGGTTTGAAGCAAAGTGCTAAAATGTTCAAATATCAAAGGAGAGTAGATACACTCGCACCTTGATTGAATCACATCTCCTTAAGAGAAAATTAAGAGACAAATTTTCTGCCCTTGATTGATGTATGAAAAAAATTCTTAATGAACAGCAGGAACATCTATAAAACCTGCTATCCGTGGAATTATAATTATTCGTTCTATTCATGACTGTTGTTCATTCTGTTGCAAAAGTTTGAACCAAAACATGGGTTTATAGATCTAGTGGTCTTTCAATGCTAAACATGGCCTCTCATTCATCATAACAGACCTAAGCTTGCAAAAAATAATACAAGAGCTTAATATAACTTATAACTATCTTGTGTCATGTGCTTAATCTAATATAATAGTTATTAAATTATTAATTGGTAATCTATTGGATTCTGTCCTCTCAATACACCTTTTTTTAGTCCATACATTGACAAGGTTGTATCGTCATCTACTATCCATTCAATATATCATTTTGTATCGTACATTCATGTATACGATTTAATATGCCATCTCATTTGCTTTCCAAGTAGTAACAAAAATTCCATGTCTGATAATTAAAATCATCTTCTTTCTAAGCCAAAAAATTTACCTACCAAATCTGTGGGTTTGAAGCAAGTACTAAAATTTCAAATATCAAAGGAAAGTGGATACACTTGCCCCTTGATTAAATGCCATATCCTAAAGAAGAAATTAAGAGACAAATTTTCATCCCTTGATTGATGTAGGAAAAAAATTCTTAATGAACAGCAGAAACATCTATAAAAGCTGCTATCTGTGGAATTATTCATTCTGAGTGAAAAATTGAACCAAAACAAGGGTTTATAGATCTAGTGGTCTTTCAATGTCAAACATGGCTTCTTATTCATCATAACAGCCCTTACGTTAACAAAAAATAATTTACTGTAAGTTTAACATTTTGTGGGACTGGATGGTTTTCAGTGCTGCCAAAATTATTTTTGAAATGTTGGATTTAAAGTTTACAAATTTGTATGCCCAAAATATTGAGGCTATGACATCAGCATAAATAAATACCATATCACCAAGAATTCTGTGACAGCCTAACTAAACCATTTGGCTGGCATCTTCAACATCTAACCATCTGCATGCAGCCTGATCAAACCTATCCATATACATATATCAAAATTTGGGTTTTCCTGCTCATTTTTCAGCAGGACTATCATAACTAAGTAACTTAAAAAGCATCAGGTAAGCAGTTTTTAGCTTGGACACAACCAGAAGGTTGACATTAGTATCATTAAGATTATTAATTAGGAGCTATGCTACCGGGTTCATGGGGTTTTCCCTTGGATCCAGGTCTGGTTTGTACTGGATTTGGATTCTGGATCAGTTTGGTTTGAAATCCTGCCAAGGAGTGTTTATTTGTCTGTGGGTTTGTCCTGGATGAACCTGGGTGAACCTAGATAGACCCTGAGAGGATACTGTCAAACCAAGGACGAACCCAGCAAGTTTTAACGAAAATTTTAATTTTATTTATTTATTTATTTTCTTTTTTTAATAAGATCTTTGCGTGTTCATCTTTCTGTGTTTTATTCTGCATAGCCTTGACTTGCCGCCATTCTCCCTTTCACAGTCTCTATAAGACATAATGAGATGCAACAGACACGACCATTTTGTTCAGAATAGAAACAATCTTATTTCTTTGCTAATACTGCTCATTTATGTTATTTTAGGCCCTTTATTCTCTCCTCCTTGTTCTCTAGTTTCTTTCTCTGCATAATGGTGTTTGCCTTCACTCCTCTAGGTTTCTTCCAGCTTTTCATTATTGTGCCTGCTCTTATCATTGCACCTGCACCTTTCTCTCTTTGCATTTGTTAAGCAGCATGTAGCTATACCCTAATATTTATAATAGGTCAAAGTTTTGGGGTGATATATTTAATAATTAAATTTTATTACATTTAATCTAATCTTTAATAAATAAATTATATTATATTATTAATAATCTTTTTTATATATATAATCTTTATGTTTTTTGTATGGATGAACTTGAATCCAATTTTCTTTGCTGGATCCATGAACCAAAAGTCCTGAATTTGAACAAAGATCTGAATCAGAACTGGCAACTTAGATTAGGAGGAAAGAACTTTTCAGTTCTTTTGTACTTGATTTTAATCTGGTTCTTTGAGCCTTCTTCAACAGGAGGATCAGGGTTATCACTTGAAAGATTTTCCTCTTCCACAAGGGTGACTCTTCTCCAAGGCAATTGACTTATAATCTTCAACACAACCAGCTGCTACATCCACAGCAATATTAACATCTATAGACTATATCATTTGGAGAAGATCCAGGAATTCTAGAAAATTATCTGAGAATTTTTTATGTTTTACTTTTTACATTTGTAGCTCTTTCTTAATAGAGACAGAACATCCATCTAAAAGATTTCTATTGTCAAGTGACATATACACAAGTAGAGTATTGGACTTTTGAATGTCTTTGGAATATTAACAAGTTTCATTCAGTGATCTTTCATGGCCACAAATGAAATCATTTTTTTCCCACCAATTTGGATATCTCTCCTGTGATCATGAACATTATTTATTTTTTGACTTTAACTTTACTTATAACATGAACTTGACTTGTAATCACTGCACAGAAAAATGAACATAAAAGAGTTCAAGTGGACGAGGAGCAGAATTCAATGCTACAGGTTATTTGCAGCCAACGTGACAGATTTCGGCAACGTCTAAGGGAAGCTGAAGAGGTAGCCTTTGAATTTGTAAAAATCAATATGAAGGGTTAATTGCTGGGGAAGTTGTTATTGTATAATCCATTGTAAATATCTGTTGTTGTTGCTGTGTTTGATCTTGATGCACCCATGCATTTGTTTTCTTTATATTTACTTTACCAGTTACATAATATAAGGGAATGATTTTACTTAAAATTTGCAGGATCTGAGACAAGCCCAAGAAAAAATTAAGGTCCTTGAAGCAGAATTGGAAAAAAGTAAAGCAGATAATGTCAAGCTGTATGAGAAAATTCGTTACATACAAGATTATACAAAAGATTGGCCTGTTTCTCGAGCGAAAAGGGTATCCTTGGAATGTATTCCTGCAAATTTTTATTTCCAGATTTTGATTCTTATTGGTTTACATCAGAATTTAAGCCATGTCCCACATGCAGCGTGCTGACGACATAGAGAGCGGTTTCAGTTCAGATATAGAATCAAAGTATAAGAAGATATATGAAGATGACATAAATCCCTTTGCTGCATTTTCAAAGAAGGTTAATTAATTTAACATCCCTTGTTACTTTCTTACCATGGACTATTGCATGTCTAACTGGTTTTCATATCTATATTTAATATTTAGTTTCTGAGATTGCACATCATAGAAAAAGCCCCTCTTTTCTTCTGTACTGTTTCTGTACCAAATAAGAATTTAGAAGTGTGTTAGTATTTGTGATTGTTAATCAGACTAGTCTCTGTAAAGGGTGTGGCTGTTATGAATCATGACAATGGACATTGTTTGTTCTTTCAATCATCTGTAGATTGAAGTTGTATGCATAGCAGGAAAGCCAAGGCCCGAAACCGTACAACACAATGCTATAATTTGAAGAATTAATGACCAGACAAAGTATTATGATACAAAAGGATATATGGATTCATTGGATTTAATCAGATTCAGGAGGTAATATGAAGAAGAATAACATCTAAACAGTAATGATGTGATTGCTGCTAGCTATAAGTTTCATTGTCATTCAGTTTTCCAAGATCTTTAACATGATAGAATCCAAACTGAAGTCTCATAAGATCTCACCTTATAGTTGGGAGGAATTTCTTTTGTAATAAGTACATCTCTGTATCCTTAATTCCCCTTGAGTACCCCTTTAAGGTGGGCTAACAATATAACATTTAACAAGGGGACATTTTTTGGTCAAGGGATGATCCAATATCTCAGATATATAGGGGATGTTCCCTACATAGTAAAATTTTCTACATTTTCCCCTTAACTGTAAGGGATCAGAAATGATTCCTAATCTTAATTAAACTCACTGTAGTCTACTTAAAAGTGAAAACAGATCCCAACCCAACTCATAGACATCAAGAAAGAAGAGTTCAAAGCACAAGAAACAAAGAAATAGTTTGAAGAGGCAGAAGTTCCTTAGGACTGAGTTTTGTGCTGAAAGAGAGAATATATTGCAAAGGAATGCTAAAATTAGTCCACAAGAGGACCTGGTTTCAAGGTATATGACTTCTCAGGCCATGTAAATGTACACAAACATCTAATTGTTGACATGGGACTGTTAAATTTTCAGACCATAGTAAGTAGATCCTGCACTCGAAGAATTAACCCGAACTGCAAAGTAGCTTAAAATGAAAAGCTCCAATTAAAACAACAGATCTGAATATGCTAATCCACAAACACATACTGCTGAAAATATGGACAGCAAATACTCATAGATTTGAACTCTCAATATTTCATCTATCTACTATTGAAACTGAAAGAAGAATTTTACACTGCATTAGCTTAAATCTCAAATATGTTCTCTCTTTTTCAGTGGTGTGCCCCAAGTCTCTTTTAAAGAGCAAGAGAACTCCAGGGTTTACATTGATGAATCCCCATCTTAATGGAGCACCTACGTTAGGAGACGAGAAACCCTAACCTAATTCTAAAAAAGGTAAAAACTTAAGTAGAAGAGCACGTTGTTCTAAATTAAGAACAGCAGCTAACTGACAGAATTAAAGTCCAATCTAAAAATAAGAAAAGCAAACACCATGCCAAAAAACAGAAGAGAACTATGTCCAGCTACAAATAAGAAAAGCTAAAAGGCCGAGTGCTGCACTAAATTTGGTAAGTGTGCCCTGTTGAAGGAGAACAACTACCAAGCAACAAGTACAGAAAACTAACACTCCGTTTTTGCGAGCAAGGTGTTCTCCATTAAATCCAATCTCTTAGTATCTCAAACTTCCTTTTTTGCTAGACTTTGTGAAAATATCTGCAACTTGCAAATCCAAGGGAACATGCTCAAGAACTGCTGCTCCCTTTTGAACTCTGTCTTTGAGGAAATGGTATTGAATATCTATATGGTTTGAGTGATTGTAAAACACTAGATTCTCAGAGAACTTGATGCAACTCTGTCATAGTACACAACTATCAGCTCCAACATTTGATTGGTGACTTCTGCTATCAACTTGCAAAGCTAGATAGCCTCACAACTAGCAAAAAAAGTTGCCATGTACTCTGCCTTTGTTGAACTTAATGCCACTATTGCATGCTTCTTTTTGAACCACGATATCATACCTGAACCCGAG
Organism: Sequoia sempervirens; assembly: GCA_007258455.2. NCBI lineage: Eukaryota > Viridiplantae > Streptophyta > Pinopsida > Cupressales > Cupressaceae > Sequoia > Sequoia sempervirens. Next base: position 68,816,571 of record VDFB02000007.1, read on the forward strand.
CTGAAACAAAACCCTTAAGTGTTCTTCCTAGCACTAGCATTACCTACCTACTCTAAATCCACAAAGCTATGCAACATCAACTCTCCATCTCCAACATACTTTAACCCAAATTTTTACCCTTAAAATCTTAGAGCACAAGCTTTGCAGCATTCTAGTGAATTTGCCTTAGCTCAACCATGAACTAACTCAATGTAATCATTGCAAAGCAAATATTTAGCTAGGTATTCACCAAATACACAAAGGGAACCTATCAATTGCTTGTACATCGAAGGATCCACAAATTTGATTTTGAATATATAGTTAACTTTAGATTTAGAACCATGGGAGTAGCTAGGGGTTTACAATGCTTATTTGAAATTTTGTTACACTCTCTATTGTGTACTTCCCTTGATCAAGGAAGACCTCACTTGTATCCTCCACAGTTCAAGACCCTTAAAATAGTGCATAAGGCCAATGTCCATATCATTATTAGAGGCCAACTCCCCCTTGCACCATCCAATGAGCTTCACATTGCCCCTTGTAAGGATTAGGTCATCCACATACATGACCAAAACTATTGAATTAAATTTCTCAAAGTAAAGGTTAGGATTTGTAATAGTTTTGGTGAAGCTTGAATTCAACAAGTATTCAATGATTCATCAATCCATAAGTACCAAGAACATGGTGCTTGCATCAACCCATATGAGGTGGAGGCCTCCTTCAACTTGCATACATGGGTCTCTCGCCCATGCATCTGTAATCCCCTAGGTTGATTCATATATACTTGAACAGGTTGATTGATATACACTTCTGCAAGAGACACAATTACTTTGATAGAAGTGTATCTCACAAGTAAAGAAAAGGTCTTGTTGTACTCAATTCCTTATCTTTAAGGGAACCCTTGTGCAATGAACCTAGCCTTGTATTTCTCTATGCTCCCATCCATCATGTGCTTTACCTGGTACAACCACTTAGAATCAATCACTAACTTCCCTTCTAGTCTTGCCACAATCTCCCAAACATTGTTCTACATAATGGAATGATAGTCCCTTGCCATTGCATCTTGCCAAGCTTCTTGGAATTTGCCTCAAAATTAGAAGTCTTTGCACCAACCGTGGGAAACATCAATGCAACATACCTCTAAAACTTCTTAGGGGGTGACTCCCCTGAAAAGAAGTCTTTGGTGCTCCTACTTCTTATGCTTATTGCAATGGCTGAGTAAGCCATCTAGGTTTCCTGGCTGTACTTGAAGGTAATGAGGTGTGTACTCCTACATGGGAACCTAGTTGAATTGTATTTGTTATTGTTGTACTCTATAAATCGACACTTGAGACAATAATAAGTTCACAGTTCACACTCCTCAACCTCTATGGGAGGCTCTTGAGACTTAGAGGACCAATCATCCTCATCAAATTTCACATCTTAGTTCACTTCTATCTTCCCTTGTGAGGACTCATTATATTGCATAGACACACCTTTCAAGATGGAGGGTTCAATCTTTGTCCTTTTCTTCTTTAACACATGAATATAGCCAAGACTCCTAAACACCCCAAAAGGAGGAACACCAAATTTCTCTCCTATGAAAGGTTCCTCTAGAGTCTTGTCCTTCAACACCTTATAAGGACACTTATTTAGAATGTAAACAACACAACTACATGCCTTTGCCCAAAGAAATATTGGCAAATCTAGGTCATGGATTATGGCCTTGATGTCTCTATAATAGACATGTTCTTGTTCTCTGTGATCCCACTCTGCTATGGATTGCAAGACACAGTCAGCTCCCTCTTGATCCCTACATCGTTGCAAAAGGTACCAAAGTTCTTAGAGGTACACTCGCCTCAATTATTAGACCTCAAAACCTTAATCTTCTTTCCTGTTTTTCCACGAGAGCTTTGAACTCTTGGAACTTCCTAGAGATTTCATCTTTGGTCTTCATGATGTAAATCCAAGTTTTCCTAGACGAATCATCAATAAATGAAATATAGTAAATGCATTTGCCAATGAAGTTGCTGACATAGGTCCCACACACATTTGAATGAATTACGGGGAGAGTCCCTCTTGATTTGTTTTCATTGCTAGGGAGAGTAGTCTTGGCATGCTTCTTGACTGCAAAGCCCTTGCTCACTCCTGTCTTTTCTATCTTGAAATTTGACAATTTTTGCACCATGTTCTTCAAGAGATGTAACACTCCATAGTGTAGGTGACCAAGTCTCTTGTGCCAAAGCTGACACGGTTGGTCATTGTCATGCACCACCAAGACTCCATGTTTGATTGGATCAGCAAGCAACTTGTAAAAGCCACCCTCTCACAAACTTTTGGCCAAAAATCAACTAGGATCCTAGCTGCAATCTTTGATAATGACTTGTTGATGGTCAAACTCTCACACACATTAAGATCTATTGAAAACAAGTTCATAGTTAAATGTGGAACATATAAGACATCATGGAATTCAAGAACATTGCCTGAAGCAATGCATAAAGAAACATATCTTGTCACTATAATTGGATATGGGCATCATCACCAAGTGCCACCTATGTGTCTACCTTCTGCACTTGAAGTTTGTTCAAAGCCTTCTATTTGTAGGTCATGTGTCTTGGTGCTTCACTATCCACATATGACCTTACACTAGAAACGATGTTAGTGGAAAGGCACAATACCATGGAGAAGGTTGTCTCAAGCTTGAATGAAAGCTCATCCATTGCTAAATCTTTTGCACTCCTTGCAAATTGCTTCTATAGTTGTCATTGCTTTCCTTTCCCTTCTCATGATACTGAGAAGCATAGTGGCTATTCTTGTGGCATTTGAAATACTTGATATGGCTCAAGTTTATATTCCCCTAGTGAGAAGAACTAGAATCCTCTTTCCCCTTTTGACCCTTTCCTGGTCCTCCTTTCTTACCACATTTCCTCATTTTCCCAGTGAAGGCTAGATTTTGATTATCTTCCACTCTGGCTAAAGTAGCCTCCAGTTTGATCTCCTCTTGGATGAAATCATCCTAAAGTTTCTCAAAATCAGGAAGCTTCTTATGATCCAAGACAGCTTGAACAAACAGGTGCAAAGATGGAGAGAACCCATTTATAGCTATGGTTATCCACTCATCATGTGCCACCTTCATCTTGATTGCAGGGAAATGATTTTTAAACTAGCGCTCTTCATAAGTTAACTGGCCATTGTGTCAGTATTGCTTGTGTCTGGCACTAAGCTTGTTATTTAGCAGCATCTTATGAGAACAGTTCACACTCTAATATAGAGTGACCAAGGCATTGTGCATCTCCTTCTTTGTTGTCTTCTTTGCAATGCGAGGGATCAAATGGTCCTTCATTGAATCTAGGATGATTAAATTTTCCTCATGCGACTTTTTGTTATGTTTGGCCAATTGAATTGGGTCTGTAGGAGTTGCAACCTCCGGCTCTACAAAACTCCAAAGATCAACCGCCTTCAGTAGTATCTGCAGTCTGCATTTCCAAAGTATCAAGTTGGATGCGCCATCTAGATGGCCACACTCTTTGAGACCAAGACTAAACATACTTGATATCTCCTAAAAAATGCTAAAACCAAATGAGTTAGCTGAAATCCTCTAACAACTCCCTCTCACAATTAGCAGCACCATTCCATACATAGATCTGGAAGATTTCAGATAACGTGCTTTGATACCATTTCAAAATTTTGTACTATGGTAAGCAGATTCCGCACTAAGAAAGTTAACCCTAACTACAAAGTAGCTTAAAATGAAAAAATCCAATCAAAACAACAGATTTGAGTATGCTAATTTATGAATGCATACTGCTGAAAATATGAAGAGCAAATATTCATAGATTCTAACTCTGAATGCTGCATCTATCTTCTATTAAATCTGAAGGAAGAATTACATTGCACTAGCTCGAAACTCAAATATGCTCTTTTTTCAGTGGTGTGTCGTAGGTCTCTTTTATAAAACAAGAGAACTCTAGGTTTATAATGATGAATAGCCATCTTAGTGGAGCACCTAGGCTAGGAGATGATAAACCCTTACCTAATTCTATAAAAACTAAAGCAGATAAGTGCCTTGCTAAAAAATAAGAACTACAGTTAATTGACAAAAATAGAACCCAAATTGAAAATTAGAAAAGCATAGTATGCTAAAAAAGATCAGAAGAGAACTGGGCCCAGCCAAAAATAAGCAAAGCTAAAAAGCTGAGTGCTGCGCTGAATTTGGTGAGTGTGCCCTGCTGAAGGAGAAACAGCTGCCAAGTAACAGGTATAGAAAACTAACAGGCACATGGGTAAGACCTATAAATGTCACTTACATAAAAGAGACAATTTAGTAAGTTTAATGTTAAAGCCAATGAAATTTACCTGTATCCAACATCTCTCTGGTTGTAGTCCTCAATTCTAAGTAATAACCCACTACGAAGGGCTATGATTTAGAGGTGAAGGGCCAAATATGCATGCAGGCTATTTGTAGATGCAGTATAACCTGAAATTGATAGATACATGGACTGCACTGTGCCAGGAAGTTGCCAGGGATGCAATTGAAGTGGTATTCAATGGCTATATCTTGTTCCTCTTTTACAAGGAAGAAATTTCTTCTGACTAATTATGTTTGCTCTCAGGGGATAGCAAAATGAAAAAGCCATGCTTGATAGAGTTGTGCCCAAGATGGACAGAATATGAAACAAACTTGGTTGGGCAGTGGATGCTCAATTGTAGTAAATAGATTAGAGGGAGCTAATTGTCATTTGGGCACATTATTTGAAATCTATTATTTTACAGGAGAGATGAAGTATGTCTCCACTTTCAGGTTTTGCAAAATGATATACACTAGATTTTACACTCCAGTAAGTTAAATGGGATACATACTCTACTCCTGCTTGTGCCACTATGGCTTATTTGGTCAAGAATAAATATAAGCACACTTTTTAGACCCCTGGCAAGCATTACAGTGCTTATTTGAGTTTCAAGATTGCATGGATTATATTTTTTAATCATCAATTCTCCTAAGCACACTTTTTAGACCCCTGGCAAGCATTACAGTGCTTATTTGAGTTTCAAGATTGCATGGATTATATTTTTCAATCATCAATTCTCCTAAGTAAATTGCAGGATCCATGCAAAAAAGGAATTTCCAAACTCTGCTGATAGACTACATGTGACACTTGTTATCTTTCCAAAGCACATAATTGCATAGTTGCCAGGAGACTGGTACTGGTACTGGTAAAGGAGACTGGTACCGGTACCGGTACGGCTATTTTTTGAAAATAGTAGACGGGGGTACTTGGAGAAGCCATCTTTTTTTAATATAAATAAAAATTAATAAATTAATAATTTATAGAAAATATCATGACATTATAAACTTTTTCATTTTATAATTTTTTTATGCTTTCAAATTTCACGGGAGATGCCAAAATTTCCGCCAGGAGACGTCAGGAGACTTGGGAGACAGCATGTCAAGTTTCCATGCTGCTGGAGGCGTTTCCGGGGACGTCTCCGGTACCAGAGATGCGTACCAGTCTCCGAGACGCGTCTCAGGGGGCAGGAGATGCGTCTCCCGGCAACTATGCATAATTGAATTGCAAGAGGCCTGGCAGTTTACAGTTGTTGGCCATGACAGTTGGATGATTCAACATGATATGTTTCTCAAAGCCTTGGCAACATCAGGAAGTAATTTATCCTACCTTCATTGAGATCAATAGCTTATTTGTTTCAAGTTGACTTCTTCAATCATTGAGATTAGTTACTCTGCACAAAACACACAATAATCTTTGAAATGATTCCAAATGCTTTGTACTCCCTAAGATTCAGAAACGTCTCTTAAACTATATTTATGTTAACATTAGGAATATCATTTGACTAAATTAAGAAGTACAGCTTCTCATTATATAACCTGTCAATGGAAATCGTTTTTAATTTTCATTATTTTAAAATTATGGTACAAGATACAGATTTTTTTGACTAGAATACTATATCGATTGACCTTTTTTTCTGGGAGAAACTTTTTGTATTTGCATTACTCTTAAATTTTAGAGTTGGGTTATAACAGGAAAAGGAGCGTAGATATAAGGAACTTGGAATAAGAGACAAAATTACTCTTACTAGTGGACGATTCCTTCTTGGCAACAAGTAAGCCATTAAACTTATTGGTTAACAGCTGTTTTAAATTATATTTTATAAGCAATATTCTACGTAGGTCCTGATAAATAAATGTGAATCTCCAATTTAACTTCAGTTGACGAACGATACTTCATATATTGGCTAATTCACTAAATTGTTAAGAAGATTTATTTTTTCCTGATATACTGACATCAGAATGTTGTTGGCATGGTTATTGACCCAGGTATGGCAGAACTTTCATTTTTTTCTACTCCATAGGTCTTCATCTCCTTGTTTTTGCAAGCCTGTATAGAATGTCAGCTCTTAGTTACCAGAGGTGAGATAATAAGTAGACTTTTTTCTGTCAATAAGATCATGATATTAATGCATTATTGATTGAGAAGGATAGTCCAATGTTCCTAATTTGTCGATTTATACTCACGTTTTTTGGTGAAGATAATATATGGTTTATGGGGTTTCTTCAGTATTGACAAAAGCGGAGGTTTGGGCTCTGACAAGGGTGCTGTAAAAGTCATTAATGTGACGTCTCATTCCACTTAAGTTTTGCTATCAGAATAGCAACCGGCAAATCCTGTAGAAATCTGGCCTGTAAAAAGCAATTATGCTAAGTGTTTTTTGGTGGCTTGCATATTCCACATTAGAAGTTTTTGGTCTGGAAATCTGTAAACAGCTTTGTTTATATTGTTAAATGTTTTTAGTAGGAAGCAGTACACCCAGAGTGTAGTGTCACATGGAATGCTTGCTTTGCAGTAAACACAGGTAATCTGAATGAATATCTGGAAAGATCAGGTCAATTTTCGAATTCAAGAACTGCAATTTGGTATCTTTTAGAACGTCATAAGACATGATTTTATATGTTAGATTCACTTACTACAGTGTATTATAATTCTTTACTATTCTTTATTCTTTGTGCATTTTATTTAATATTTTCCTTAGTTTTAGGAGATTCTATGGTCCCCTCACTTTTTAGTTATCAAGGAGTTAAATTAACTTGTTAGTTTCTGGATTTGATTGTGTAAACAATTTTTCCTTCAATGTTTTGGATTGTACTCCATGATCCATCATCAGGATGAGCTAGCTAGAAAAGAGAAATGAAAAGAATAGCAGACCAGGCTGATTAAATAGATGAAAGGAAGAGGTGGCACATGATTCAAGGGACCTTAGGGGAGGACGAGGCCACCAAGGAAGAAAAGAGAAAAAATAGCAACACGAGAATAACCAAAAATAATAATTACAATAAACTAGATTATATAAATTATTAAAAAGTAAAAGGTAGAAAGTAGTAATGATTTAAAAAAAGAAAGACACCAACAAACTAAATAAGCAGGAAAAGCCTAACAATGAACAAAAATAAAAACCATAAAATAAATCTGCAAAGAAATTCAAAAGGGAAAGAATAAATAAGAAATTAAACAAATAATACAAGGGCAGGCCAAAAAAAACAACACAAGAACCTAAGAAGGAAGAACTAAAAACATCACCACATGCAATTATAAATAAACAACTAAAAAAACTTAAAATGGAAAAAGAACAAAAATAAATCTAGAAACAAATCTATAGGTAAACCAAAAATAAAAGGACTAGAAGGTAAAGCTTGAGGATTGGCCCACTCCACAATACTACCACTTTTTAGTCAAAAGACATTGAAGTCAATATTTTTGATCAAATTTTGATTTTATAAAATCTATAGCAACTAAATCATTAATTTGGAGATGATGAGTAATTTGTGAGGATATATGTAGATTCTAAATATTTTATTTTATATTTTTTAAATTAAGAAATTAATTTATTTTTTTATAATAAACACTATTTTTAAAAAAGTGACGTTTATGTCATAACACAACTTTTTTTTTTATAGAAATAATGTATTTATAATTTTAAAATATATATTTGCAACATCAATATCAAGTGCATGGTTATTTTTTTCATAATTTTTTGTTGCATAATTTTTTAATTAATTTTTGAAATTAGAGTAATTATAATTGAAACATAGGTGTATGTCGTAATGCATAACTTGTTTCATATGTATCATTTTTTTTGGTTGAAACAATAATATCAATATCTAAGGCACATATTTTTTAGATTTTTCTTTCTTTTATTTTTCTATTTTTTTCATATGTGTGAAACACACCTTGATGTTCGATGAAAAACTTACATTCATAAGAAATAAAAAATAAATATAATAATAAAATTAAAAAATATTCAAAATTATGTTTTTTGGAAAGTCTATAATAAAGGTTATATACTTACAAAATATAATTTCTAAATGATTTTATTTTATCCCTAAAAAAAGATAATAGACTAGAAGGGTTCTATTCAAGGGGGTTGAGTTTAAGGGGGTTTAATCTAACCTTCAATTAAAACCCTTTCGATGGAACCTCTCAAAGCTTAAATCATTAAATTTACTAAAATAATGTGATTTTAAGCAAAAAATCAAGATATGCTAAAAGTGAGTCTCATTATTGTGGGACACTCGATTTGAAAAATGAGAGAACAAAAGAAAAAAGAAAACCAAGAGGGGGCTAGAAGGCAACAAGGTAAAGGAGAGTTGCAAGTTCAATCCAAAAGGAGGGCCAAAGGCCTAGGAAAGGAAGAGGGGAAAAAATAGAAGGCACAAAACAAATCGAGGGGGAGAAGGAAAAAATTAAACAAACCTTATAGAAAGAAGAATGACAACACTCTAAGCTCAAGAAGGTTGAAAAGGAAAAGGAGAGGAAGGCCGCAAAGGAAAAGGAAAAAGGAAAAGAAGAGGATAGAGAAAAGGGAAGGGGGAAGGTCTAAAAGGGGGAGGGGTTTTTGGGCTAATGAGGAGTATGAGCAGGATGATTAGGATGGAGAAGGGGATTGGTTTCGAAGGTGGGATAACAAGGGTTGTCAAGATAAACTTAGAGTCCAACCACAATCACGATTGAGGTTGGAAGCATGATTAGAGATTTCTATAGCCTCTAAGAGTTTCCTCTTGAAGAAATTGCCTTTTTTGACAAAATTTGGGTGTCTTCTAAGGGGATGTGATGCTTGGTTAAGACATAATGCTTGGGAAGGGTTGATTTTGAGACTTGCTCATGAATTATGTCAGCATGATGCTCTTTGATTTCAATGCAAATCAAGCAACCCATCTCACTAATGTAGGGGGTGTTGCAAGAATAGATCACTTTGTATAAACCTACATTGAGATCTCCCGAGTCTTTGGGAGAGGGGATGCAATTTCTTAGGGTCTAAATAGGTTTAAAGGTACAACACATGCCCTTTTTAAGGAGAATCTTGGAGATTTTATTAGAGAGGCCTTTGATGTAGAGGAGAGAGGCAATGGGGAGAGAAGGGGGAGTGACAACCTTAGGTTTGGGATCACATTAGTGTTGGGAAAATGTGTTTCAACTTTGCAATTATATAAAGTTTATTGTTGATAGGATATATATTTCCTAGTTACACCGATAGGTGTAATATACAATGGGAGCACGAGGTGGAGGGGAAGAGTGGGATGTGTGTTAATGTAAACAATTTTTGTTAACAAAAACTCCTAAATGGTCGACATACATTAAATTAAAGATATATTGTAAATATGAATTGTTCATTATTAGGTTTTATATATGATGGTAGATATTTTGTTGGCTTATATTGCCCTAGAAGGTAACCCTATTTTATGAGGGCGTTGTACTACGACCACTAATGGTAGTGTATGTTGAGAGTCTAATAGTGGTCGTGTTGTCTCTGGATTTCTGGTGGTGACTCCTGTAAGAAGCTTGCTTTGCAAGTATATTGTAATTTTTGTGATTTTTGAATAATATATTGGGCGGCTTTTGGAACTTGGGGTTTTTCTCTCGAAAGAGTTTTCCCCATGTAAATCATTGTGTTGTGGTATGCATGATATTTATGTTGAAGTTTTTGTAACTGTTATAAAAATCTGTATAGTTTTGCATTATTCTCCTCTCAAGATTAGTGTAGGAAGTTGTTCCACTACCTTAGCTTCCATACAAGTGATATCAGAGCCTGATCATCTTTGGTTTCAGTTGTGGGTTGTTGGGTTTTTTGAACTTATCCAAATTTGAGTGGGAGCTACAAGTGCTGAAGACACTTTGTGATCTTGTCAGGGATAACTTTAAGAACCCCCCCTCGACGAAGGTGTAAAATCCTGGCAAATCTTGTATACTTCTCGATAAAAATATTAATTTTATTGGATTTTTTTTTTTTTAGAAAAAAAAAATCTCAATTGGTGAATCTTTCTAATCGCTAGAAGCATGTGGAAAATCTTGGCGAATTGCAATTTTTTCTAATCCAATAAAATATTTTCATTGGCGATTAAAACTTTTTTTCAAACCAATAAAATATTTCCACTAGTGAATAAACCTGTTTTCAAAACAAAAAAATATTTTTGTTGGCGATTAAAACTTTTCTTCAAACCAAAAAAAATATTTTCATTGCTGAATTAAACCTATTTTCAAATGAATAATTTTTTTTTTGGCGAATTAAACATAATCTCAAACTAATAAAAAAATATTAGTGGCGAAATAAACTAGTATGCCAATAAAAAATCATAGTGTGGTTGGCGAAAATACCAAATTCTGGGACAAATTTTCTGCACATTCAACTTCCTTCATAAAGTGTCTAGAATGGGGACAAGTGTCAACATATTTATTATGTCTGAAGCCAGACGTCAGTGCAAAATAATATAACCCATGACCGTTCGATGAATTTTCAATGGACGACTGTAGTTGCATTCCAGAAACAAATCTCTAAAGCACTAGACTTGCGAATTGAAACCTTCAGAATCACAATAGAACCGTTAGATTTCTAGAAATCAATGGTTGACATTTTATTACTTATTAAATCACTTAAAGTCATGACAACCAAAATAATATTTTATTGTTGATTGGCTACCAATAGTTGAAGATCGCTTAAGTTATGACTTAAGCTTTTGGAGTCATCATGGTGACCGACCCCTTGACCTAGGCGAATGATGGGTTTGAGAAATGAACGGTCAAGATAGGGTGACGTGGGTCAACCTTGACCACTCCCCGCCAGCTCGCGGGGGACCCACCTACATTTCCTGTCCCTCAACGAGGAGGTAGGGAAGTGCCACGTGGAATGATCAGAATCGTCAAAGGAACTATAGCAAGGTACGCAATATTAAGGAAATAGTGTTAAAGCTTGAGCTACTAAAGGAGCCTTTTAAGCACACGTTTTAAAGGTAAGCAAGACATCTTAATCTGGGTCGTCCATATGGTTTGAGGGTTATGCACAAGTGAATGGTCTTAAGGTAAAGAGCACATAGATGTGAAGTGCCAGATTTAATTTGAGCTGCTCCCTGCCTCCCCATTGTTGAAAGTTGCACACGGGTTAAACCCAACATGGAAGCGGGGAGGCCGAAACGTGGATTTTCTCGCGAGTAACTTGGAATAATATTGTCACAATTTTTTCGAAATAATATTGTCACATCAATGATCAAGGATTCAAGTGGTGAATTAAATGTTAATTGTCACATCAATGATCAAGTGGCTTAGTGGTGAATTAAATGTTAAGTGTGAGTATTTGATGTCATTGTCTTTGTTCTAACTTCTATATATACTTCACCAACTTGATGTTCTTCATATCATTTATAATATATTTGGCTTTGATTTATTTCTTCTCTATTCTCAATTTAACTATGATATTATGGAGTCTTCATGGTGTGTCATGCTACCCAAATGTTTTTGGGAGAAAAGAAGGGACGATGCATACAATAGACGAAAGTTGGGTATGGTTTTTACAATTCCTTGTGTACAGGTTGAGGATGCTATAAAAATGATTGTGGGTAGGGAATGGCTTCAAAACAACCCCCGTGCTCTATATTCTGAGGTAGCTTTGACTTTCTTGTCCAATTGCATGGACATTTTGCTCGATAAAGATTTGGTGAAGACACTCGCAATACATTATTTGCAGTCTTTCATTTACTCTATTTCTTCACTGGAGTTGGCATTGGAGCATTACAATTTTGAAAGTGGGTTAGCGCATGTTGGTGGAATCTTCCGAAAAGTGGAATTGCATGCTTCTACAATGCAGGCTCTTTCCCTGGTTAATATGAGATGGCGTTTGCTATGTGATACAAAAAATGAATCATTAAAGAGTGGAGTTTTGGAGGAAGGTTTTGGGTGATTCGCTTTTCTTCTCTGCTGTTACTTTGTTAAATTCAATTCACCTTCTACTCAAAAACCGGGTTGATGGCCTCAATTAATGTTACAAATTTTTTTAGTAATGAATTGTGTGACATGTCACGTATCTATATTTTATTGTACATCGTGACAGTTCTTGTAATATGTACTTTGTGACCTTTTTTTGTCACAGTTAGTGGCTTTTTGGCCAAGTTGGCTATGTACTATGTACTTCAATCTTTAGCTACTTAAATTAAAATACTTTTCGTGGCTCCATTCTTGTAAATCCTTTTTGCTTTGATCAATATAAAAATGTGGCTTTTAAAACTAATAGTAATTTTGGTTTTTGTTTTTGGAAAATTACCACCAGAGAGGGTGGCACTCTTCATTATTTTCAATAACATGGTTACAAAACTTTCCAAGTTTTCTTACACTCCAAGATGCAATTTCACTCAAACACGAGATACGCCTTCTCCTGAGGAGCTACCCCTTCCAAAGGACTGAGCAAATGTTACAGGACCTGCATGAAGATAACACGGTCCTAGACCGTCACCTCCAAAACCCAAGAGTACCAACCTTGCTAAGCAATTTTAGTAGATTGAGCGCAATCCTCCTGCAAGATCTTATCCAAGCCCGACCAAAAATTTACTTTCGAAGAAAAGACCTCTTCCTCCGGTTGATTGATGCCATACTTGGCCAAAAGATTTGCTGCACCATTTGATTCCCTGTAGATATGAGTCAAACTAAGATCTTGTACTTTGATTAGAACAACATTGATTGCATCATACCACATTTTGAGTTTCCAACCAGGAGCTTGCTTTGAACCCACCGCCTGAATCACAACTTGCGAATCACCTTCAATATCAACAAAATTCCAACCTTTCGAAACACAAAGTTTTACCCGCCAACAACACCGCACACTTCGCTTCGTTGTTTGTTCCAACAGGAAACCTTAAGGAGGCCGCTACTACTACTTGTCCCAAGTCATTTCTGATTATAAAACTGGCGCTTGAGGGTCCTAGATTACCCTGCAAAGCACCATCAAAGCACAACTTCAGTCTCCCTTTTGGTGGCAGGACCCATTTTGATTTAATTCTTGAACCTGTATTCTTACAAAGCTGACTGCTAGGATGCGAGAGAAGTTGCTAATTGACTAGCATTCGCCTGTCCCAAGTAGAGAAGGACTTGTATTTCCTCTTTTTTAGACTACCTTTTAAATGTTCACAAACTCCAAATTCAATGTTATGAAGAATCATTTCCAGTGAGGAGACCTTGTACTTGAAGATTCTAGCATTGCATTCTTTCCATAGGTGCCAGGACAATTCATTCCAAAGGCCACCCAAAGCAGCTCCTGTGTACATTTTAGGCCATGATTCAAACAAAGCTAGTAAATTGTTTGGGAGTGGGCCATACCAATCTAATTTTGCATAGAAATGAACCCACACTGCTTGCGCAAAATCACATTGGAGTAAGAGGTGGTGAACATCTTCCAAATTTCTCCTGCAGAGAACGCACCAGTGTGGCCCCACCACACCAATTCTGTTCAATCTATCACCAGTAAGGATACGCCTATGGAGGGCGACCCACGCAAAGGCACCAACCTTTGGAAACACCTGCCGACCCCAACAAAGCTACTTTCGCCACCCTTCCACCGACTAATCAAACTTAATTATCTTGTAGCCTAATCTGGTTGAATAATCCCCAGTTTTGGACACACACCAGAAGATGGAGTCTGGGGAATCTGTTATTAGCACCTGCCTCTTCGCCAATTCATTCCTTACGATTGATTTCACCGGTTCTTGAAGGAAATCAAAGATTTTCCATTCCCATTCCCAACCTCCACTTGATTTCCATAAATTCAGATAGCCTCTCAAAGCTTCTCCATAAGCTTGTTTTGCAGGGATTATTGCCTCTTCTATCCTTGGACATTCGTTGAGCATAGGATAGGCATTCCAAGATTCGTCCCAGAATGCAACAATCTTTCCATTGCCAATACTCCACTAAAGGTGCTCACAAATCACATCTCTTGAATTTAAAATGAAGTTCCAAATGGTTGATCCCCTGCGTGGGCTGGCAAGAGTAAGAATCCTCTTTGGTTCAGGGGAATCTAAGTATTTGGCTCTTAGAACCCTGCTCCACAACTCCTCTGGGCGTTTGAACATTCTCCATGACAACTTTGCTCCTAGAGCTCTGTTTTGCAACCTTAAATCTTTTATGCCAGCACCCCCAGATTCTTTGGACAACATCATAGTATCCTAGTCCAGTAGAGGAAGATGCTTTTTCTCCTGAGAGCCTTACCACAACATTTTCCATTGAATCCCTAACAGTCGCCTCAAGCATTTCTTAGGGGCTTCCAAACAGGACAACAAATAAATAGGAATGGCAGCCAAAACAAACTTCACCATTGTTATCCTTCCTACCATAGTGAGCCACCACCCTTTCCAATTTTCAATTCTTGTGCTACACTTATTTATTGTTGGCTCCTAGTGACAAAATTTTGATTGGCCATCTAAAAGGGGAATGCCCAGATATTTTGTTGGAAGGTGATCCACATTAAAGTCCAAAATAGCCGATATTCTTTGGATCAGGCGCCTTGGGGTGTTGAAAAAGAAAATGTTGGATTTATCTTTATTTATTTGCTGACTCGCTTGATCACAGTACGACTGTAGAATTTCTTTTATGGATTGAGCCTCTGCAGTCATTGCACACCCAAAGAGAATTGTGTCGTCTGTGAAAAGAAGATGGGAGATGGCAGGGATTGAGGATGAAACCCTTATACCTTTCTAGATTCCTTTGTTCTTTGCTTTTACTATTTGATTGCTGAGAGCTTCAGTCATCATTAGATATAAGAAGGGAGAGATTGGGTCTCCCTGCCTAAGGCCTTTTGCCCCTGCAAAGAAACCCCTGGGAGTCCCATTTATTAGGACAAAGTACCTTGGAGAAGAAATGTAGCTAAACACCCAACCAAGCCAATCCTCACTGAAGCCCAATTTCTTCAATACCTCCATTAGGAAACACCAACGCACCTTGTCATAGGCCTTACTCATATCTAGCTTGATCACCATGCCTTTAGCTTTTGAATGCTTTAGCGAATGAATAACTTCGTGGGCTACAACAATCCCATTTGTCATATTTTTTCCTGGGGTGAAACCACTTTGTTCTTGAGAAATTAGACTTGGAAGAATGCGCTTCAACCGATTTTCCATCACCTTTGTTATTATTTTGTAGATTGTGTTGCACAAGGAAATGGGCCGAAAATTTGCGAATGAATTGCAATTCTCCTTCTTCGGAATTAGAGCTAAGTTTTTATTATTCAGATCTTTCAGCACAGTTTTCTTTTTCTTGGACTCCTCCACCACCCCATGGATCTCTGACCCCAAAAAATCCCAGCAAGATTGAAAAAATAAAGCATTAACATCGTCAGGGCTAGGAGCCTTATCTGATTGCATTTGAAACAATGCTACTTTCACCTCTTCTTTGTTGATGCTACTATAGAGCATTGCATTGTCTGCCTTTGAAACCATCGGTGCAAAATTTGAGATGATGTCCAGGTTTATTGATTCTGCCTCATTCATACCCCCTAACATTTGAATATCTTCTTCTCTGGTGAACCATCCACCCCTACCATCAAAGATTTGAACTATCCTGTTCCAACTGCGTTTCACCTTTGTTGAATTGTGATTTTTTTTTGTGTTCAAATCTCCTTCCTCCAACCACGTGTCCCTGGACTTTGAATGCCAATAACACTCTTCACGCTGTAGAAATTCATTGTATTCATCCATTAAGGATTTTTCTTTTTCGAATTCAACATTTGTCATACCTTGCTTTGTGATAGTTTCACCCAGCACGGCCAAATCTTCTTCCACACACTCTTTTTTCGCAAAAATATTTTTGAAAGTAGAACTATTCCACTCCCTCAGTTTGGTCTTCATCCTCTACAATTTCTTATGGAATATAAACATCTTGGATCCCTACAACGTAATTGGTTCATGCCACCATTGCTTCATGAGTGCCGGGAGATCCTCTGAGTGCATCCACATTTTTTCGAATTTGAATTGGCTTTTGGGGGCTTTTGACTCTTCATTGATCATGAGGGATACTGGAAAATGGTCTGATATTGCAATAGGCCACATTTTTGATTTCGGTAGCAAATTAATCTGCAACCAATCTTCAGACACTAGAAACCTATCAATCCTTTCAACAATGTTAGTGAAATCCTTCTTTCTGTTGTTCCAAGTATAGCTACCATTAGAAGTTTTTATATCTATCAATTTATTCTCCTCGATAAACTTCAATAAATCTTTTTGTGATTGCAAAATTTTCCTAGAGCCCCCTAGTTTTTCTTTGAGATCTGCTATTGCATTGAAGTCGCCCCCAATCACAACTTTAGATTATCCCAAATTTTTAGAAATATTATCCCAAAGTAATTTTTTTTCCTCTGGCTTAATAGGGCCATACACATTATGTAATTCATATTTTGCTTGAGAGTGAAAAATATTTACCTCCAGTTTCATCCAATATGAATTCGAGTTTGACAAAGTTACCTTGAACCTTCCTGGGTGCCAAAGGATTGCGAGTCCACCTGAGGCCCCTACCGCATCCACCATCAAGCCTTCCCAATTTTTACAAGATTTGATGAATTTAGAGGATTATTCACCTTCTAGTTTTGTTTCTAGCAAGAGAATGATGTCTGGCGATTGACAGTCCAATTGGCGTTTCACCAGACATTTTTTTGTTAGGGGAATTTATGCTCCTAACATTCCAAGTGAGGATCTTGATCTCTTGCCAAGGGAGGCATTTTCTCCCTTGGAACGAGTCATGTAGGATCTTAAAGACGGTTGATCGCCCTTCAAGGCCTCTTCTTCACGTTTTTGTTTTAGGGATTTTCTTCCCACTTTGGATGTGGAAGGTTTCTTTTCCGTCTGCCTTATAGTACATTTTTCTGTTATGTCAAGATCTTCCTCAGATTCCCTTTTAGAAAAATGTTCTGAATTATCAGAGAGGCATGTTGAATGCCATTCGAGCAATTTTAATGGAGAATTATGTTCATCCTCCGAGCCTCTAATCTCACCTTCTTCTGGTACAGGTGCATTTTCAAAACCATGTGTTTCGAGCGGCTCTGCCAAAACAATTTGCTAGTTTTTTACATGCTCCGATGCCTGGAGACTGGATTGTTCCACTGCACAATTATTAACCCCTTGCTCCATCAGTTGCTGACTTTCTATTTTCTCTCCAAATTTATCTTGTTGTTGGAGGGAAGCGCTTACAACTTCCCGCACTATGATTCCTCCGTTTACATTTGATGCAAATTTTTTTTGGGACTTCTATTTCAATGTTCTGTGCCCAAATGTTTTCACCTGCTTTTAGATCAATCGAGTCAGGAATATTATCTATTGATAATATCAAGATTCTTGCATAAATTAGGGATTCACCTTCACACAAATCTATTTGAAGTGTTTTACCCAATGAAATGCCGATTCAAGCGATGTAGCCTCTTGACCAATATTCGAAGGGTAGGTTATATAGGCGAACCCAAATTGGGCCATTTCTTGGATTAAGCTTTAATGGATTGAAGTTACTCCACCATTTTTGTAGGTATAAAAATGAGGAACCATTTTTCCAAATTTCCGCTTCCATTATTTGATCCCTTTCCGATTCACTCCTAAAAACTGCCACAAAAAAACCTTTGGGTAAAAAGTTCAAGATCGGGTCTAGATTCCACTTTTGCAACACCCATTCTCCTATTTCTTTTCTTGTGAACCGTTTCCCCAAAAAATTGTCGATAACTGCCCTCTGTTCAAGAAATTTGATGTCACCTTCCACAATGTTTGTGACATCCACCTTGATTTTCTCCACAGATTCATTCACATGTCTGTTTACCCCTGATTTTTGACCTCTGTCTTCGAAACTTGCATCTTCCTTCTCTTGATTTGTAGAACCCCTTCCTCCTTCTGCCATAAAACTAATAGTAATTATCAACATATAGTTCTGATCATAAGTGAGCGAAATTTATTGTGACTTATTAGTGGACATTGATAATGATTGAGGTAAAACAAGCCATTTAATTCTCTTTTCAATGCCTCAAAGTATTCCACCTTTCATTTATTCAATTCTCAATATTTTTGAAGAAAGTGTGGTTGTAGTACTATAGGCGGTGACACAGATTAATTCCATATGAACATCCGAAGCGATTGATTGGATAGCTTTATATTGAAAACTACACGATGTACTGTAGAATCGTAGATGATGATGTCATTAATCCAATGATCTAGTGAAACAAGATTTGTGATGATTTCATATCGTTTGAGTGGCACTGGTGATTTTGACAGCTTGTCAGCTTGAGGTATAGTTTGCATGTAGCCAGATGTTAATCAAATTAAACATTTTAATTGTAAATGTAAGGCTTAAGTTACACAAATTGATTAAGTTGGTTTTTTAGTTTGCGTGAATCACGATTATCATTATACCCAACCTCACATGTGACACGACTCACAAGTAAACAAGGATCAGGCTAGTAGTGGCACTGGTGGCCCATAAATAGGGATAGTGAGCACAATTGAAATCATTCGTTGAAGGCTAAAGGATTTACTATTGAATGCAACATTTTGAATTTTCATAAGGGTTTTCATTTTGTAGAGTTAATAAGGATTCAAGAAGAAGATAATGTGGTATTATTGGGGATACTCTAAATTCTCCTGCCTCTAGTTATGTAGTTATAGAGTAAAAGACCAATTTTCTTCAAGTTCATAATGGGTGGAATTGGAAGGAAGTTGATCTAGTTCACTTGACTTCTGAGGTAGGTTTTGAACCAGGATGAGGAGCTTTGATGGAGATAAGTGCTATCCCAGTGCATTGAGGTTGCATGCAAAAGATGGGAGAAAATTTACTACCCCTCACCTTCTGCATGACTCTGGTTCTCAAAGGGGATAAGTACATTTTGTATCTTCACAACTCCCATTTCCCCAACATGGTTCGCCAGGAAAGTTCCATGTATTTATTTTGAGAGTGCATGGTTTCTTGGGAAAGTCTCATGTATTTATTTTTAGAGCGCATGGTTGACTAGGCAAGTTCCATGCATTTATTTTCAGAGCGCATGGTTGACCGAGAAAGTCCCATCACCATGCATTTATTTTTAGAGCGACATTTGTATTACGTTGTCACCAACGGTCCAACAAAAGCTTGGCGCTTAAATTTGTATTTGTATTATGTAAAGTAACATATGTTATTTATACAAAATAGGAGCTTGGCGCTTGCATACTCTACTCATCTTTAAAAAGATATGTAATAATGTGACATTGTAATTCAGTTGTAAGAAAATAAATGGTTGTCTTATTTTTCGTTATTCATTTACAATAAAGAATTATTTTCTGAGTTCAGTGTCTATGAGTATTCAAATCAATTTTTTTTCCTTTAAGAAATTAAGTATCATCTATTTAATATTTATGAAATATTTGCATGCAGATTTAAAACATAAAGCAATACAAATGAAAAAAGTTGCCATCAAATTGTCAAAAAATATTATAAACACTAAACGTTGTCACTCTTGCTAGGGTTTATTGAAATTTTATTGATTTCTAATTTGTCATTGATCTCCCTCGGTTCGCGGTATCATTATTCACTTTATTAAGTCCTTTGCAACGTTAAGTTACTGACCCCTTTAAAACACATGTTTATTGTTTATATCATAAATTACTCAAGTTTCAACCGTTCGATGAACATTTGATGGATGGTTGTGTTGAGGGTCAAAACAACACAACAACATTAAACATAATATTACTATTCTATTTCTCCTGAAAATGAAAGACAACACATGGTAATCTAACTCCCAAGGTCCTGGTAATTGGTTCTCAATTATGCTGATGTCGCTCAATGGTCAATATAACTGTAATGTGCAAGGGACCTTTGCTGGTAATAAGGAACATAACTGTATGGAGTCGACTATTCTATGTTTGGGGGTTTAAATAAAAGAAAAAGATAGATCAGAGTTTTAAAACTAGAAGAATATGAATAAAAGTTCTTACATATCCAAACATGTATATCAATAATGAGTGTCTATTCCACCTTACCACAACCATAGCAAGATGCAATCCATAGAATAAACAATGCTACTGCATACATCCATAGTGCTAATTCAATACCATCAACATTTAATAAACTTTAAACAAATCACTCACTCATCATTAAACACAGATCAAATGAACATAATAACAACTTCACTCACAGATAACCCAATGATATAATCTTGAATCCAGTTCCTTCTATTGACTTTCATCAAATAAGAAACACTTAAGCACAACAAAATCATTGGCGTATGGATTGATTATGTATCATTAACCTTATCAAAATAGGTCCAAACTTCAAAAAATAACATGAAAATGTATGTAAACTGTAAAATAACCAAGTTCAACTGATACTTCCAGAGTATCTCTACTAAAAAAACATCAAAATCCTAGATCTAATCACTATTTTCTATCATCAGGTGGCTGATTTTTCTTTAATTAGCCGACCTTTACAAAATGGAACCAAATAATACATATAGGTCAAGTATGCATGAATTCCTCCCAATTTGGAATCCAGATCCACAAATCAAGGAATCAGAACCAAACGAAGAACTGAACTGTTGAACTTTGAGTTAGAAGATTGGAGAAAAATGTTGCACAAATTCTGACATTCAAAATAGAAGGTTGAACTGAAAAAGAGAACTGGAGTCAAATCCACATCAAAGCCCTGCAAAAGAGGAGAAAAGGAGACGTTGTGTCCAGTCAAGAGAAGGTGTTTATGCTACCAGCTTATCCCTGCGTTGCATGCTCAAGGACATATTCATCATAGCTGTCAAACACTTGTTGAAGAGTACCCGAATCAGGTCCATCCAACCGATCATCTTCAAATATGATCCTCCCTAATTCGGCTGAAACCAACTTCTATACCTCCTTCAACTTAATCAATTCTCTTTTAGCAACCTTTGCTTCTTCCCTGATATCCATAAATTGATCTAATAATAGATCTTCCCCATCATCTCCCTTTTGCATTATGTCTTCAAATCTACCCCTCCATCTCTCCCTCATCTTATCTAAAGAAAGGCCTTCTTCAACTGAAGTATCTAGATTGATTAGAATGGCTACAATTGCCTCCCATTCATCAATCTGTTGGTTGAAATCCTTACTTATTTCTTATCTTCATCTTGATGCACATGAATAGCCTTGGATTTATACCTTATTATACTCATAGTTTTCTCAAAAAATTTGCACTATCCTCCTCAAGAATTGAATGTTCAAACAAAGTTGACTTAGGTATTTTATCAATGTCCTCAAGCCTTTTAACATATTCCTTATATTCCTTATCTTGCTTATCTTGATCTTTGGTACATTGATCTAGATCCCCTGCCAACTCAAGAGATGCCTTGTGAATTTTAAAACCATTAGCAAGAACATCATCAACTTCTTGATTGAGCTTATCCAACCATTTCTCTAGCATTCCCACCTTGCTCTTCATCTGAACCAAATCATCTGCCTCCTTCTTTGTTAATAGTATTGATGATTCAGGGGCAACATCATGTTGAGAGATTGGAGTTGAAACATCCTTTAGAAACCTATGCAATTGATCTATTTGAGCCTTAAGCTCATCCTTCTTTTGCTTATCCTCAATCATCCGGGACTTGGTAGAGGAAGCCACAATATCTATTAAGTTCATTTGTTGATTTCTTGTAGGTCTTCCCAAATTAATCGTACCCAATTGATAATCAATCATTTGTATATCCTCTTGGTTCTTATCCACTGTGGGTATTGCACACTCAACAATGATCTCTCTTGTGTTAGTAAGCCTGGTGGAGTGGAGAACCTTGGCCTTCTTCTTGGGTCTTTCCTTCTCAATCTCTTTCATCATTTCATCCTAGTTCAAAAGTTGTGGTTGAACTATTTACTTCCTTTCTAAGTCAAGATTTAACTAGGTAGGAGCAATGGGATTAGTAACTACTTGAGTAGAAGAAGAAGTAGCAGTAGTGGAAGAAAAAGGTTGTAATACTGTATTTCAAGGCAGAGAGTCAACCTCCTGCACATTTTGCTACTCGCTTTGTGCCCTCTCCTATCTCAGCTTCTCGGCCTCTTCCTTATCTTTCTGCTCCTGCAATTTCTTGGCCTCTAACTCTTGCTTCAAACATTCTTCTTCTAATTTTCTCTCCTCTAACACTTTGTCTCTTTGCTTCTTCAACTCCTCAACATAATCCCACACCTCTTTATTCTTCTTCTCATGCAGAGCAATCTCAACAACCTCTTTTTCCCTTTCCAAACGTTCCTGTTCTTCCCTTTTCCTATGAGCCTCCTCTTGTACTTTGAGTTTGGCTTCAAGAGCTTCCTTTTCTCTTCTCTGAGCAACCTTTTCCTCTTCAAGGTCATGGATCTTCTGTTGCAGAATCAACTTGTCCCTCTCTTCCTTCATCTTGAGTTCCTGTTCCTTTTGTTGTTGTTGTTGAGCCAACTTATCAGCCTTAACCTTGGCCTCCAATTCTTGTTGCTTTATTTCGAAGTCAAATTGTGCTCTTGCACCCTCTTCTTGTTGTTTAGCCAATGCCTCAGCTTGTGCATTGGCATCAACTTCCCTTTTGCATCCTCAAAAAGATTCCACTGGTCCTCCTTTGTCAATATATGCTCGATCCTTGCATCATCTATTACATCAAGGGATACAACTACATGGGCCTCTTTATCAGATGGGGTGGCTTATGAATCTATTACAATATCATGTATTACCATCTCAGGCTCCTTCTCTCTTAATAACTCAAATTCTTTGTGGAGAGCTCTCGTAGTCATTTCCTCACCTGGTTGGTCTACAACAAGGGGTTGAGTGGATGCTTCCTTTGCAGCAGATGTAGAAACATCAGCCTCTGCAACAATTTCCCCTTCTTGCATCTCTGGGAGGTCTTGGGAAACCATAGCCTCTTCTTCACTAGAAGGCATAAACTCTAAGGGTTCCTTAGGAGGAATTCTCATTTTTGTCCTTTTGTACTGAGTGGTTCCAACAATCTTTCTTTTCTTAGATGGCTGAGCCTCTAGCTAATTAATCCTCAAGCTGACCCAATGTACACTTCTATCCAAGACTGGTCTTACAACCTGTTTTATATCAATAGATTCTTTAGCATTCCAATCCATTGGATCAAGATCCTTGGTGCCTATATTATCTGCATCATACTGGGGATCCAAAGTTACCCCATCATCATACAATGTATCTAGAATTTCCTCCTTAATTCCAAACTCCACCATGAGTGGGATAGACAATCTTTCATAATTCCTCTTCCTAAGATCACATTCATCTTGGAGATCTAACCAGAAGTCCTCTAATAGATTAAAATGCTTATCAAAGACACTAGGGAATAGGGCTTGCATCTTATACTCAGGATCAAAATGCATCCTGAAAGTGTATAAACCCAATTTTAAATAAACTAATTCATCACAAGCAGCTTTGGAAGACACAATGTGTGGACAACTATATTCACCTAATTTCATAGGAAACTTATGACAACCGGTCTTGTGCTTAGTGCCAAATTTAAATTTAACCCTCAAAGCCTAATATATGAATTCCATCAATATAATTTTGTTGCTACAACACCTGGGCAGTCGGTGAGGGTGGCCATCAAAACCAAATAATTTGAAAAAGGTAAATTTGGGGTTCTGAATATACCACTGTCCCCATTCTACAATAAAATCCATGGCCTCCCTGCTCAGTCTATAACCAACATGATCACCAGTGAGCCCATTAATGATGATATAAAGGAAGGCATCATTAACCCTCTTATAATGTAACTCTGATGTTTGCAAGGTAAGCTGGTCATAGTTGTTCCATACTTTATTTTTCCCTTGAGCTTCTCCCAATATACCCACTACATTCAATCCAAGAAAAATTCCCATTCTGGAAGCCGCATAGACTACATAAGGGGTCATAAAGAAATTCTTGGTTTCTCCCACTCTCAACATTTGATTATGAATACTGTCAGACATCACCATAGACCAGTTAAACTGTTGTTTTCCATCCAAGATAGTCTAGATAAATAGAAACATCCACTCTTTAAATTGAAAGGCATCTCTCTTTTCAAACACCTTGGAGAGCATCATTATTATGTCCCCAACCTCCTTGTAGAAGTTTTCCCTTTTAGGATGATCATGAAGCTTAGTGAGAGACTTCTTCTCTACCCTCATCCAAGTCTTATTCATATGATTTCTATTGGCTTCCTTCTTATCACAATAAAGTTTCAATTCCTTTGCTTCATTTAGTCGCCTCAGATTCTTGGGAGCAGGTAGATTAAACATGAAACTGATCATTTGTGGTGTTAGATCAATGATAAAATTTTCCTTCACATCCACACACTGCCTAGTAGCAAGATTATATGCTCCAGCTGCTACAAGGATCAACTCTGAACATTGGACAAACAAGGGGAAGAGTGCAACATGGGCCAAACCTGATTGAACAATGCTTTCAGTTCTTCCTGTAACCTCATCCTGATTGAATGTCTCCTCATATATTTCCTCATAATTGAAAGGACCCAAATTAGTGTTAGTAATATCGGCCCAATCAGAATCAACTTTACTGTTGGTGAGGGTAGCTTCCTTATGTTTACACCTCAAAGTGTAGGGGAGCTGCTCCACTTTAATCTTCTTCAGCCTAGCCCCCTGCCTTGAAGTTCCTGCAGGTTGGCTCCTCTGAGAAGCCTCATCTAATGCTCTAGACATTTCTTAATATTTTCAATAAACTCCTTTGTTAGATGATCAACACATGGAAAAAAATACATGAGTCCATACCTATCTCTGTTGGAAGTAGAACCAAAGAAACACCAAGAACAAGACACATAAAACAAATTTCAACATTGGCGGGGTTGGAACCGAAACAAGACCGGAATGGGAACCAAGAGAGGATCAAAACTAGGACAAGAATAGAAACTAAACAAGAAACTAACATTTGTTCCAAATTCAACTTCCACCCCGGCTCCGACTCCGCTCAAGGATAAGTATAAAGACTCAAATCCGCCATGACCGAAAGTGGCACTAGTTTAGGAACTAGTTCAAAATGGAAAACAACCTTGGGACGAGTCCGTTTCCAAGTCCACTCCCGCTAATGCAATACGCAAAAAAAAGGGTGCTTTCCAAAGGCACAGTCATATGGATTTTAACACCTGGGTCACATGGGCTTTTAGGAAATAAAAAATAGAAAGGCTTAACCCCCCAACTAGGTCAACCATACTAAAGCCAATTTAAACCCCAGGAAAGACCATTTTGTAAAAGTTGTCGAGAAAACCCTAGCTTGCTCGACATGCCGACTCTAAAAATTAGGGCATCACAAAAACCCAATATGGAAAACATAGAGTCGACACGGGAACAAGATCAAAAGGGGTTCCAAAAAAATTCAAACATTTAGAGTACGAGAAACCCTTGGAAACAAAATCCCTAATTAGAAACTAGGGCACGATAAAACCCACCTATCACGAAAGTGACAACAAACAGAAAAAACAACGAAAAACAAAAAACGGAAAACAAACAAAATGGAATGGAAAAGGAAGAAAAGACAAAAGAAACAAAACAAAGAAAGAAAGAAACAATGGGTGAATAATTC
Organism: Sequoia sempervirens; assembly: GCA_007258455.2. Lineage (NCBI taxonomy): Eukaryota > Viridiplantae > Streptophyta > Pinopsida > Cupressales > Cupressaceae > Sequoia > Sequoia sempervirens. The sequence continues at coordinate 68,842,358 of VDFB02000007.1, forward strand.
TCAAAAGAAAACCTTCTGCGAATGTGCCAGAACACGACGACAAAACAATGAAACAACATAAAACAAGAATACAGAAAAGAGAAGAACCCTACCTCAAAATGCTCTCAAGGAAGATGAAAATATGACCAATATTTTCTCCGCGAATCGCTTCCACAATCAAATCGCTCGTCTCAAGGTCTTCCTAGCTCTAATGCGCTTAAACATCTCAAATAACAAAGATAATGAGCCTGTTAAATATAATTAGAGATTTAAAATCAATTCACGCGTGCGAAGATGCTGCAATTAATGCCATTAATACGGTTGGTTGGAGGCGAAGCAAACAACGTGAACAGATAGTCAACTCCTGAGAACACCAAAAGCAAGGCAGACACAGTCAAGAATGAACTAGAACAAGAGAACTTAAAAAATCCTTCTCGCCCAAATTTCATTCCAATTTCGGTTCCTCGGAAAGGACAAGCAAGCCCAGACATCGGAGGTGGAGACGTAACCAAGATTGAACCAAATTTTTTTTACAAAGTTATGGGTGCAGTTCCAATTCTGGCTCTAGTACTGACAAAAGAATAAGAAACAACAAGAACAACAAGCATGAAGGGAAGCAGGACCGGAACAAAAACTGAACTTGGCCCAAACACCAAAGCAAAAAAAATACAAAGCAAACGAGTGGAGTTGGAGTCAGAACGGGAACATGATTTGGAATTTTAAAAGTTCCAAGTTCAATTCCAATCCCGGTTCCGCTTCCACTCGGGAAAAACAAAACACAAGGCAAATGACAAACAAATCCAAGGTTAAACCGACCCAAGAGTGCCAAACGAACCAATAGACAACATAAGCAAACACGAAAGAGAAGGTAGACCCATAGTCTAAACTAAATCCGAACTAGGAACTTTGGAAAAGTTCGAAGTCTAGATTTGGTTTCGGCTCCGCTTTCGACAGAGCAAAAGAAAGAAAGACTTGGGAGAAAAACAAACAACTCCTAAGGCTGAAACAAACAACCAAAGACGAACAAAAACAAAGGGGGACCCATTTTGTTCCAAAATAAAATGGGGTGGTTATGCAAGGCATAACAGGTTGTAGTTGCATTCCAGAATGAAATGCACATAGCGCTAGGCTTGTGAACTTAAACCTATGGAATCACCCTATAATCATTAGATTTACAAAGATCAACGGTTTAGAATTTGTTGTTAATGAAAGACAACCATGTACTACTACTAATTGTGTAGTCTGGAAGCAACATGTTGACGTTTCATTCACTTTAATGTTCGAAAAAAAAGCACTTTCTACTGCTAAGTGATTTTATTTTTAACTGAGAGGGTCAACACATAGGGATATTTTAGTCTTTAGATTGCTCATTGTAGTGCACCACCCTATTCTAGGTTTCATAGTTCCACTTCCAACAAAGCCATTCCACGCCTGCTAGTATTAATCTTTTCAAGAATCAAAATCTGGGTAAGTGAAAAAATTCCTGTGGCTATGTTTCATCGTTTGATGTTTTTTAAAATATTATTTTTTTAAACTTTGAAGTTTGGGTTTAGGGTTAAAAGACTTAAAGTTAAGAATTAAGAAAAATTAAGGACTAACAGGGAATTCACAATTTCACATTGTATAAGCATGTCTACCACCAGTACCACTAGAGCAATGTCGGATAAAAAAATACATTATGCTAAATTGCTTAAAACCCCAGGTTTCACTGATGAATACCATGATATTTATGATCCTGAAATCTATGGTAGGTGTACCTCAAAACTTATATTTTCATCAGAGAATGAGGCTTCAAAGGAAATGCAAGTTAATAGTTATAGTGCACTGTAGGTAACTGGATTAGGGCACATGATGTTACATGGGGTTTTGCCTTGCCCAAAATTTATCATGGTCTGTGCCCAAAATTATGATGATAACAAAAGAGAAATTGTTAATAAAGATAGCAAAGGAGAATTGTTATCCATTAATGCAGAAGGACTTGGAAAAGTGTTGGGGTTTACAATCGAAGAATTTGGAAACATCCACATTGGCTGTCACGTCTCGGCCCTGATGCAGGTTGTTTTTGGTTTTGTGTGGATTTGTTACATGTTTTGATGTGCATGGTAGAATAATAAATAATATGATGGTGTTTTGGTGTGGAGATAAATGAAAGTGCTTATTTAAATTATGAAAGTTGAATAGTATTGAATGCGTTTTACTTTGAAAATGAAGCAAACTAGAGTAGAAACATCTTAATTTATGTAATATATTGCTTGATTTATATCTTTATGCGATACTAATTCAGTTATTGTTGTGTGTTTGAGCGCACTTGAGTTGCAGGAGGTCGAAGACCAAGGGTGTGATTAAGGAGAGGAGGTTAGCTTCTTTACAGGACAAAGCAGGAAGTCCTCTCGATCACACACACAGGAACTTAGATTCATGTAGTATGCATTAGGAATGCCAATTTTAGTGTGTTTGTTTTAGAATTATTTGAAAATTAAATAACAATTATTAAATTAAATAAATGATGAAATGAAAACATGATAAAATAAAGGATTAAGTTTTAATTAAAGTTAATTATAGATTTTGATTTAAATTCTTATGCATTCTATTTCTCCTTTTAATTTATGTTAATCTTTGAGTTAATAAGTTAACTATTAGTTAGAAGACATTCATTTTATTATTGGGTAACTATTTTCAAAAGGGTATTTGCATGCAATTAAATTAAGTATTTTTCTTATTTTAAAAATTTATTATTTTCAAGATTAGGTTTGGAGAATAAAGAAAAAGAAAACTTTAAAAGAAGAGAGGGGTAACGAGAAAAAACTAACTTTTCTTGAAGCATTCGAGAATTGCTCTGCAACTGGTTTTCCACATGGCTTCCAGATAGTATTTTGGGATTTTGTTTTTAGTTTCAATTGATTAGAAAATAGAAGAACAAAAGAAAAGAAGGGAGAAGAGGACGGCCTTGCAGGAAGGAAATATCAGAGAAAACAAGAAGAGGAAGTGGCAAGGAGGCTCCTTCGGCTATCAACGAATTATCCAAGTTCTTCATAATTCTCTTTTATTGTTTTAAGTTTCCAAATACAAAGGGAAGAAATTTACTGTGTGGAAAGAATTGGCTGTGCAAAACTCTATGTTTGTTGTGCAAAATATTATGGTGAAATTGGTACATTCTTGTTCACAATTCTTTCTGAATTTAAAAGACAATTTCATTTCTCTATATCTTATTCAGAAAGCAACATTCTTTTTGGTCAATTTTTTGAATAAAACTTGTGCCAGATTGTTGATTATTATATATATACATACAATAATCAGTGTGAGTGTTTTTACACAAACATATATGCACATATATTTATGAATCTAAATTATTTTTACATCACAAAGATAAAAATGAATTTATGAAGGACAGTATTCTAAATGTATGGTAATCAAACTTTTTGTTTTAGTAAATTTTGTATTTTGTGAAGGGGGGGCTGAGGTTTCTCCCCAGCCGTGCCCTCCCCATAAGGAAAGGGCGGCACTATGGGAGACAACGCTCCCTCCATAGGCTGCGACCTGTGGAGGAAGCGCTACCTTCCATAGGCAGCGCCTCCCCATATGGGGGGGGCGTAAGCCCCATAAATGGTGAATGTTGTTTAAAAACTGAACTTAAAATCTTAAAAACGGGTTTTCTTTTCAACGCCTGTAGAAATCACTTGGTAAATAAAAACCATGCACAAATTTCGCTGTATATACATATGCTCTATATATATATATATATATGCTCTCTCTCTCTCTCTCTATATATATATATATGCTCTATATATATATATACACACACATGTACTCAAACATACATGAATATTGAGCTGCAAAAATCATTACTTTATTGAGAAAATTGTTTGTATAAGAGATTCCTAAACTAAGTAAATATATCTATATAAATATATATAATGTATATATATATATATATACAAATATATATTTACATATATATTTGAGAAACATAGACTTGAATTATTCATATCACTGAAAAAGAATAGATAATTGAGTTTAATTGAAATCACTTGGGATAGTTTCCTCTGTTCTTCTTGTTCTTTACTTTACTCTATATTTTATAGGTAAATGTGACCAACTGATTATATATATATATCTTTATGTAAATATACATGTATATCTTTATTATATTTGAAAATAAACCAGTTCAGCAAAAATGGAAAAGGGTAAACATAGAACTGGCTGATTGCTTTGAAATTATTATCATTATGAATAACTTAGTATTTTAGGTGTATTCTACATGTTACAAAATGGGGAAAACTGTATCTTCTTAAAACTAGTGAATTTTTAGGATTATAAAACACATAAATATTTATATACATTCACTTCATGGCATTTTAGAGTATATGATATTTCTTGAACATATGCAATTGTGACTGAGAATGAGTGAAATTATTCTCTATTCTTTAAATTTAATTTGTTATTCCTTTTTCATAAAGATGTTGACATACTCCTAATAATAGGAAAGTTAACTGTAAGCTAGGTTCTTACCCATACTTATTAGGTTGATTAAAGAATGTGTTCTTTTTCTGAACTTATATGATTTACTTACTTTGGTCAAATTATTTAATTAGAAATGAGAACTTACGAGTTTATAAATATACTCTTTCCAAAAGATCAAATTTAGATTGATTTGAAATCATAGAAAGTGACTTGCAGAAAACCAACTTGTGATAAAGTTTTCACTTAAGATAGAGTGCTAAAGTTAAGTTATTTGTGAACCTTGTGAGTACTTTGTAATTATTGGTATTACTTTGAAGTTGAGATGTCTAAAACTGAATGGAAACTTTAGATGGAAAGTGTTTTAATTTATTGATTCATTTGGGAAACTTCCGGGACAGGATGCCGAAGGTGGACCCACAAAGACGGTAGTTTTAATTTTTCTAAAACTATCATTTGTTTTATTTTATGCTTGGCGAAGTACATGCACCATTGAAATAGATGGAATTAAAATCCTAGAACTAAATGAATATAGGTCTTTGCCACCTCCATTTTGCAAGAAATATGTGATTCTCATGTTAGGAATGCATATAGGCATCAGGCTTGCATCGAGAGTTCCCTCCTACATTGTTGTTTTAGGTTGCTAGGCTCCTCATGCAGGGCCGAGGATTTCTTCGAGTTAGGGAGAAACCCGAGGAAGTCTTGTACTTCGTGGTTGGGTGGACAAGGCACCTTAATCACACTCTTGGCCCCAACTTGCAAGAAGACCAGTGGTGTCACGGTGGTTGAGGTTTAGAGATTTATGTGCTATAAATGTTTTCATGTATTAATGTGGATGGCTTGTAAAGCCCACTTGTAAATGTATCTCTTCATGAAATTCAGTATTGTAACATTGAAATAGATGTATTGATTGAATGATAATGATGCAATTGAAACTTGAACGAATTAATGGAAAATCATTGATATGCAAATGGAATTTACATATGTATCATTGCAATGATCCTTATTGTTAATTAAATTTATTTCTTTTGCATACATGGAATGAAATTTATTACTAAATTTTCCTTTTGAGAAATTATGGAAAGGTTTTGATCTATGCATCCTTTGCTTTTAATATACTTGGAATGTAATAAGTTTGGAAACTTATGTGGTTAAGTGAACATCACCTCACGAGCGTTACATTGACCTAGAAAATCTTGCTAGTGATTATGAAGCAATGGATGAAAGGGAGAAAAATTCTTTCATAAATAAAATAGTTCAAGATAACATACAAGTTAGAAACAAATTGAAAGGTAATCATAAGCCTCCTTATGATTTTGATATTTTTAGACCATGGGTTTAGGATACTATTTCCATGCTAGCATTTTTCCTTAGACTGGATAACAATTGGGAAGTGGGTGCAAGCCTCCTAGAAATGGTATATAATATCCATTATGGTGTTCCACATGTCAAATATAACTTTATTGAGCACATTGTAGAATCCATGCATAAACAATTTTTAATGATTAAAGAAGGTTCCACCAAGATATTTAGGTTCACAACCTACTTGTGCTATTTTTTTCTATTCAAATTTAGAGGAATGTTTTAGACCAACAAGCTTCAGATTTTACCCTATAGTAATGCTTAGGAAAAGAAAATGGCTCTAGTATATGATTGGACCATTGAGATAAGGATGCATGATTCTCGAAGGAATTACAGTCATTTTTTAGACTCCTTTTTGGCTCCATTGCATCAATCAATTACAAATACTCCAATGCCTAGATTTCCTATGTCATGTAGAAATTGCATTCAACTAGGAAAAGAAATACAATTGACTGATTGGTACTTAATGGAAGAATATACTGTGCTAAGATTTCATGGATCGGGAGTAGAGCCATACAAACTTCCAATACATGTGACAAAAAGGGTTTGCATTGGAATATGCAGGGTAGATGTAGAGTACTGATGAACTACATTGTCAATCAACAGAAGATGACCTTATTTCCTTCTTTACCTTTTTCATGTGGAGGGTTCACATTTGAGAGAAAATCATTTAAGGTGGCTCATGATCTTTTGAATTTTTTTAATTTTGATGCTGCCTGTCACTAGTAGTATGATCCATGTGACACCATTAAATCAATGATTGTGGCCAATAGGAATGCTACAAGTAGAATTCAACATCAAAGAAAACCCTTTCTTGAAAACTTGAGAAACAAGGATTCTTGGGATGAGGTCAAAATAGCAATGGAGAAAAGTGCTACTGAGAAAGGTATTTCTTTTGAACAATTGTCAACATAAATTATGGCATTGCACCAAAAGACAATCAGACATACAACAATTTTTATGTAAACAATGATAAACTACCTAGTAGAGTAAAAATGCCAGATTCTCTAGAGAAGGAAGTTACAAATAAAAATTGGTCATGATAAAAAATTACTACCTTTTGGTCTATGAAAAAGGAGCTAGGTGACCCAAGAGCTTTTGCAGACTATGGAGATAATGAAGAAGATTGCGAGTTTAGAAAATTGTGGAATATGGAGCATCCCGATGAACATGAAGATCAAGAAACCGATGATGTATCTAATGATCATAGGGAAGAGCAAAGCCATTTCAAACCTACTTTAAGTGAGGCCACAAAAGAAGTATATACTTCAGGAGCAACCATAGCCAAAAAATTGGGTTATGAAGGTGGTGATTTGGGGTCCCAAGGACAAGGCATTTGTATGGTAATAAATGTAGACCATAGAAAACCCATTGATAAGAGAGGCCTTGGAGTTGAAGAAGTAGACCAAGAGCATACAAGTACAACTATTCAATTTGTTAGAGCTTCAAATCCTAATCCTCATGGTCAGATACAATCACAACTAGGACATGCCCATGTTGGAGAGCCTAGTGCAACTGGCACTACCATTGGTGGCTATGGTATGGGTAGTAGTACTAGTAGTGGTCAACATGTGCTATAACAAAAAATTACACACAAGAGGACAACAATACAAGATACCACACAAACACTAGATGATCAAGGCATACAAAAGAGGCAAAGGATTTTGACAGGTCCAAGTCACACTACTAGTGGATCCACCACAAAAGAGTTATTTCTAGGCACTCCCCCACTTCTAGTTAGTGTGGTTGCAACAACATTAGCAACTGCAAGTACTCCTATTCCTTCACTATTCAAGCATTCCATTGTTCCTGCCTCCCCAGGTTTTGATTACATTGAAGAGTTTAAAAAGAAATCAAAATTGTATAAAAAAGAAAAGAAGCAACTGATGGAGAGTGCATCTACTGTAACTTCAGAGCCTACAACAACCATGGTATTACCCACATTTGACATAAATAAAGAAATCATGGAGTACACGATTGTTGTTCCCATAGTTCAAAATAGACCAACAAATCAGATGGATCAATTTGAATTTCAGGTGAGTAGTTTAGAATTGAATTTTGCTGGACTCAAAAATACTGACAAAATTAATGTATCAAAGAAGAACAATGAATTGGTGTACACATCATTGCTAAAGCAAGATAGAGAGAAAAAAAGGTTGCAAACTCAAATATAAAAGTTACAAGAAGACCTAGCAAATGAGAAAGCAAAGAGGAAATCGACAGATAAGAAGAGCAATGAATTAGAAAAAAGAATAAAAAAATCTACCTCTACATCAACAAGCAAAAGGGATAAACAAAATGAGAGAGAAGTGAATGAATTGAAGCAAAGGCTAGATGAGAGCAATAAGAAATTTGATGAGGAAAAATTCACTTCAGAAAAATTAAGACAAAGCATTGCGAATGGAAATACATAGTGGGAACAAAAATTGGAGAAAGAGAGAAAAAGAAATGAAAGATTGGAGGCAGAGCTGATGGAAGCAAAAAATGAAATTAACTCTTGTTAAAATAAGTTATTTTAATTTTGTAGAGAAACAATGAGGCATATGAAACAAAAGATTTGGGATGAAATAATTTAGAGAATTGATCATTTGTGTGAATTGTTTCAATTGATTGATGCTATCAGACTACATTATAAGAAGCTCAACAAATATTTAGTGGACAACAAAAATGTGTTGGCATTAGAGAAATCTACAAATCAAGTTCAACAAACAATCTACAAATCCAGTGACAATGATTTGAAATCAAAAGGGGTTAATAATCGACTTGCTGACTCAATGATGTTGTCATCTATCATTCAAAAGTGTTTGAGAATACGTGAAACAAAGGAATATGTGAATCTGGCTGCAAACAAGATGAAGAAGTTGGATGAAAAGGTAAGGAACTTCACAGAGCTTGGTTTTCTAGAGGTTTTTGACACAAATGAGCGATTCATTGGAAATGATGATTTCAAAAAGAAGATGGAGGGTGCAAGGAAGATTAATTTGGACCAGTTTCCTCAGAACCCATATGTGGTGAACTATTTGGATTTCATCAAACCAATGATAACCTTGAATGAAAAATTGACCAAAGAATTCAAGACAGGTTCCAATTTCAATCATGAAATGTTAACAAATCTTCAAGTCAAACAATATTAGTTAGAATTAATGACAATTCCACCACCTGAACAATGGAAGTTGCTAGAGAAGGTGATACAGTGATTTGATATTTGATAATATGAGTTTCCAAGTTCCAACTCAACTCTGTGTAGAGTTGTCTTTGAGTAAGATTTTGAATTGCAAATGCCTCTATGTATTCCTTCATGTGAAAATCAATAAAAAAACTCAAATTTAGTAATGTGTTGATGTTCAATTATCTGTATTATTTATTTTATCATTTGAAGAAAAAATCTGGTTTCAACTACTAGATACACATTAAACGATTGTTGATGTTCATTGTTGTATATGCTACTATTGTTAATATGTTATTAATCATTGAGTTGAGTGATGAATCATTGAGTACATGTTTAAGTTTTAACACAATTAAAATATGAATTATTAATAATATGTTAATTTAGTCATACAAACCTATGATTCCATCAAAGCATTTTAATTAATTCTTTGAATTAAAGCAGAGAAAAATTCATACATTCAACCAAAACGATTGAAGACCAATAGAAGGATCCTTGATCATTTTATTAATAATTCATATGAAAAAATACAGGAGAGAATCTGTCCCAGAATATGCATTTTCTCATTCAAATGCCATCACTACTGTAAAACCATTATGCCTATTACAGACTTGAATTCATACCTAAGACTCAACACTAACTCTATTTCTTTGTGCTTGAATTATAAAATTCTCTTACATGAGTTCAAAATCTCTTTCAACCAAAGACCCGTGCAATTGGCCTTGAATTCCCTTTTATAAGAACAAGGGAGCAAACAAGCTTCAGGCCAAATTACACATTTAGTCACATTTACATTTGACATATAGTTGAATTTCAATTTCAAAACATCCCCAAAGGCAGTTACATTTGCATTTACAAATACGAGGGAGAATTTCATATGAGGCAAAAACCATTTCCATTTGCTAGTGAAGATTCTCCCGCCTTCCAAAAGGCTCCTTTAGTCGATGCAAAGTAATATTTTCCATGAGAAAACACTGTAGTCCACATTCTTTAAAAAATTGTAGAAGAAAAGCATAAAGTGAAAGAGAGAATAAACCAAAGTAATTCCACATTTGCAATCCTTGTCACTACATTTGAAACTAAGAAAGTGCAATATTTGAACGTTGATATATCCAAGGCCTAATCTATACTCGTTCTAGGCCATGTATTGCACTTCCTTGCTGAACTTTGTTATTGCAGACCACCAACCAAAATTGATGTCACCCACTCCCATTTGTAGCAATTTATATTTCCAATATGTCAATATAGTTGGACTTCCATAATGAAAACTCCTTCTTTGTAGGCCAGTCAAATCCCATGATACTGTCTACCTTTTTTCTATATGGGCTATACCTGATTGCCGCCTGATTTTCATCCTTATCAAAATCTTCAAGGAAAGCCCCTTTATGCATGAGCCTTTCCATATTGTTCCTTAGCATAACCAAATCCATTTCATCACATATTTTTTTGGCTTGGGAAGTTATTACCTGAGCTTCCTGGTCTTTCCACTCTTGCAAGGAATTAACTTCACCCTTCTCATTTAGAATGTCTGGAAGAAGACCAACATTTCAATCATCGAACTTCTTAACCAATTCTGTAATCTTCACCTCTAAAGACTCAATGACAATCAACCCTTGAGAACCAGTTATATCTGTTACAAATATTAGGGTTACAAGTATCTTTGGAGGCTTATCTGCATCACAAGTGGATGCAACAACCATATCCCTCAACATTTGAGCCCTTGGAATCCATTTATCCATTAAAGGAATAACAATTTATTTATCTCTATCAAGGTTCTTAATGGCATCAAACAACAAAGCATAATTAACATGAATACTGATTAATCTTTTCTCTATCCCCTTATTCAAGTGCTCAAGCACTACTGTCACAATATTCACATTATTCAAATGAACAAGATCATCCATCTTATCTTCATAAGTCTTGAGCTTTTCCATCAGCTCCTCCTTGGTAACTTCCTCAAATTGAGGGGCATTTGATGATTTAGGAGCTGATTGTGCCATTTTTACATCTTCGGATTCAATGGGGGTAGTCTCCTCATGATTTTGAGGTGAAAGAATTGGGGAAGGAGGAAAGATTTCAACATGTGAGGTACCAGGCTGCAATGCTTGGAATTGCTATTTCCATGGAGCCATTTGAGTTTGCATTTGAGCCATCTTTTGCTGGCTCAAGTTGTACTCAACAACCATCTCATTACATTTGGTTCTAAAACTATCCCTTTCCTCAATTAATGACTCAACTGTGGCTTTGGTGAATTGTGCCACATTAACATTCATGGTTGCTGCCTCCGAGGTAGATGTATCTAAAACTCCTTTTAGGATTAAGCCTCCTCTTACACTTGGGGCAGGTTCTGCAACTTCAGGCTTTTTAGTGGTTGGGGATAAATCCCAAATAGCAAGAGTGTCCCATTGTTGACTAAAAGTTGACCCCTGTAAAGCCAATGTGACTTCTTCTTCATTGTTAAAAATGGGGGCATCTTGTCTTCTCACAGTGTCAACAAAAATTACTAATGCCAGGTCCCATTTTGGGAGTAATAACACTCCACTCTTTCTCACCAATGCCCTGTCCTCTTCTGCAAAAATGTTCGAATACTTGGCCCTCATTTTGAATCTCAGACCTCAGCTTCAACAACCACTTGGGGCTTCTCGGGGCTCTCACTTCTCCTTGTTTGCACCAATGTTGCATACTCATCCTTCATTTATCTCCATACATATTCCTTGAAAGATTGTGTCTTGACAAATTGATCATCTTCCATAAAGCTTTCACAGGCGTGGAATTTGAAATCCTGAAAGTTATTTATTCCACTTAGGTTAGATTTTCTCAACCTAAGGCTCAAATACTATGATATTATTTCCCCTTGAGGAGATGACATCCCTTGCATTATTTCCTCATCAATTATAACAATTTCATCATCTAACTCCTCTGCAGGGTAGTCAACCAAACCAGAAGCTTCAACCTTTTGCTTCTTTATTGATGGGCATGGCTCCCTTGGAGGGGATGATTCTCTAATTGGAGAATCCAATTCAATTATTTCAGGGGAAAAAGAATGCTGCAGTGATAGTGGAGGTAGTTTCTACAGTGGTGAATGCACTTTTGACTCCCTAGATTGTGCAGGAGTAGTGATTGTTTGCTGCTTCCTTCTTCTGCCTTTCCTCCTTGAATATATGTGCACCTTCTTGGAAGGATGCACAACTGAATCTCCCTCCATCATAGGGGCCTTCCCCTTATCTTGCACAACTTTTATCTCCTTTAAGCTTGCCACTACTTTGTCAAAATTTTGTATCACAACTTCAATCTTTAAAATTGGGTCACTAATATCTGGAAAAGCTTTAAAATCGGGCTCCTTAACCTTAATTTCTCTTTCCAATTTCACAAAAACACCCCACTTCTTCATTCTATCAATTTGGACATTAGGATAAAAAATATTTCTAATGAGGTCATCAGGCATAGTGTGGGTGTGAACATATTGACCTCCCCTATTTCTCTTCATTAACCAAACTATGAATCCCTCAGGGTCATATGTCCTGTATGCCCAGATATTCATATTGTAATGATTGAGATAGTCATCCAAAATGTTTCTCCATCCATATGTAATCATGAAAAAATCAGAAAACACAATGTATGTAGGGAAGAAAGTTCCCTTTTGCTTCTCATTCAGGAAGAAATCATTTACATTCCCTAGCTGCCACATCACCTCCAAAACACAATCCTTAGAGGCAGTTCCCTAGGGAGTATGTGGGGTGTCAATTGTGTTCCAAATACCCTTAGAACTATACAATTGTTATAAGGGATTACATCCCCCTAGTTGTGAGCAATATTCAAATAAGGCCTCCTTTTAGCTGGCCTCAATAAATCATGTAACTCCTTGGGGATCCTAGGTACATCCACCATTAGAGCCAGTATCAATCTGGTGCCAAAAATATTTGTAGCAGTCACATAGTTAGTCTTTTGTTCATTCCTATCCAATATAGGGTCCATGATTGCACCGACATCTCAATACCATCCACAACCCTTTTAAGTTCCATCTCCCGACCAAAATAGTCAACACCTTTGAAAAGAAACATATGCATAAAGAGTGAAAACCACCAACATATCACACCAAGTTTCCTAGCCTTCAAGGCCACCAATCCTTTGTGAATTTCCTTTGCTATATAGGTGGAAAAATCATCTAAGGTATTTATGTTAAGATGTTGGATACTCATAGCCATGTACATATGGGCCATTGGCATGCTAGAGTCAAGATCAAACCCTAGAATTTGGCAGAGGGAGTAAAGGGTCTTTTGAAAATATGGTTGGAAATACTTAATAGGGAGGGGCTCAACATCAGAGGGTTCCAAAGTAATCTTTCTTTTGTTGATTCCATTCCCTATTGATATCAGAAAATTGGTCAACACCGACACCCTAAAGTTGTGTTTTACCCTTTTGTATTCCTCTCTCAACATTTTCTCATCAATATTAACCATGTCACTACTCCAAGTGTTCAAATTGAACACATATGCAACTTCTTCCTTATTAACCCATACCAGATTTTGTCCATCATGAGCTCTAACAACCCTAACCAGAGAGTCATAGTTCACATCAATTTCTTTTAGAAAATCAACATCTATGAACATGTTGGGTACAACTAGTTTACCCATGTCCAACTTCCAGGGGTTGCAAAAAGGGATACCAACATTCCTATTTCCAAACCATCCTTGGAAAAGTTTCCATCTAAAGTATGGTAGGGCAACATCTTTAATTGCACAATAATAATCAGTGACACCAAATTTAGTTCCAGGGTTGAAGTACATATGTTGTCCCTTTGATTTCTCAGAGGTTGAAGATACCAATTGTTCAGTTAAGTATTGTGACAGAGGTATTTTAGCGGTCTTTGACTCAAAAGATTGGCCTTTTGACATAGATGCTTTGACTTTGGGTGCCATAGTAACAAAGTTTGTGCAAACTAGGGTTTACTACTCAGCAAATTGCAAGCTTACAACTAGGGTATAGGTTGATGCAAGGCAATAACAAGACTAAATAGGCTAATCGTTTGAATTGAACGTAAAAAATTAAAAGAAATGCAATGAGACCAAAAACCCTAATGATAGAACGAGCACTTAGAACAAATTTTTAAACAAATGAGAAGCATGATAGAAATTTTACTTACTGGTTTTGCAGACGCTTGAAAACCCTAATTCTTGTCATCGAACGAGCTTGAAAATTTTGGTGAGAACTCCTTAGACATGTTAAATTCTTTAACAATTTGCAATTATAATTTAAAGAAAGTTTTATGGCTTTAAAACATACCAATTGGAAATTTGGTAGCTTTGCATCATATCCGCCATTATGGTTCGCTCGCGCGAACCAAAACAACTGACACGATTCATTTTACCTCAATCTTGAACTTTGAATTTTAACCGTCGATCTTGCAATGAGATGGCCCAACAGACAGATCAAATTTGGTTAAATAAGTTTGAAAATATGACTACAAATGGCTGTCGCCATTTACCAACCGAAAAATTCCATGTGGATTTATCTCTGTCACTCCGCAGGCTCCACCATCTCCACAGGCGTTGAAACTATCTACGTGTCAACCTCCCTAGTTCCCCTCTGGGTTTAAAGTGTGTCCATCTTACGACAATGGGGAGGCAGAGAATGACTGAGATTTGTTTGTCAAAAACCATAGTAACTATTGATTTGAACAACTTTAGTCATTGGTGCCTTCGAGCAGTGGTAGGACCCGCCAAAAGGGTGACCAGGTGTCGCTTGCCTGCTATCCCACCGGATTCTTAATTTGATTAATTTAATCCCACGGGATGGAGGGGAACCAATAGAAAGCAGTCAATGGGACCCTCCAGGTATAACAAAGGATTTTAATAACCATGTGCACTTATTACATGACTTAAAAGGGGCCGCCTGCCTAGATTTATAACATGAACGATATTGAGTGAATATTAAAACTCAAACTTAGGGAAAGAACAAGAATTAAAGAATTTTATGACCCACATAAGACAAGGAAAGATTTATAAGGATTCTACAGGTAGCAACCGGGAACACTAGGCTCAAGGGGTTGGTGAGTAAACAGATGAAAAGGCATAAGATATGACTTAAGAGACTGAGAATGGGTAAAACTCGATCAACTTCAAATTAGATTATTATAATTTAGGTAAAAGGAAAAGCCACCTAGGGTTTTTGAGAGGGTTTAGAACACACATAAGCTCTAGAACATAAGAATGACTAGAACCCTAAGCCTTATGACACTTTCCAAATCAATAGAACACCCATATCAGAAAGAACTAGATTTAAGCATCTTTTGGGATGCTTACTGTAAGCTATTTGATAGTACATATAGGATATTAGGAAATGTTGTAATTTTTCTCTATAATAACAAAAGATGACTCAAATACTTAAGTGTATTTCTTTAATTTTGAATATAATATCGACCTATCTTGCTCTCCAGTATTGTATTCACTATCATTTGACTCAAAATAATCAACAATTATTTATAAGTTATGGATGTTGAAATGTTAGCTTTTGTTCAAGGAATAGATTAATATTCCTTTCAGTTATTTATCAAAGATTGTGTGAATGGAAATGCAATAGGAATTTATATATAGTGTGATAAGTTTTGTTCTTTAAAAATGATGCAGAATCACATATCAAATTCAATACCATGGAATACAATATAAAATATAAAATATCACAATTTCATGGAATACAATATAAAATATCAACTATAGTTTGGAGTATGATTCATGAACTGCAATGATTCACAATTTCATGGAATACAATATAAAATACCATCAACTATAGTTTGGAAAATGATTCGTGAAGTGTAGTATAAATACCTAAAATCTGCTAATTCACTTCCATTTCACAAATGGAGTTAGGGTCTTCAAACTGACATTCAACTTGAGATAAAGTAAAAGAGTCATCTTGATTCTGAGTCCGCTCTTCATTTTCTTAGGTTTGCGTCTCAAATTCAACATTCATTGTGTCATTGTCATTTGTCCCTTTGCTAGTCCTAATGTCACCAATACTAGTGTTTGGAATTGGAGTGTTGCACAACCCTCTTCTTTCGCATGTAGACCTCTAGATTGTGAGTGCCCTTTCAAAAGGAAAATGTTTGACATTATACATAGTTCCTTTCATCCTCAAGCAATTTTCAAAAATCTTGTCTAGTTTGTTTCTTAACTTTGATTTCAAAAATTCCAATGAACTGAAAACTCTCTCATCCTCCACTAACCCCAATATCATTGTTTGACATAAATCAACAAGTTTGATAGAAAGGAAAAATTAGTCGTATAATGGAAATCAAAGGAAGAATGTCTTCATGTTAAGTATGTCGCGAAATATGAAGAGCATAAGCAAAGAATATCAACTTCAAGTTTAGGTTTTCGCTGACTTGCTATTCATTAATGTAGGAATTCCTGTGTTGTAAGTTTGTAACTTTCCTACTATCAACTTCAAGATTCCAAGTCCAACTTCCAAATCGAGAACTGAACAAAATGTGTAAGAATAAATGAAAATTTTGATTGTATTTATATCAATCCATATTTGGCGAATTTCACAAGATTTTTAAATGGTATATTAAAAATTTGATGAATCCTGCATGCTTATACAATGATACGTAATTTTCAAGGTGATTATGGCCCTACGATTAGCATGGAGGTGTCACGAAAATTGGAAAAATGTGTCCTCAAATGTAATTATTTTTTAATGTTATTGGTGAAATGGGTCCTCATAAGCAACTATTTGTAAATTTTAATTGGCGAAATGGGTCGTGATGCAATGTTGCTTTAATAGTATTGGCGAATATGTAGGTGTTTTATTACATGCTTCCCATATTCTAGGTGAAAATATTAATCGGTCCATTTGAAATGTGTAGTTTGTTATGGAGAATTTGTTGCTTAAATATGCCTCATAAAAAAATTGATGGTGAATGGACATGCATTGGACTGATAATTCATAAAATCCGGGCTATTTGGACACCTTGTTGGGTGCAATTAATTCACCAATTTTGAATTGGCTGATTTCTAAAATTCACCAATTGGCGAAGATTTTCCACTAAAGTTTGTCCTGGTCATCTTGTTGTAGGAATTTTTAGATGACAAGTTCATTAGAGAGATAGAGGTGGATAATTTTTTTGGAAATAATTTTGAGATTTGGAAGCTGAAGATGGAGGATCTGTTGATAGATCGAGATCTGTGGGATATTGTTGATGAAAAAGTTTCAAGGTCTGCAGATCCTAATTTGGCTACTCAATATGATGTTATGGACCATAAAGCCAAGGGTCTAATCAAATTATGCCCGACAGACTCTGTTTTAATCAATTTCCATGAGGAGACCTCTGCACAAAAACTATGGAAGAAGCTTGGTGCGATGTATCAAGCCAAATCTTTAGTGAACAATTTTTTCTTAAGGAAGAAATTATATTATTTGAGAATGGAAGAGGGTGGACGAATTAAAAACCACCTAGAAGCATTCAATATGTTGGAGGTTCAATTGGAATTAATTGGTCTCAAAATGGATGAAGAGGAGAAATGTTAGATATTGCTTAATTTTTTTCCTGATTCATGAGATTCTCTTGTTATGGTTGTTGGGAGTACTTCTGCTATATTGAAGATTGAAGATGTGGTGGGTTCTTTGCTTTCTAAAGAGATGAGGAGGAAGGTAGCCATCAATGTCAAGGAGGCCTTAAATTTTCATGGAAGAGCTAAGGAAAAAGGAAAGAAGAATGAGAAGCGTGGCAAATCCAAGTCCAAGGGGAGATCTAAGTCTCCTGGAAAGTTCAATATTATTTGCTGGAACTACGCCAAGCTTGGACATGTTTGTAAGGACTGCAAAGAAGAAAAGAAGAAGAAAAATAATAAATTTGATTCTGATTTTGAGTTTGAGAAGGAAGATGGTGACATTCATTGCAACTTTGGAAACTCATGCAGGTAATGATGCATGGTTAATTGACTTAGGTGTGTCTTTCCATATGAATTTTAATAGAGATTGGTTTTCTAAATATGAAGAATTTGATGGAGCTAAGGTGTACTTGGGTGATGATTCTCATTTAAATATTGTTGGCCATGGTAAAGGTAAAATCATGTTTCTTGATGGTAGAATAAAAATGATTAATGGTGTGTTGCATATCCTTGGATTAGCACAAATTTTTTTATCTGTGAGCAAACTAATAGATACAAGTGTGTAGGTAGTATTTTTTGATTCAGGATGCAAGATGTTTAGAGGTGCTATGGTGATTGCTAGAGGTGTCAAATATGACACATTGTATAAGATTGATGCATGCACTATTGAGTGAAATAATACTTCTGTGAAAAGCATGTTTGTAGAAGAGGTGAGGGTTTCATCTCCAACAGATGGTCATGGCTTTTGGGTACCCAAGGGCGCTATGTCTTTTGAATCAAAGTTACTTGCAAAGAAAAATATGCTATGGCACTAGAGACTTGGCCACATTGGAGAAAAGGGTCTAAGGAACTTGAAAAATAAAAACCTTGTTGAAGGTTTGTCTAATTGTAATCTTGAATTTAATTTATGTGAGCATTGCATTTATGGAAAACAAAACCGCGTTCAGTTTTACTCAAGTTCTCATAAATCTTGTGGTGTATTAGATCTTATTCATTCTGATGTGTTTGGTCCTGTAGATGTTCCTTCAATTGGAAAATCCACATATTATGTTTCATTTATTAATGATTACAGTAGGACATGGGTATACTTTCTAAAGAGTAAATATGAAGTTTTTAGTTGATTTAAAGAATTTAAAGCTATCAGATTTTGTGGAGAAAGTGAATAGTTTGCTTTACATTATGAGATATATTTATACATGAAGGAAAAAAATAACCGTGTATGCACAGGTTCAAAAAATAGCTAAAATAAGCTATCAAACAATAAAAAAGCCAAACCAAGCCAAACCAAATAACAACAAGCAAAAAAACAAACACTAGATAGGATAAACCATACAGGTAGTGATGGAATATCCAACATTCCACCCTTATTACATCACTATTTTAAAGTACTAATCAGAGAATCTTGAAAAGATTCAAACTTTATGCATGCAAGAGGCTTGGTGAAGATATCAACATGTTGTTCCTGTGTAGAGCATAATTAAAGTTGAATATTTTTTTAATGAATGCGTTCTCGTATGAAGTGACAATCAAATTCAATATGCTTGTTTCATTCATGAAACACTAGATTGTGAACAAAATTGAGAACACTTTGATTGTCACAATAGAGGATAGTAGGTTAGTTTTGTGGTACCCCCAATCCTTCTAATATGCGACGTAGCCATACTACGTCACAAATTGTTGCACTTGCTACACGATATTCTGCTTCTATTGAGGAATGAGCAATTGTGGCTTATTTCATACTTCCCCAAGAAATAGGACATGAACCCAAGAAGAAAACAAACCCAGATGTGGATTTCCTATCATCAACAAAACCTACATAATTTTCATCTCTATACCCTGTCAAGAAGAACTGATCATTCCTTTTATATTCCAAACCATGATTCACTGTACCTTGGATGTACCTTAGTAACTGTTTTGCTGCTTTCCAATGACACATTTTTTATTCTTGCATAAATCTTGATAGATAATTAACAAAAAAACTAATATCTAGTCTGGTATAAGTCAAGTAAATGAAACCTCCAATCATTTGCTGATAAAGAGTTGCATTCACCTGAGGAGATGAATCAAAAAATAGATAACTGTAAACTTGATTCCATAGGTGTAGACATGGGTTTGGAATCCATCATTCTAAACTTCTCGAGCAATGTCTTGGTGTATTTTATTTGAGATACAAATATATGGTGATTTGTCTTCCATACATCTAAACCAAGGCAGTAGTGAAGTAGCCTAAGATATTTCATATCAAAGGCCTTCTTAAGATCAGTCTTGGCTATCTCAACCATTGATTTTGAGCTATTTGTGATAGCTAAGTCATCAACATATACATTAATGATTACAATATCCCCCCCTTGATCCTTGAGGTAGAAATTTGGATCATATGGATGCCTAGTAAAACCATGTTTTAGCAAGTGTTCATCAATTTTAATATACCAAGCTCTAGGAGCTTGTTTGAGACCATATAGGGATTTAATGAGTTTGCATACCTTTTCTTCTTTACCAGGTGCTATGTATCCCTCTGGTTGGGTCATATAGACCTCTTCCTTAAGGTCTCCATTAATAAATTCACTTTTTACATTCATTTGATACAATTTCCATCCAAATTGGGCAGCTAAAGTAAAAAGCATTCTAATGGTTTTAATTTTTGTTGTGGGAGCAAATATTTCCTCATAGTCAATCCCTTCTTTTTGGGCATAACCTTTAGCTACAAGTCTATCCTTATATTTATCTATACTACGATATGCTTTATACTTAATTTTAAATATCCATTTACATCCAATTGCTTTCTTACTAGGTGGTAGATCAACAAACTCCCAAGTGTTATTTTTCATCAGAGATTGATACTCTGCATCCATAGCCTCTTTCCAAGGCTTTGATTCTAGTGCTTCTTGAACATTAGATGGCTCAAAATTATCAACAATTAAACTAATTAATGCTAGATTTACCTCATTGCGAGCCATGCTACGAGTCCTTAGACTTGAAGTTGAAGTGTTTGGGACTCCATCTAGCTTTGCATCATGAATGGTACTATTATACCTCTTAGGTCTTGTGGAATTTGTGGGTGTTGAATTAGATTGACTATCAACATTCCCATCATTTTCCCCATCCATGTTGAATATAGGAGCACTATCTATAGCACGTGATGATGTGGGAGGAGAACTTGACTCAATCTACTCATCAAAAATTACATCTCTACTAATGTATATCTTCTTTGTATGAGAATCCATAAGGCGATATGCCTTAGATTCATTACTATATCCAAGAAGAATACATTGAATTGATTTTCATCTAGCTTCTTCCTTTTTTGTTTAGGAATGTGCATATAGGTAGTGCATCCAAATACACGAAGATGAGAGATAGAAGGCTTTACCCCTATCCATGATTCTTTTGGTGTGATACCTACAAGGGTCTTGGTTGGTGCATGATTTAAAAGATAAAATGTTGTGTGCACAACTTCAACCCAATATGCATGTCCTAGTTGAGAATCTTTCAACATACTTTGGGCCATTTCCATGATGATGCAATTTCTTCGTTCAACAACTCCATTTTGCTAAGGTGTGTATGTTGTAGTTAGTTGACACCAAATTCCATTTTCCTTCAAATAGGTAGAGAATTCTATGCTGGTGTATTCCTCCCCTTGATCTGAGCGGAGGACACAAATATGATGATTTGTATCTTTCTCCACAAGAGTGTGAAACTCTTCGAAATAGGAAAAGGCTTCATCTTTACTCTACAAGAAATATACCCACATTTTTCTTGTGTGATCATCAACAAAAAGTTGAAAGTATTTGGATCCATTGTGAGTAGGTGCCATGGGCCCACACAGATCGGTATGCATCAGCTGCAAATGTCAGTTTGCACGATCCTCACTAGGATAGAAGGGTGATCTATGTTGTTTTCTAGCAAGACAACTAGAACAAATGACACTCGACTTCTCAAGTGAGGGAAGCTCTTTGACCATGCTTTTCTTGCTAAGTGTAAGCAAGTAACTAGTGCTTAAATGACCAAATATACGATGCCATAGCATAGCAAGATCACTATCCTTAGTCACTAACAATTTTTTTTCTCTCAAGGGGGAAATATATTGGCATGTTTTCTCTCGCTAGGTAGTAGTGGGGTAGGATTTTAAATAAAATTTTTTTTTGGCTTTGATTGAGATCGTTTATTCTTTGAACCAACACAACAAGTGCATTGCTTCAAAGAGGGGCAAAATGTAGACACATAAAATATATCAATTGACATTATGTAGCTGATCCCGACTACTAACATCGTTTCATCCTGAATCATCCCTCGGTCTAACCATTTAATCAAATCCCCTTATCTGATTAAATTCATCAATATTTCTCTCTTAATTATATAAATCATTTTATCTAATTAAGTCTCTCTTTTGTTAATTAAATCAATCAATCTGATCTAATTATCCTATTTAATTAAATAATTAATTTTATTTGATTAAATCTCTAAAGTCTATCTATTTAAATTAAATAAATTAAAACCTTATTTAATTTAATCTAACATCATCTCTTTTAATTAAATAAATCAAAATCTTATTTAATTAATCTCTTATCACATTCTTCTCATTATTTCATTTAAATAAATCCTCAAATCTAAGTCAAATAAGTCACACCACCTAATCTCCTATTAAATTAATTAATCTTTATAATTTAGATCTAATTCATGTCCCATCCTCTAGCTTTTCCCACTTGCACATGAAAATAGATTTAATGATTTATTAAATCTCTATTTTCTCAACAAGGCATCTTTTGGAATATTCCTCCAAGTTTGAATTCAAATTCCGTTGACATGTACATCCAACAAGGCATTTACTCCATCTTACATGTCCTTTACCTTGAGCCAAGTGGCATTTATTGCATTTTCCATTCCCTTTTGCAAGTCATTTCAACAAATTTGAAATTCAAAATATGCATTTATTGGCACAATCCTCAAAACTTGCACATCCTCCATCCACTCATAGATTGACAAGTGGCATCTTGCCATTGGATGAATGTTAGTCCCACATTGCTCAAATTTGGACATTCATCCATCTTGGCATTCTATAAATAAAGATCTCATATCCTCATTTTATCATCCACAAATTATGATAAGTTACCATGCTCAAATATCTATCAAATTCCATCCATCAATATTGAATCTTAGCTAGGTTATGCAGGTTTTTAGCTTGGAGCACTCAATCATCATCAACACATATCAATCTTACATCATAGGAATTGGGAAAGGGATAATTTTCACATCAAATTGGCACCAATTCCCCCATGGGATCATGAGTTTGCAAATTTAAATTAGGATTCAATCTATTTTGTTGTTCTCATTGTGTTCTTCATTGTTTATTTTCGTAATTTGAGTTTTGTAAATTGATATCATGGGGAATCCTTGTTCTTGCTTGCAATCTCTAACTTAATGTGTTTGTTCTCATTGTTTTGTAGGTATTAGGATTGGGGTTCACACATGGGGACCTCATCCATGCTCCAAATCAAGAGCTTCATCCTATCATCACACCATGGCCCTTTTCGTAGTGGGGACTAGATCTTGTTGGAAAAATCACACTCACTTCATCTAACGGCCACAAATTCATCATAACCGCAACAAAGTACTTTACTAAGTGGGTGGAAGCCATACCCATGACGCATATAACTGGAAAGTAGATTTCGAAGTTCATCCTGAACCATCTCATTTGACGATATGGTGTTCCACAAGCCATTATCTCAGATAATGGGACACCATTCAAGAATCAAGAGGTTCATGACTTATGCAAAAAAATCAAAATCCAACATCGCTTCTCCACCCCATACTACCCCCAAGGCAATGGACAAGCAGAAGCTACAAACAAAACCATTATGAAAATCCTCAAGAAAACAGTCAATGACGTAGGTCGTGACTGGAATTTGCAGCTTAATCCTACCCTCTGGGCCTATCAAACCAGCATCCACACACCCATTGGTGCCACCCCTTTCTCCTTGGTCTATGGATTAGAAGCAGTACTCCCCATCGAGATCGAGATCCCATCACTCAGGATATCACTGCAAAACCTTATCACAGATGAAGAGTACCGAGTGTGAAGATTGAATGAGATGGAGCTACTGGATGAGCGATGTATAGGTGCTTTGAATCATTTGCAAGTCTATCAGAATAGACTCAAAAGGAGCTATAATAAGAAAATCAAAAGCAGGACTTTCCAAGTCGGAGAACTGGTATTAAAGGAGAATCAAAAAAATGTCCCAAACCCAAGCAACAAAGGAAAATTTGAACCTAATTGGTTGGGACCATTCATTATCACAACAAGTTACAAGTCAGGGGCATATCAGTTATCAACACCAAGGGGAACCTCTGAAGAGCCCATGAATAACTCTCACCTCAAAATTTTTTATGCCTAAATCTTTCAAGGTATAGAACCAAAAATCCAAAAAATTAGAAAATGTCCTAAAAAAATGGTTACCTTGGTGAAAACCTGGCAAACAGGCGTCTTGGTAACAACAAAAAAATAAAAAAAGAAAAAAATCTAAAAAAATCAGAAAAAGGATTGGAAATAGTAAAGAGAAAAAATCGTCCTCTAGTGAAAATCACTTCAGTGGCACTTTGGGCAAATACCTTGGTGAAAACCTGGCAAACAGGTGCCTTGTGTAAATAAGCACTTTCCATCCACTAGGATCTTTATGGCTTGTTCAACATCATCCATCCATCACGCTTTCATCATCCATCGCATTCCATATCTCCATCCATCACTCATCCACCCACATCCGCACCATAGCTTGGTCCTGTTTTCGTATCATGATCCCTCCTAGTACTACTCGACCCATCCTCAAGGTCAGTTTGTCCTGCCTTTATCAGAGTAGTCCATTGCACCACACTGGGGGCATTTTCTCATCGGATCAAATTCGTGTATATCCTTAAAGTCCTAAAATCAGAAAATCCAAAACATCAAAACATCAGAAAATCTAAAAACATCAAAACATATCAAAATCCAAAAAAACATGTCAAAAGTAAGTCAAAAATCCTAAAACAAAGTCGTCTTTTCGAACTACATCATCTCTGAGCTTGAACATAGGCAAGGTTGATCTTTGATCATCCCCCGAGACATTTAGGTCAGTCCTTTAGGAGTCCTTCATAATAAACTGACATATCATCATGTATATCGTCATGTGTAAATCAGTCAACTTGTCAGTTGAACTATGTGGTCTTTGTGTGTATAACGTAGGCAAGGCTAATCTGTTGATCAGCCCCCGAGGCCCCTAGGATAGGTCTTTAGGTTAGTCTCGTGGTCAAAATCTTAGAAAACCCCAAAACATTCAAAAATCAAAACATTTGCAAAATCTCAAAAATACCAAAAACAGCCTCAAAACATCTCAAAAAGATCAAAAACATCCAAATATTCAAAAAAATCCATCCGTTTCATCTCGCGTGCACCCGCAATAACATCATTCATAATTAATGATCGTCATCCTCAATATTTGGTAAGATAATAAAAAACAAGTCCAGTAGATGAAAAGTAAAAACTCAAAACGTCAAGTCTTAGGTCTAAGTCAGTACGTAAGCAAGTTGGTCAACTCTTTGTGTCGATAACTCATCATCCAATTGGTCCCATATCAATCATCATTTAGAATGCTTTGGATAAACGAAATGATGTGCCGCCATCCACTAACATGTCCTAGGATGAATCCTTCCTACAATGGGCATTATCTTTTGGCAATAGTTTCGGTTCTTATCCTTAGAAAACACATCCCTTTTTGGTTAGCGGTATTGAAGAACATTAGCTTGTTTGTTTACTTTGTCTTTATCCTTTTGACTTATCTTATTGCGCTCATTCTAAGGACTTCTTGATGATATCCAAACAAGAGGATTTAGAGAAATAGGAATGAGGAAATGATCATTATCTTTTGTCTGTTGTGCTTGTTGGACATTCTTGTAATATAACCTTGGTGAATACTTGCTTTGTCAGGTATGTATGGAGGAGGTTTTGGGCAACTTGTTGACTATTGCATTGATAGGTTATACCTTTCCATGTTTTGGTTCGAGGTGTTTGAAACTTCTAAAGTGCATCCTAGCAAGGTTTTTGTATGTCAGGTGTGAACAAAAATACTCCTATCTGCTTGTCAAGTCAAAGTCCATCACACTAGGTACCACACCATCCTGGTTTTCTATACCTTGATGCATCGTACCACGTGTGTTATCAAACATAAGGAAATTGGCCCTTTGAAAATCCTAATTCCCCAGCAAGAAATCATCATCATCATCATTTGCATTTTCATCATCTTCTGTCTTGTTGAAATGACTTCTCCTCTTTCATCCCTTCTTGCTCATTGCGCTAACAAGGTACTATGAAAGTTCGTCATTATCGTCATTGATCCTGCATCCACAAATCATTAACATATTGCATAAACATATCATATAGAAAACATATGCATTGCATTTCCATCATCATATAGACATGTTATTATAAGCATTTTTTATAAGCATAAGCACATCCATTTCCATTACATTGCATAACATTGCATTTATCACATAAATCATCGCATAACATTCATTTGCATTTCATAACCATTTCACATTACCACCTACTGCATAATCATACATAATAGGCACATAAGCATTATAAACTAATCCATTGCATACATACTCTCACACATTACATTCATATTACATTACGCATCATCATACCACTTTGCATGAACATATCATTGCATCATATTAAATGCATCACATACATTACATTATCATTTAATATGTTAGGATAATAATATTTGTTATTCTAAGTATCTTAAAAAACCATCTCATTTGCATTACATAAAACCATCTCATTTGCATCATATCAGGACCATCGCATTCACATTACATCATCCATTCCATCTCATAAATAACATCATAAATCATTCATTGCATAAATCATTATACATCATTATAAGCATAAATAGGAACATACAAAATTCATTACATACAAAGTGTACATCCATCCATAATTCGTTCATATATAAGCATAATTCACATAAAATTTCACGTATATACCATATCATTTTGCATATTACATTGCATATCACATATCACATCACCATTTGCATCAACATAAATAGATCATCATATAGACGACATCATTGCACATCATATAAATACATCTCCATATCATAAGTTAACATAATATAGATCTGTTAGTCATAATCATTACATAATGCATACATCATATAACATCATAAACATCATTGCACACCATATAGAAATAAAATCATCCATGCATAAATAAATGGTACACATCGCATTGCATCAAAATCATCATCATATCATATATATCATCAAAAAAACTATCATAGTACAAGAATAATCGGATAATTGTACATGTATGTCAATCAGTATAAAAAGGCCCATCGGGCTATCAAAAAGGAGCCCATAAAGCACAAAAAGTATCATATCATCTCGATCAAGGTTTTTCCCCATGTATGCTGCCCTCGCCCCTATCACCGTGACCCTCTGCTGGTTTGTGGTTGGTCCGCTATGAGTACTCTGGGACCCGTGCTCCTCTGGGTATGGCCTCATGATAATGCCTCCAATAGTACTCGACCTCTTAGACGACATCCCTATAAGACTGAATGGACATTGTACCCTGGGAGGAGGAGGATGCCATGCTCTCTAGTTGCTATTTCTGGCCTAGCTTTGTGGCTGCCTGTAAATCTGTGGCCTGTCTCTACTGCATGGCCTGATCCCTCTCAGCTCTGAGCTGACCTATCTCCATCCTAGCCTGATCTCTCTCGGCTGTCACGATTTGGACCTGAGCTCGTAACTACGCAATCAACAAATCTCAAGGATCCACATGCCTTGTTGGCTACACTACTAGCTATGCTCGTGGCTGTACCTGAGGCTGATCCTCGCCCCCAACCCGTGGTGGTACACCTGGCAGAACTTGCTGTTGATCTGACATCGGTACATCTACCTGACCTGGCTAAACTGGAGGCCCAGCTGGCTGTTCCTGTCGAGCACCATCCCTCCGCCCTCATCCTCCCCTCTGCCTCTCACCCTTTGTCGATCAGGGTCTACACCTGGAATAGTCAAACGAAGTGGAGGTCAGAACCAATCCCTGTATGCCTATGTCGTGCCTGGATCTATAGGCCCCTGATTATAGGCCCATGGCCGAGCTACTAACTGCCTAAAATTGTCAATAGCCTCCGAGGCAGGAATATACCACCCCCATGAAACCTGTGTCATGTTGCGGGCGAAGACGGCCACATAGTCATCATCTGGCCAATCCTGTGGCTCACCAAGCTGATGCTACGTGTGCCTGGGAAGGTACCTCTCAATCATTGTGTGCTCCTGCCCCTGCATGTATCGGTCCTGGTGGGCAAAGAACAACTGCTCTGCATCGCCAACCCATCCGGGCTGACCAAGGTATGGTCGCCATGTGAACACCTGCATCTCGTCGAGGACCCTCCTCCAGTAGGGGATCCTGTGCTCACATGTGTGTGTAAAGGACACACCGCCTCTGTAGCGCCACACGAGGGGATCGTCTGGCACCATCAGAACTGGAACAATGCGTGGACGTAGAACAATAATGTGCTCCCATGCCCAGACGTGAAGAAGTGTAACGCCTACTCCGAGCGCTCTGCCATCCATGTAAACATACTCGTGCATATCTCTGTACAGAGAGGCAAGAAGAACAAGCCCCCATGCAAAATGAACTGGCCTATTGCAAACCATCCACTCCTAGAAATGTCCCCAATCGGGATTGAAGTATCGACCTCATTTGTCTAGGGCAACAAGACTCGAGATAACTGCTGCAACAACCAGGCAGAAAGGAGGTTCCAGGGTCCTGTGTCGCTCTAGCTCGATCTGTCCCTCGCATATAATGACATCCTTTGTGGCGAGGACCCTGTGGCAGACATTACGCCCCCCCTCCATATCAAAAATGACCCATTGGCTATGAATCAGAAATCGCAAAATGTGCCAAACGTCCTTCAAGGTGATGGTGGCCTCGTCGGTGGGAAGGTGAAACGAAGAGGTCTCGCTGTGCCATCTCTCAGCCAGCATTGATAACATCCCTAGGTGAGTACGGATGGGCGCTGCGTAAGCGATATACCACAACCCCATATCTCAAAGTCGATCCTAATCTCTGTCACTGAGATCCTGCAAGTAACCGAACAAATCTCGCGACCTGTGCTCTCGAGAGTAGAGCTCCCTCCCCATGTCTTGCATCAAGGAAGGTCACCATGTTAATTTTTTTGAAAAATTCTTCACTTGGCGTGCAAGAAACCACTCCAGCGTCAGAATCCATGAAGGTGTCGTAGTTTGATTCTTTTCAAACTCTGATGCTAGGGCACAAAAATCCGAAATGACACCGCTGCGGTGCACTTTCCCTCCTAGCGGCGCACTTTGAGCAAATAAGACACCGCCATGTTGCACTTTGCAAATCACCTTGCCAGCCACGAGCTTAGCGTCTGAGTTTTCAAACTCCAAATTCCACTGCCGCGCCGCAATATCACATCGAGCGGCGTAGTTTGATTTCTGAGCGGCGCTATATAGCGGCGCTGTAGAATGAATGACTTTGAAAGCATTAAATAAGCACAAAAAACGAGAAACAAAGCTCAGGAAAGGATCACTTACTGGGGCCCCAATGCCAGGTGGCTACTAGTACGTCCGAACTTGATCATATATGTGTAGGGGAAGCTATCGTTGTGCCATATCGTCAGGAGGCCAGAGCTCAAATCTCAAGGTTGCTAATGGATGTGTGTGAAAATGAATTGAAAGTGACCCCTTGGGCCCCTTTTAAGCTCAAAAATTAGGGTTTTTTCACCCTAATTGGCTGTCCTGCTAGGGTTTTAGACCCTTGAAGCTGTTTTTGTCTAGTTGAGGCCTATTTTACATCGTTTTATTGCGTTTAGACATGTTTTTGGTCTCTTGGAGCCTTTTCAGACCTGTCGGGCACTTTGTCCTATTTTTTCACGAGATCACCCAAAAATTAAAATTTTCGTCCAATCTCTCAAGGGGGAAATATATTGGCATGTTTTCTCTCGCCAGGCAGCAATGGGGTAGGATTTTAAATAACAATTTTTTTTGGCTTTGATCGAGATTGTTTATTCTTTGAACCAATGCAACAAGTGCATTGCTTGAAAGAGGGGAAAAATGTAGACACGTAAAATATACTGATTGACATTGTGCAGCTAATCCCGACTACTAACATCGTTTCATCCTGAATCATCCCTCGGTCTAACCATTTAATCAAATCCCCTTATCTGATTAAATTCATCAATATTCCTCTCTTAATTATATAAATCATTTTATCTAATTTAAGTCTCTCTCTTTTGTTAATTAAATCAATCAATTTGATCTAATTATCCTATTTAATTAAATAATTAATTTTATCTGATTAAATCTCTAAAGTCTATCTATTTAAATTAAATAAATTAAAACCTTATTTAATTTAATCTAACATCATCTCTTTTAATTAAATAAATCAAAATCTTTATTTAATTAATCTCTTATCACATTCTTCTCATTATTTGATTTAAATAAATCCTCAAATCTAAGTCAAATAAGTCACATCACCTAATCTCCTATTAAATTAATTAATCTTTGATTAATTTAATTCTAATTCATGTCCCATCCTCTAGCTTTTCCCACTTGCACATGAAAATAGATTTAATTGATTTATTAAATCCTCTATTTTCCTCAACAAGGCATCTTTTGGAATATTCCTCCAAGTTTGAATTCAAATTCTAAGTTGACATGTACATCCAACAAGGCATTTACTCCATCTTACATGTCCTTTACCTTGAGCCAAGTGGCATTTATTGCATTTTCCATTCCCTTTTGCAAGTCATTTCAACAAATTTGAAATTCAAAAATATGCATTTATTGGCACAATCCTCAAAAATTGCACATCCTCCATCCAATCATAGATTGACAAGTGGCATCTTGCCATTGGATGAATGTTAGTCCCACATTGCTCAAATTTGGAAATTCATCCATCTTGGCATTCTATAAATAAAGATCTCATATCCTCATTTTATCATCCACAAATTATGCAAAGTTACCATGCTCAAATATCTATCAAATTCCATCCATCAATATTGAATCTTAGCTAGGTTATACAGGTTTTTAGCTTGGAGCACTCAATCTTTATCAACAAAGTGGATCATTCATCAATCATCATCAACACATATCAATCTTGCATCATAGGAATTGGGAATGGGCTAATTTTCATATCAAATTGGCACCAATTCCCCCATGGGATCATGAGTTTGCAAATTTAAATTAGGATTCAATCTATTTTGTTGTTCTCATTATGTTCTTCATTTTTTATTTTCCTAATTTGAGTTTTGTAAATGGATTTCATGGGGAATCCTTGTTCTTGCTTGCAATCTCTAACTTAATGTGTTTGTTCTCATTGTTTTGTAGGTATTAGGATTGGGGTTCACACAGGTTGATCGTTACCCATGCAAACACCATTAAATTTTTAATTACATGCTTCCTCAAATCAGAATATGACTTCCAAATCACACACCATGCTTCATCACTATCTAGAATATTCCTCTACCATCTTGAAATCCATCAAACTCCTTTGCAACAATTCACACCTTCAAAATGTACATAGCTTGTACACTCAGAATATACTGCCAAACAAAACTCTAAAATCCATCTTTTGAAGCACCAAACCATGAATCCTCTTGAAATAGGTAAGAGATCAACACTATCAACATACCTTCAAAGTTGGAAGACTTGAAGAGCAAGTACTGAGAAACATAGAGCAAAAAAATTTCTCCCCAGACACCTCTGTAAGAAACATTGTGAAACTGGTTCACACACTAGTGAACATAACTTTCTTTGACCATCAATTCAAAAGCCAAAATTATGGATATAGAAACTCTAAACACCTCTATCCAACATATCCAAACCAAAAAGGAAGATCTTTAGCCTAGAAGAAATGCAAAGCAAAACCAAAAAAACAGAATACTTCTACAACACCCTGTTAACTTATTTTATCAATTTTCTCAATATCCTCAACATATTTATCACTACCACAATAATCAACAAAAGCTTATCAAAGTGACACCAGAGGTTAACAACAGTAACTTAATTGATGACAACATAATGCAACTAATCAAAGAAAAAATCTATCTCAACCACTGCACAACTGTCAACAATGACAACACAAGCTTGTTGACATCAATGAAAACACCTTCATGCCTACAACAATCTCCCCCTTTGCCATTGATGGCAACACAAGATGTGAAAAACCATCAAAGACAACATACACAACATTCTTGTACTCTCTCTATCTCTCCTCCTTTCAAAATTTTCAAATGACTTCTCTCTCTCCTTTTGTATAAACAAAATTTTTCATATGACTTCTCTCTCCCCCTTTGACATCAATGACAAAGGATAAAATATTTTTCATTTTTCTCCCCCTTTGAAATAGAACCAAGATAGTTGCAACTTATCTGAATACTCCCACTTAGAAGTATACACCAATCAACCATAAAATCCTGTATAATGACAAAATATATTTCATATTGCAACAATGTCACTACCTACTCCCCTTGAGAGATAGCCACCAACATTAGTCCAGAAAAAGAATGAATCCATACATCCACCGAACTGATGCATCCCCATATGCATCTAGTTCAAAGAAGGAGGGGAAATAACCCCCAACTTCTCTCGAAGACACTCAAAAGTATCCTTAGGAAGAGCCTTAGTAAATATGTTAGCAATCTGATCCTCTGTAGGTACATATTCAAGCTTCACTTCATTGTCCACAATCTTCTCTCTCAAAAAGTGATACCTAAATGATATATGCTTTGTTATTGAATGCATCACATGATTCTTTGAAATGTTGATTGCATTTGTATTATCACAAAAGATAGAAATATGCTCATTATACACCAATCTGATATCCTTCAATGTTTGTCTCATCCACAATACCTATGCACAGTAAGATAATGCTATAATATACTTAACCTCTGTAGTAGATAAAGAAACAAAATATTATTTGTTACTTAGCCATGATACCAATCTACATCCAAGAAAGAATGCACCACCACTTGTACTTTTCTTATCATCCACACAACCAACCCAATCTGCATATGTGTAACCACTCAATGTGAAATTAGTATCCTTAGGATACCATAAGCCATAATCTAGAGTGCCTTTCAAATATTTGAATATCCTCTTCACTGCTACAACATGTGTCTCTTTAGGTTCTCCTTGAAATCTAGCCACAAGAAAAATTGCATGCATGTTATCCAGTCTAGTAGCATATAGGTATAATAGTCCACCAATCATAGATCTATACATGATCTAATAGGCCTTAGGGGATTCTTCATCCTTACTTAGCTTGCAACCAATAACCATAGGAGTACATAATAGTTTGGAGTCTTCCATTCCAAAATTATTCAACATCTCTTTAACATACTTTGATTGTGAAATAAATATGCCTTTCTTTGTTTGATTGATTTGTAGCACAAGGAAGAAATTCATCTCCCCAAACATAGACATCTCAAAATATTTTTGTATCTCTTCTGCAAACTTCCTGCACATAGCTTCATTGCCTCTAAAAATTATGTCATCAACATACACAACCACTATCAAGATTCGATCTTCCTCAACTTTAAAGTAGAGATTACTATTTGTGATGCCCTTATTGAATCCTTGCTGTATCAAGTATCTGTCCAACCTTGAATACCAAGATTTGGGAGCTTGCTTTAATTCATATAGTTTCTTTTTCAATCTGGAGACCTTATTAGGTTTATTTGACAATTGAAATCCTTTCGGTTGTTCCATGTAAACTTCTTCCAATTCTCCATTCAAGAAAGCATACTTCACATCCATCTAATACACTTTAAAGTCCAAGTATGTGTTGCAAGTTCCAAAAATATTTTGATTGCTTCCATTTTAGCCACCGGGGAAAATGTTTCCTCAAATTCTATTCCTTCAACTTGTGCATAGCCCTTACACACAAGCCTTGCCTTGTTTCTTACCACTTCTCCATTCTCATTCAACTTGTTTCTGAATACCCACTTAGTACCAATAATATTTTTGTTTTTAGGTGTAGGAACAAGTTCCCAAGTCTAATTCTTCTCAATCTACATAAGTTCTTCCATTTCCTTCATCCAATGTTCATCTTTACATAACTTTTAATCACTATTTTAGGTTCAAATTTAGAAAGTAAACATAGATTTACCTCTACTTCAACAACTCTTCTTCTTGTCAATACACCTTTGCTTTTGTCTCCAATGATCTGTTCTTTGGAATGATTTCTTTGTACATACTTAGGGGTCTTTGTTGGAAACAAGCAACACTGAGAGGGGGGGTGAATCAGTGTTGTACAAAAATTAGATTTATTATTCTGATCTTTAACTCACTTAGGCTTTCAACAAAATAAATATGCATGAACAAAAAGCAAAAAATCACAACACCATAACACCAAGATTTTTACGTGGAAAGCCTGTTAAGGGAAAAACCATGGTGGATGGCCAATCCACAATATAATCTGAGTATACCCAAAAGAAAGAGTACAAAATGTGAATGCACTTGCATCCAGGCACACTGCCTAGAGCTCACCGCTCAAAATAGAAAGGCTCACTGCATTACAATGGTTTGGATTAGATCCAAGAGAATGAACTAAAGGAATAACATCTACAAATGATTAATTACAGTTTTAGTTAAGCTCAATAGTTGATCTTCTGTCTTTCTGCTATGTTCTGCACAAACTCACACTACAAAAACCTTGATGCACAAGTGAAACTGTGCATAATCGCTTAATCGACCTTCAGATAATCGTAAACAACCTTCAACACAACTTTTGCACACAAAAAATGATATAACTGATCACTTATATATATCTACAACAAAGGATTTAGTCACTACAAGTCGGCATCTATAAAACTTAAAAAATATTAGTAACTGTTAGCTCAAATCTTGAGTAATATCCAATGCACATCCACAACGGTCGTCCACAACTTAGCTTGGACCCAAAACATAATGATCAAACACAAAAATATTCAAATAAACATTCCTTGAATATCCACAACACATTATATCAACTTAGTCAACCACAAAACACTGATAAACAAAAAGATATCAACCAGATCTCCAAACTTACACATAGCTTGGTATGAGGCACTAAGATTTTTGGATAACATAAGAAATATACTGATAAACCTCCCATGAGGTCCACAACTCAAAATAGTAACATAAAATTTGCATGTGAATCGATGATTGCCAAACTGCCTAATGCTCTATTCTTCTGACTGTTTGCAAACTGATTGCTGATGGGAGCAAATGATGACGTGCAGATCAATCACCGAATAGGGTTTCCATCAATGACAACACCTAAAAGAATTTGCAGTGTCTCTTGCCAACAGTCTTAGGGGTCTTTTTTGGGACTTCTTCCTCTTCATTTTGTATTTTTTCTTTAGCATTTTCTTCTCCTTCTCTGCATGCCGATTCATCTGATTCATACCCATCTATCACCATTGAATTCCTTAAATATTCAACAAAATTGACACTTACACTTTCAACAATATTTCTTAGCCTTTTGTTTTAACATCTATAAGCTTTTATTTTAATAAAATATCCAAATAAGATACCTTCATCAGACCTTGCATCAAACTTTCCTAAATTTTCATCATCTCTTTTGATATACTATTTGCTTCCAAACACTCTAAAGTACTTGACAATAGGAATCCTTCCATACCACAACTCATAGGGAGTCTTTGTGTTGTTAGCTCTTGCTTGAAATATGTTAAGTATGTAAACAACAATATGAATTTCTTCTCTCCAGCAGACTTCCGATAGCTTAGCTTCTTTCATCATAGTCCTTGTAGCTTCTTGAACAATCCTATTTTTCCTTTCAACTACTCCATTTTGCTGAGGAGTCCTAGGGGTAGACAAGTGCCTTTTTATGCCATGATTCTCAAAAAACATGTTAAATTCATTGGAGGTGAACTCTCCACCTCTATCAGACCTCAAACATTTGATCTTGAAATCCATATCATTTTCAACCATAACTTTGAATAAATCTATCTAGAGCTTCAAAATTTTCTCTAAAAAAAGTAACCCATGTCATTCTAGAATAATCATCAATCAAAGGAATGAAATACCTATCACCTTGAAGAATTCTCACTCTTGTAGGTCCACAAAGTTCTGTGTGTACTAATTCCAACAATCTGATAGAAGACTGTTCCTTTCCCTTGAAACTACTTCTAGTTTGTTTTCCAAATTAATAATCTTTACAAACAACATTGATAGGCTTTGTAATCTTCAAAAAATATCTAATTTCTTGAACTGAGTTGATCCTAACCAGGTTATCAAAGTTGATGTGACACATTCTCCTATGCCACAATCCACTATCATTAAACTAATTAATAAAATAGTGACCATCAACACCCTTGAGCTGATAGGTATTTCCATATGTCCTCTTTCCAACAACAATCACAGTTCTAGACCCTTTTCTAATCTTACATCCATCATGATGAAACATAAGATTGTATCCTTTGCTACACATTTGTCCAAAAATCAAGAGGTTATGCCTTAAACCTTTAACACAGTAAACATCTTTAGTGTTATGGTTGCCATCAAAACTGGTTGAACCTATTCCACAAATATTTGCACTTGAGTCATCTTCAAATTTAACAATTCCTCCATCATATTTTTCATGTTTAAAAAACTTACTCTTGTCTCCAGTCATATGATTTGAGAAACCATTGCCAATAATAAAATAGTTCTTATCTTGTCTAACATGAAAAGCAGATACCAAGGTAACTCCAACTTTATCCTTTTTCTTTGAAACACTTTCCTTTACACGGATTTTAGAGTTAGTAGAACCAGGTTCATCTTTTAAAGCTAAGAACAAACATTCATCATCAACATCTCCATAATTAGATTCATGATTAGAAATACTAGCATCCTCTCTAACATAGTAGCTTTTCTTGATCATTTTCCCTTTGTTTTCCTTGTTCTTATTGTTCACAACTCTATTTGGACATCTCAAAGCATAGTGTCCTATATTTCCACAAATGAAACATTTGAAAGGTAATTTACCTTTGTACTTACCAATGCCATTTTTCATTCTTCTTACAAAGTTAGCTTCCACATCATCAATATCATCTCCATCTAAATCTTTAACTTTTTTTGATTTTCTAGTCTTGAAAATAGTCTCCATTTTTGCACCATTCTTCAGACCAATTTTTCTCATTTCAAATGAAGTTAGTGTGCCAAACAATTGATCTCTAGTGTATGTATTAAAATTTGTAACTTCCTTAATAGAAAAAACCTTTTCACTATAAGAATCAGGAAGAGTTATGAGAATTTTCTTTACCACTTTAGGTTCTTTGACTTATGCACCAAGACCTCTCATAGCACTTATCGGTTCATCAACCCTCTGCATGTAGCTTGTAATTGTTTCATCTTCAAACATTCGCAAAGTCTCAAATTATGTCTTCAAATTTTGCAACTTAGCTTGTTTAACCTTATCATCTCCTTCATAAATACTTTCTAGCTTATCCCAAACTTCCTTAGCAATTTTTAGATCCATAACTTTCACTAATTTAGTATGTACAAGACTACTCAAAAGAAAAAACCTTGCCTTACCATCCATTTCATAGGCCTTGATTTCATCACTTGTGCTCGGTCAATTTGGATTTATGCTATATATAGTCTTTATTTCCTTAGCGACATCAAATCCAAGGTAAATTAGATAGCCTTCCATCTTTATTTTCCAGAATGCATAGTCTGTGCCATCAAACATAGGGATCTCCTTCTTGCTTTCCATCCCAGATTTACCTCAAGCATTTAAGCTTTTCTCCAAGGAACCTTTCTTTGATACCAATTATTGAGTGAAAAAGAAAATTGAGGGGGGGTGAATCAGTTGCATCAAATTAAAATATTAAAACCCTCAATAGTAATCAGATCCACATGCATTCATTAAACCCTTAATTTTCTATAATGTTTAAACATGAAAAACAGATAACAAAAACTGAATAGCCAACACCATGCACAAGAGAACACCATATTTACATGGAAAACCCTAGAAGGGAAAAACTATGGTGAGGATTAGCTCACAATATAACTAATTGCAAAATCGGTACAAAGAGGCTCACTGCCAGAATATGATGCATTTTCTAAAAAGGAACACAACCCAAGCTCACTACTAGAATAAAAAGAAGAAAAGAAGATAATATGTTACACAAAGAACACAATCTTGATGCAACAAAAATTCCACCACAACAGCTCCAACAACACTTGCAGTCTTCAAGAGATCAAGATACCTCAGCTCATTGCATTAAGCAATCTTGTGTTATAGCTCACACTGCATTTCACACTTCTACACTTAATTTCACATCACAAAATTCTTGATTCTATTCCATACCTCATCTCACATCAATTCACCTTGCATTTATACCATCTGCAACTTGGAAAACATCTTCAAGTTGGCTACACTCATCTTACTCTTTACAAATTAATCAAAATAGATCAACACTAAGCATTTCTGTGGTGGATAGGAATGAAAGTGGACCAATAAAAAACTTAACTAGGACCCCAATTCACTCTCACATACCATGCTACACTTTCTTTAATTCTTGAACATCTTTGAATGTAGTGTAAACTCCAAGTTGGCTGTTACCCATGTAAACACTATTAAAATTTTAATTACACACTTCCTCAAATAAAAAGATGACTCATGAATCACACATCATGCTTCATCATTATCTAGAATATTCCTCTACCATCCTGAAATCCATCAAACTCCTTCACAACAATTCACACCTTTAGAATGTAGACATCTTGTACACTCAGAATACACTGCCGAACAACGCAACTCTAAAATCCATCTTCTAGATCACCAAACTGCGAATCCTCTTAACACAAAAAAGAGATCAAAACTATCAACATATCTTCAGAATCACAAGACCTAAAGAGAAACTACGGAGAAACACAGAGCAAAAACATTTCTCCCAAACACCTCTATAAGCAACATTGCAAAACCGGTTCACGCATTGGTAAACATAACTTTCTTTGACCATCGATCTAGAAGCCAAAAGTTTAGATATAGAAACTATGAATACATCTATCCGACATATCCAAACCAAACAAACAAATATTCAACCTAAAAGAAATGCGAAGCAAAACCAATTCACACTAGAACACTTCTGCAACACCCTGTTTCCTTATTTTATCAAATTTATCAATAGCCTCGACATCTTTATCACTAGCACAATCATCAACAAAATTTTATCAAAGTGACACAAGAGGTTAGCACCAATAACTTAATTGATGACAACATAATGTAACTAATCAAAACAACAATCTCTCTCAACCACTGCACAACTGTCACCAATGACAACACCTTCATACCTCCAACAATCTTACCCCTATCTTACCCCTATAAGGTAACCCTATTTTATGAGGGAATTGTTATACGATCGTTGATGGTAATGTATGATGAGATTTTGATAGAAATCATGTTGTCTCTGGATCTCTGGTGGTGATACTCCTATGAGAAGCTTGCTCTGCAAGTATATTGTAATCTTTGTGGTTTCTAAATAATATATTGGGCGGCTTTTGGACTATGGGGTTTTTCTCCCGAAAGGGTTTTCCCCATGTAAATCATCATGTTGCAGTATGCATGATATTTATGTTTATTTATATTTAAGTTTCTATAACTATTATAAAGATTTGTAAAGTTTTGCATTATTCTCCTCTCAAGATTAGTGTAGGAAGTTACTTTGCTACCTTAGCTTCCTTACAATTAGGATTTTTCTTGCTTGAATGCTCTTGTAATGTGCTTTCTTTTGAACTCGTTCAATTGGAAGACATGGGTAAGGTGGGTAATCTCTTGCAAAAAATTAAATAAATGCACTAATAGACTTAATTTTCTATTTTTGCATACAAATTTACAAGTTCTTTTTTTTAAAAGAAATTTTTCTTATCAAATTCCAAAAAAGTAATAGTATGAATAGGAACAATAATAAGGGTTAAGATGTATACATGCATTGTAGTTTTATCAATTGATTGAAAATATGTTAATCTCAAGACTTTTGTACCATATTTTTAAAATAATGTCATTACTTTTCTAGTCTCTATCTATCATTTCCAGGTGATTATGAAAAAAATAATTGTTTTAATATCGTGATGATACTTATTGAATATCAATATAATTAAGCTTTGTTTTTATTGACATCTATTTCAATATTTCAAAACATTTTTTTACTTTTTTAAGCGTGTATTTTATGTTCTTTAAAGTTGCATATCCATTGCATGATTTTGTGCTAGAAAATTAAATTATGATCCAACTTTCTCAAGTAGGGTGAGGAAGCCATAATATGTCAACATGTAATGTGTTTCAATTATATGCTGAATGTTTAGGTTATTTCTTATAGGAACTCTAATTTATCTGTTAATCATGCATTAACAATAATTAATTAATCTTTAATTGATTATTACTCTAATTTATTCTCATGCACTTAAGCTAAACTTAGGAGTGCTTTTATTCTATTATTAGTGAGCTATTATTCTAGATCATTCCATCTTATTGCATGAGATATTGACACTTGTCATGATCTAATCCCCTTTATCATTTAGGGTTGATCCTATATAACACTCAACCCTCATTGTATTATGATGCCTCTTCATAACCTTTTGATAATCTTTGAGTACTCTTGATCTCCTGAAAGACTCTCGAGGTTCATTCTGTAGCTTTTTCTTGTTGAGGATATTGCATATTATTGTTTGCAACTCTCTTGCGTGGAAGGTTTCTTTTTTCGTTGTTTGATCCCGTGGCTCGTGTTTTTCACAATTCCAACATTATCTTGTTGAAATATGACATACAAAATATTGGGCAATTGTAAAAAATGATTATGAACCATAATTATTGGGAGATAGGGACATATACTAGTACAAAATTTGAAAAAGAAGTTGGACATGGGTACTTGGAAGGAAAAAATAATTTTTTTATACAATTTATATCTAGGAAAATAAATCATATAATGGATATGCAACTTTAAAGAACATAAAATACTAAAATACTTAAAAATAAAAAAAATAATTTTTTTAAAATATTGAAAAAGATGTCAACGAAAACAAAGATTAATTATATTGATATTTGATAAGCATCATCATGATATAACAAAATAAATTATAATCACAATTACCTGGAAATGACAAATAGATTCTAGGAGGGGAATTCCATTATTTTAAAAACATGATATAAGGGTCCCGAGAGATGAACATATTTTCAATCAATTGTTAACATTACAATGTATGCATACATCTTAACCTTTATTATTGTTCTTCTTCATATTATTACTTTTTTGGAATTTGATAAGATTTTTTTTGTAACAAATAAACTTGCAATATTTTTATAAAAAAATAGAAAATTTTAAGTCTATTAATGTATCTATTTAATTCTTTTAGCATTTGTCAACCACATATTAACACTTTAGGAAAATGGTTAACCCAATGTAGTGAATATGATACATTAAAGAAATGTCTACAAACTGTTGCTCAATTTTCAAGGGATGCTTGGAGGAGATGTATAGAGAAGCAAATAAACTTCATCTGAAATCACCTAATGTTTGGAGATGTCCCCATATGAGTTTATGATATGGGAACACATTTTTGATGTAGGGCATGAGTACCAAGTGTTAGGGTATGATTCTCTTGGGAGCAATATTATGTACTTTTATCAAATCTAGAGAAACATTAAAAATATTTGACATAGGTCATGAAGGAGTTTTATAATATTTGTGAAGCATACAATATACATAAGGATATTTCTTTGATCAATATTTTATTATTTGTGTTCCTAGAATCAAGAAAATCTAATTTTTTTTATTTCTAGTTATAGTAGGGGAAGCTCCATTGTTCTAATTGAGTAAAAGACTTATACTAGTTTGTGGACATCATAAGAGGTTTCAAAATTTATACACCAGTCCATTAAAATAATTATGTTTAAGAGTTATGTTGGCTTATTTTGATTTGGTAACATATAGGCATTTCAAGATCTTATAGATAAATGATTCAAGTCACACTTTTTCTTAGAGATACGACACATTGAAAACAAAAAGTGCAATTTCAAACTATTCAATTAGATATGTAATCATCATTAAGGAAATGCTAAAACTTGTATTAGAGCATGGAAAAAATATTTATTTTTCAGACAATTTCACAAAATAGAGGACTTGAATGTCTTCTCTTTGGGTTAAATTGAACATGTTGCAATTTGTTGGCATATTTTTAAAATGGAGAAGTTTTGAATAAACCAAAGCATGAGTTTTGGTGCTAAGTGACATGGAGAAAAATGGGCATTGATGTTGTAGGACGATGGTGATGATGTCAAGATCTGATTAATGGGGAAGGTGGTGTGTCTTGTAGGTTAAGAGGCTATTGTATTTGTTGAGATTTTTTTTTTATACAATGCACATGGTGAAATCAAATATGATAATAGTAAGTATTTGAGGTTGACATAAGAAATAACTTTTGAGTGTAGCACTTTGATAGTAGATTGCTCAACCACAAAGAGATATGTAAGACCTTATTATGGGTTAGTCAACATCAAATGTGGAATAAAAAATAATAGTACGTTGGTGTTCATCAATTTATATGTACCAAGAAATAGATGAAAAATTGAAATGCCTCATTCAATGTAATTACTTGGATCAGAGTTAATTTGTGCCATTGTTTTAATTGCATACAAAGGTATTAGGATAATGGTATTGGTATGGGACTGGAGGATCATCAACCATATTTTGGGATCTTAAGTCCATTATGGCTTTGGTGTGTACATATGTGAATAATTAAAAATTAAACAAGAATAAATAATACAGTAGATAATCAAAAATCTCAAATGAGTCATATTATATGATATAAGGTAAAATGTTCTTTTTTTCCTTCAAATGAAGAAAATATTATGTGAACAAAATCAAATTCAAGAGCTACGCGAATCAATCATTGTATTTCTCAATAATATCATCCAAATGAACAATTGATTTATTAGAACCAAATGCAATGTATAGTAAGAGTGCCATTCCTACTCATTTTACCACATGGCTCTTGCTTAGATGTTTATGGTTAATTATGCATGCTTTTTTAATGGAACTTTTAAGAAAGCTTTGTTTTTAAACATTTTAATTATGTTTGGGTTGATAATATGGCATGGTTTGGCTACCCTAGGTTCAAATTTGGGATAATACACGAACCTAAGACCTACCAAAACCATACTTGTATGGATTTTGATGTCTCCAAGAATAATTTTATAACATTGATGACATGAAGTTTTTTAATATTTTCTAATTTCATAGACAAATAATTAGTCAAAAACATTTATGCAAGGATTCCTTCCATTTGTCAAGATAGTCTTAAGCATAAAATCATGAGGCTTATAAATGTGACTAAACATATTTACATTATAGTTGTCTTATTTTTTATTAAGTGTAGTCTTGCTTTAAACCTTTTTAACATGGATAAAAGAACTTTTCTGAGAGCACTTGCTTTTAATATTAATTAATTGTTTAAAATTATTTTTTAACATTTAGATTCAATTATACAAATTTATTGAGCATCATATATATATATATATATATATAAAATGTATTTGCTTGCACTTATTTTAAGAATGGTTGTGAATATACATAATCTTGAGAAAATATATTTTACTATTGTGTAGATAATATATACATGATTATAATGAATTTATTTGATGATATGAATTAATTAATCATACATTAGATGAAAGACACAATTGTAGAGAGTTGCAAAATTATATAATGTTGGTCAAGAGAGTAGGTACCTCAACAACCTTCTTCTCATCCCCCTCCTTTCACATGGGAGTCCTCTCATAGTGGTTGGACACTTCATTAGGGGAGCCCTTGCTTGTTGGTTGATCAAGGGATTAGTTGAGTGATCTCCTATCTTATATAGCTATGCCATCTATTTGTTCTATCTATCTCTTTCATTGAAATGGTGTATTGAGTAATATAGTTATCCCCCATTGAAGTGGTGATAGAAGCAATAGCCTCATGAAAATTTCACCAAATCCATCTTTTCTTTGTTGGGATGTTTTAAAATTCTTTTGGGAGTATGCTTATTTACTTATTGTTAAATTTATTAGTTTTGCTGTCCAACCAAATTAGTTCATCTTAGTTGTCAAGAGTGGAGATTATGATTCACTCCAAAATCTCTCTATGAATGTTGTCTCTTGTGGGTTTTCCTATTTTCTATAAGATGCCATTTATATCTTAGGACTCTTTGAGCATATGTCCAACCAAATTAGTTCATCTTAGTTATCAAGAGTGAAAATTATGTTTCACTCCAAAATGTCTCTATGGGTGCTCTCTCATGGGAGTTTTCTCATTTTTTGTAAGATGCCATTTATATCTTAGGACTCTAAGAGCATATGTCCAACCAAATTAATTCATCTTATCTGCCAAGAGTGGAGATTAATATTCATTCCAAAATGTCTCTATGGCTGCTCTCTCATGTGGGTTTTCCCTTTTTTTGTAAAATGTCATTTATATCTTAG
Source organism: Sequoia sempervirens (assembly GCA_007258455.2). Taxonomy (NCBI): domain Eukaryota; kingdom Viridiplantae; phylum Streptophyta; class Pinopsida; order Cupressales; family Cupressaceae; genus Sequoia; species Sequoia sempervirens. Next base: position 68,886,441 of record VDFB02000007.1, read on the forward strand.
GACTCTAAGAGCATATGTCCAACCAAATTAGTTCATCTTAGTTGTTAAAAGTGGAGATTAGTATTCACTCCAAAATATCTCTATGGGTGCTCTTTCATATGGGTTTGCCTATAATTTTTATAAAATGTCACTTATATCTTTAGATTCTGAGAACATATGCCCAACCAACTTAGTTCATCTTAACAAGAGTACGATACACTCCAAAATATCTCTATAAATGCTCTCTGATATGAATTTTTTTTTTTTTTTTAGACTCTTTGAATATGCTCACATAAACTTGTTTAAAGATGGAGACGAGTTGCTGCAATTCACCATTCTTGTTTATGTGCATGTTATCATTCCAATACTAGTGCCAAAAGTTACATGCTTGGTCACGTTGCTTTTACTTTTTCGAATGAAATTCTCGATTGTTGACTAGTTAGGCAGATTGTGAAAATTTTCTCTTGGTCCACAGTTCCCAAATACTCGTGGTCCAAAAAGTGAACTAGGTTTTGATGAATAAGTGGGGTTAAGCTACAATACATTTGTAGCAAGTTGCAGGTCACCTATAGCAGGGTAGAAAGACGCCTGTAGCAAGTTAGTTGACACCTGTAGCGAGGCTACAAGTCACTTCTAGCAACTTGTCAAAGCTTTGTGGGGCTACTTGTTTCACATGTAGCAGATTCTGCAAGAGTTAAAACTATTGCTCAGTCGCTAACCACAACATTGAGAGTGACAGGCTTCACTCCGGAGTCATCGTTGCTTTCAAATACTAACAATAATACACATAACAATCTGATGCTTAATTGAAAATTGTAACAAGTGCTACGAAATGACTGACAGGTTGGGCCATGTTGATCAAGCAAAAATTCCACTATTTAGTTGTTGGAAGAGGACATGGTGCCATGTTCGAGTGTGTGGTTAGCGATAGAGGTTTGCGAGTGAGAGAGAAAGTTGACAGGGATTTGCATCCTTGATTGGTTCCAATAGATTTGAGGTGATAGTCTTTTGAACAATGATGGGATATCCCTTGATGGTGAATGTCCATACCCGTGTAACTGTTTGCATCTTGCTAGGTGGTAGAAGATGAGACAACAATTATCATCATTAGTGCAAACAGTTTTGGTAGTTTCCATCAATGGTTGTTTTGTTGGACCTCTGATATTTTTATAGGCGTTTGTTGTCTCTCCCATGCACATTGAATCTGTATGTTGTTGGGTGTGCATTTCCTTCCTTATACATGATGGTTTCTTGGTTGTGCACACATTTCACATTTTCCCTAGGCATTTGAGTTATAGTATCCATTTCTCTTCCTGCAAGCGTCGGATCTACATCATTTAGCATGTGTTTAACTTTCTTGAGCAGCCACGACAGTTGAGACTTAGGCGATTATTTAGAGTGTTTCATTCTCTTTTTGGTGGTTGTTTTCATTGTTGGAGGTCATTACACCTACCCTAACTTGCAATAGTTACTTCTATTGGAGGTGTTGTTCCTTTTGCCTTAGCTATGATTGTGGCATTGCTAGACAATTATAGTTCATGGACGAATGATTGTTGCTCTTAGTGGACGATGGCATGGACCTGCTGACAGTGAATGGTCAAGGCAATGAAATATGAAAGAATAAATATAGGTAGAGGTGGATAGAGGGGAAGACAAATTGTTTGGGAAGGAAAAAAAAGGTACTAGATAAAAATAGATGGGAAAGCATTTTGGGGGTTTCATTCCCTTTAGCATTTGGAGAATTGGCGAACAGGTTGGTTGTGTGAGGGCCAAGCCATGAAGGCAAATGGTGCTGAGAGGGGGCATGATAGATTGTGGAAATCAGTGCCAATCATGCTAGCTAGCTGAGTGCCAAAGCCAAGTGGATGTTGGTTGGCAAAGTTAGCCATGACTGACCTAATTGATTGGAGAGCTAAGTCTAGCTGGTAGAAGTAGTGGGTGTTGATATTGGAGGAGAGAATGTTGTAGGTGTAGGACAATTGCTTTAGGCATTATGTTTTCCATAGAGGTTACATGTTAAGCTAGCGGTGCTAATGCATCATGTTATTAAACTCTTGCAGGTGTGGACAACAATACCATTTTAGGGAGTTCAAAGGTAAAGTCTTTTAGGCAGGGGTAGTCCATCTTCTCTCATATGTAGAGGTATTCAGTTCATTCATACAAATACGAGGAATTGCAAGTCATATTCATTTTAGGGTAGTTTATGAATGCTATGTAAGATGCATTGAGGCATTACAAAGTGTGTATGGCTGTGGATTAGTGGCATGAGGAGCGTAGTTTACTCTTTTTCAAGTTTTCTATTTATTTGAGAGTTTTTTAAAAGTTACTTGTGTTACATATCTTTTATGTGGGATGTAAGTTGTTTTTTTGTTTGTTTGTTTTGAGATGATCTTGTTTTAATCATCTAATGTATTGTCATAGGGAATTATTATACGTTGTTAAATGTAGATAATGGTAGTTGAGAGAGCATCTCTTTTTGCAATCCACATGTAATGTATTGGAGTGCAACATAATTTCCTTAAGTTTATGAATCGAGTGGAATTAGAGCCAAACTTTAATGTTGGGGAAGTGGTGCTAAGTAGGTCCTTTTGTTGTGCACAATTTGGTAACATCCAATGATGTGTAAAGGTTTTTTATCATTTGCAAGATAGGTTGAATACAAGGAGCATACTAAGGTTCATGAGCATTGAGATGCTAGAACCAAAATTTGAAAGTCAAAGCAAGAGTTGAGAGATAGAGCTAGTGCCATTTGAGTAAGATCTAGAATGAATATCAGAGCTTGACCTTGAAGAGATTTAGAAGCATTAGAAGTTTTTCCACATGTGAGGGACAAAATTCAATTTAGTGACTTTTGGGGACCAAAACTCCTTGGTTTGGGAGGCATGATCTAAAAAATGGATCAAGTTTTGTTGAACAAGTGGGTTAAGCTACATGCCACCTATAGAAGGTTGCAAGTCAGCCATATCAAGATAGAAATAATCCTATACAAAGTTAGTTTACACTAGTAGCAACGCCACAAGTTGCCTATAACATCTTTCCAAACCTTAGTGGGGTTCCATGTTCACTTATAATAGATGCCACAAGCATTAATACTACTACCAAGTCACTCACAATAACATTGGAAGTGATAGGTTTCACTACAAAGCTCTCGTTGCTTATATATACTAACACATGAATTGATTCATTTTTAGTCTAAGTATTAGAGGACTACTTTGTGTGTAGACAAAGTTATAGAGCTAGGATAATGTAGATAGATATATTTCCAATTATAAGTTTATGATGCTGAAGTGTTTATAGTGCCATGGCCAAGGTGAAGCAAAGTCATGACCTTTGTGTGAATATGTTTGTCCTTTATTGATCAATGGTTTAACATTTAAGATGTAGAAAGCATGTGAGAGAAAGAAGATTCTTGTGATTAAACAAGGTATATGCATCCATATGATTCACCATGAATCTAAGGGGTACAACCCATGATAATGAATAGGTTTGTCCTTTATTGATCAATGGTTTAAAATATAAGATGTAGAAAGCATGTGAGAGAAAGTAGATTCTTGTGATTAGACAAGGTATATATGTCCATATGATTCACCATGCATCTAAGGGGCACATCCCATGATAATGAGTGTTCTACAAGATAATTACATTCTTGTATGTTGGTACATTATCTTATTTTTGCATTTGGTTTATTACTTTATGTCATTACATACATGTGGGATATGATAATCTTGCTTAGGCAGTATCTAGTTATGTAGGTTGTATTTGCATCATGTGACTTGTACTTTCATTGTTTTATGAATTTGTACTATACACATGTGACTATGTCTGCTTTGTTTCACATTAGTTGTACATTCACACCTCTTGGTAGTGTATCCTATATATACCCACTTGTAGCTCATTGTTGAGCATCTCTCTTGTATCTTTTACATATTGCATCCTTATACAAAATATCATTATTCTATAATTTTAGTCTTTTGATTTATTTATGCTCCCCTTTAACTTTCTTGATCTTGGTTGGCTATCTCCATAGCCAAATTTTACATGGTATCAAAGTGAGTTTCTAGGGCTAGTTTTTTTAAAAAGATATAACAAACGAGATCTTGACTTTTATCAAAAAGGTTGAGTATTCTTTTCTCTTGTATCAAATAATGACCTAGAGAATTAGAAAAAAATGGGAGAGATTATATTTTATGAATTTTTTGTAGCTTTCTTTGTAGGTTGCTTTAGAAGATTCTTGGAACAAATATGAGCTCATCATTGAGTCTAGACAGTCCACATTTAACATAAGAGGCTACATCTACTAAGGTTTTAATGTCAGAGTTTCTCGAGATAATCTATACATAGCTAACATTTTGAAGCACTTTGAGTCAAATCTAACCTTGACATCATGTCTACAAGGACCAAAAAATTATGAATTAAATGTCAAATTGTCCAAATCAAACAACTTGGCCTAAATTCCTACAAAATTTTCTCCTTCCTTGTCATATAGATCATATGGCTACACCATATTCTGGGTTGTTGGGAGCCAATATTATATATATATATATATATTTAAATAAAGTTTTTCTATAGGTTCCATGGTATAAAAGTACCTTGTTATATGGTACAACATGCGGTAGATATATATTAAGTTTGTAGGTATAAGACCCACCCAATGGGTTCCATGTGACATGGGTTCTTTCCATTTCTCAAAACCACCACCATATACGATTAAATCTAGATGGAGGCCCCTCCACCACAACTTTGTTGCTCTAGAGTCACCTCTACTTGGGGAAAAAATACCTTATCATTTCGCTGTATGACCTATTTAAATCATTTTCTCTACAATAGTGCAACCTCTAATACTACATGGTGAGAATTCCACCTAAAACCACTCATCTTCCTTGAAAGTGTTTCTTCTCACTAGTAAGTGCTATTCAACTTTGAAACAATAGTTTTTCCATTCTAATGATGGTATTGTTGTCATAAAGAATATTTCATCAATTAAGAACATTTTTTCAGCTTGCAATCAAATGACATCAATATCCTCCTCCCAATTCTTGCCCCTATGCCATTGCATTTTGATTTGATACTTGATATTTGTGAGCCTTATTGTCAATTATATTGGCTCTTTTTTCAAGCATTTTTTTAATCTAAGATAACTTTTTAAGAGCTTAGTAGTGGTGCGATTTGTTCTTGATTTTGGTGTTGGTATTTTTTGAAACATAAAAAATGTGGATACCCTAAGTTTAATTCCTAAAACCTAGGGTAAATGTTCCATCATTTCTATGATTTCATTAGGATGCAAATCAACAAGGTGCATAGATTGACTTTCAACCTCCAAGGTGAGTCAATTAGACTTGGAACTAGATCTTTTTGAGTCTTAGGAATGAATTGGAAATGTTTTGGAATGATTGCCCTAATTAAACTATATGATCTAATATGATAAATGCAATTTCTTGAAATTAAACATACTAAAATAGTAATTTGCAAGCAAGTCTAGAAAGTGTAGACTGATGCACGCACTTTCCCAAAAAAAATAGTTTGGCTATGCCTGTAGGACTGGGTTGCCTAATTGCTACTGAGTCTTTGTTAAGGTGTGTTGCTCAGATTTTGGAGCCCTTTAGTGCTGGATCTTAGCTTTTATTTTTTGATTGTAAACTTGTCGGTCGGAATGTTGTTAGTAAATTTTGTGGGTGAGTTTCTGTGGCTTGACAAAGTTGATGACAACAAATGCAACAATTGACAATTTCCTTCAATCTTTCTTTGATCCCTTCCAAAGTTGTAACTTGCATGTTCAAAAAGAGAGGAAATTTTGGGCCATTTTAGGGGCTTGCCTTAGTCAAACCTCGTGTAAGTGTTTCCATTTCCACAATGGCAATGTCAATGATAAACCGATAATGGAAAGGAAGGAAATGATGAATGAACATAATTTTGTAACTCACCACCCTTCAATGGCTTCCTTGAAGGAATGAAGTCATGCACATCACTTCAAGGATCTTGGATTTTTCTTGATAATTTTTCTTGAATGCTTGAATGCTTGGAGACGTACAACAATTTTATCCTTCATAAAACATTAACACAAACACACATAGAATTTGACATGATGTTGGATCTTGAATTTTTGTAATAAAATCTAATAATGCTTCTCTTGACTTTCTCACTAGTGCTCTTTGATCATAAGTTTTCCCATAGATTTCCTAGATTTCTCTTGTTAGATTTCAAATGATAAAATAGCTAGGTATTTATAGGTGTTTATCTAATTTCCCAAAAATTAGATTCCAAAAGTCGACACTTCATATTTGAATTTTGGATGTTAAAATGTCACCAACAACATATTTGAATTTGGGTCCTGGTTAAGAAAGGGGACTCAATCGCCCATGGGCGACTGGTTCCTGGCCCGAATTTCTAGTACACTCAAAGTTAGGGACAATTTAATGATTGGATACATTTGTTTAATGCTTGTCCTTCTTCGAAAAATGGTAAAAATTAGGCTTTGGAATGCATAATTTAGGAAATTAGAAGCTTAATTAAGTCCAATAAATTAGGGGGACAAAACATAATATGAAATTGCTAAGGTATACAATTTTATACACTACATTTAGCCCCCACTTTAGTGAGAGTATGAACTTATGCTCAAATTCACACTAAAGTAGAAAAAAACATGTCAAGAGGGGTTCGATTGTTCCCATGTTGAAAGAATGGGATGACTAAGGATCAAGGAGGGTGATCAAGCCCCCAGGATCTAAGATCCCATGGCAAACCAACATAAGCACAAAGGAACACACTTGTATGAAATGCAACAAAACAACATACACAAACATACATGTCAACATGAAATGTAAAAGAGGGTATGAACTAACTATAAGTTGTATTATGCTAGGACCCATAGAAAATGGGTTCATGACTCACACAATAGAAAAGTTTGATATTTGCTAGATGAATCATAAATAGGAAGGTACATGAGCTATTTAAGCCCTATATCCACTAGGCGAGCCCCCTAGACAAGGTAAAATGTGAGACACACACTATGTCTACAAGGTGTGCCCATAACAACCATACCAAGAGTTATACTCCCTGATAACCTTGATAAGGTGCCACAAGATGCAATTCTAATGCTACACTAAATTCAACTCCCATGAAAAAAGTGAAGAATAAAAATGTCAATGTTAATGTCAAATGCCAATGCACCACTAAGTCTAGCCCTTGTGGAAAAATTGAAGCAAAAAATAATGCCTTTGTATGCCCCCACTTTACATAAATTACAAAACACCATGCTGCACAAGCAATTACTTTAAAGTAGAAAATGATAAATGCCATGTAAGAAAATATCACAAAAGCTTATTTGGAAAGCCTTATGCCAATGGTATGTTTACAAATAAAGCTATATAATGATACGAGGTTACCCACAAATATAGTATAGAGAGGTACATTGAGGGATCCATGGATCTGTCCAGTCAGTATACATCTTTGCTACAATGATATGATAGAGCTCATAACTTACATCGTTCCCCAAATACTCGTGGAACAACAAACACAATGGAGGAATGACACATAGAGAGAGGATAAAACAAACCTTTTGGGTCAACATGGAAGAGACCTAAATGTCTCGATGCCTTGCATCGTCCCCAAAAGGAAAACATAAAACAAAGAAAAGATAAATTTTACGAAATATAGAAGAATGAAGATACAAATAGAATAATGTCACAACAAGTTTATTTGCTTCATATCCTTGTGCCAATGGAGCAACAAGGGTCATCCAAAGAAAACTCACAAACAAAAAGACATACCAAGCAACACAATATGAGAGATCACATCACGTGCAAGAAAACAAAAAGAAAACATGAATAAACATAAAGGAGTACATCACATGTGAGCCAACCTAAAGCAGGTCAGCTGCATCCCAATCTTGCTCATCATATAAGGAGGTAGCCAACTAGCCAAGGGGATTACAACAAGTGTCATACTAGGAGTATCTCTAGGTGCAACACGTGGTGGGTCACTCTCATTAGGAGGATCATCACGATTGCCCCCATCTAAATTCCTTTTCTTTGAAAATTAAAAAAAAAAACTCATTATGCACCTCTTCATCAATTTTAACAATTTCATCATCATCCAAATTGATCATAATGGGAGGTTTTATGATAATTGTATTTGAATTTTCTTGTTCACTTCTTATTTTGGTTCCATGTCTTATTTTGGTTATGTTTCTCATTTTTGTGAGGGTTGGATTTATTCTTGAGTTTTTTCCATTGGTGTTGGATTATCATGCACTATTTTGTTCTTTTCTTCCAATTGATGAGAAATAGCATGATGTCTACGCCTACGCTCTTTAGCATTTCTATTTCTTCTTACACAGTTTTTAAGTTGTGATGGGGTAGGAGCAGGTTTATCAACCATTGGTTTCTTTTCTTCCCTTAAGGGAGGAACTAAAGGAACCACCGAGGGTTGGGAAACCACTCTCTTTTGGTCTATACACTTGTTTTATCTTTGGAGGCACAAAAGGAATCATTTTATTATCTCTTGGTCTTTTATAGGAGATGGGTGGAGGAACTACATTGTACTTATCTTGGTTACTTGGAAGGGTTTTTGGTTCACTCATAGGTTCATCCATGATGGGATGGGTAGAAGGAACAATCATGGACCTATCACCTTTAGGAACATTTCTAAGAGATAATTCTGCTATAATTTTGCCTTGAACTTTTGATATGACTTGAAAAAGAAATCTTCATGAGGCTTTATAGGTTAAATAGGTTGAGGCCAAAAGAAATTCAATGAAAAATTCCCACGAGAAGAAAAAGGATTAAACCCACTATGGTGTACTATAAATATCTCATTTCCAAGGGAAACTTTATGCACTTGTGAATAACCGACATGACGACATTCATGGAGCGTAGCTACAAATAGCCTAGCTTCACACAAAATTGGTTTGATGATGGGATGATAGAGAATGAAAAATCTAATTGTTTAGGTCCAACTTTGAGAGGAAAAGTGATGGAACATATCTTAGGGTGAGCAAAACCATGATGAGTTTTTATCCATTCTTTTGATTATTCATAGGTATCTTGATAAAGCTCTTGCAAAAAACAAGGAATACTTATTGATCCCATGTGTGCAGAGAATGTGATCACTAAGTAATTCTTTTTTTTGCAAGAGCTTTATCAAGATACCTATGAATAGTCAAAAGCATGGATAAAAACTCGTGATGGTTTTGCTCACCCTACGGTATGTTCCATCACTTTTCGTCTCAAAGTTGGACCTAAACAATTAGATTTTTCATTCTCTATCATCCCATCGTCAGACCAATTTTGTGTGAAGCTAGGTTATTTGTGGCTACGCTCCATGAATGTTGTCTTGTCGATTATTCACAAGTGCATAAAGTTTCCTTTTGGAAATGAGATATTTGTAATACACCATAGTGGGTTTAATCCTTTTTCTTCCCATGGGAATTTTTCATTGGATTTCTTCTGGCCTCAGCCTACAAAACCTATAAAGCCTCGTGAAGATTTATTTTTCAAGTCATATCAAAATTTCAAGGAAAAATCATAGCAACATTATCTCTTAGAAATGTTCCTAAAGGTGATAGTGATCACATTCTCTGTACACACAGGATCAATAAGTATTCCTTGTGCAAGTTTTTTATTGATACAACCAAAAATCTAGAGAGGACCATCAGGTGCATGTCTAAGTGCATCATAATTAGTGAAAGAAATGTCGGGTAGTATGGTAGTTTTTCCCTTACGAGGTTGCACATCAATAAAACCAACCATTGTTTGTAGACCATGTTCATTACTATTGTAATCATTATTGTTTTCGTTTGGTGTATCAATATTCATATCATCATTCTTAACATCACAAGCTTGTACAAAGTTGGTTGAATTGTTTTGCATTGGATTCATAAATATTTATAAATATTGGTTAGTGGGGTAACAAACTTATTCCCTTTATTGTTAACACCACCCAATTGAATGTGATTAGAATCAATGAGGTCTTGAACTTGATGTTTAAGACGCATGCATCATTCCATATCATGTCCATTTGTGTGGTGATATTGGAAAAATGAACTTGGATTAAAACTTTGGGGTAGAGGTTTGGTTGTATCCATAGGTCTAATTGGGGGCAAGCGGATTAGGTTCTTACCTAAAAGTTGCAACATAATTGAATGGGGAGAATTGGGTAGTGGGGTAAATTATCTATCTTTTTCTCTAAATTGGTACGGGGTTGAACTTATGGCTCAACAACTCGAGGATCAACCTAATTTATTTGGGATGGGTTTATCTTTAGAAATTTCTTACTTGGCTTCTTGAATGATTGGTAATTGTTTGGATGCACAGGCTTAGACTTTTATTATGAGTTGATGAAGATGCTTCATCATACTTACTAAATTTTGATAGTCATGAAGCACCACACACAAACTTATAAAGGATGGAAATTTTATCAATAGGAATTTTCCCCTTATATCCTTGTGCAAGTTGTCAATGAAAATTCTTTGGATTTTCACATTAGGTAGAGTTAGATTGAATTGTGACAACATCGACTGATAGCGGTTCATGAAATCTACAACCTTTTCACCTTGTTTTTGTTTACATCACATTAAATCAGTTATGTTTATCTTAGGACCAATTTTGACTTGAAAATGATTGAGGAAAGCATCAACAAGCTCATTAAATGAGTGGATTGAATTATTAGGCATTGAACAAAACCATTCCAAGGCCATGTCTTTCAATGACCTAGGAAAAGTTTAGCTAGGAGCTTATCCTAAAAAATAAAGTCACTACACATGGCGGTATATGTTGGTATGTGGTTGCTAGGGTCCCCTTTACCATTGTACTTGTCAAATAAGGGAATTTCTATATTTTGTGGCATTTTTGCTTTTAGTATCTCAAGTGAAAATGGGCTCATTTTGATATATTATGATGGTTATCCATTTTGCTTTGGTTGATTGTTGAGATTTTCTGTTGAAGTGATGTTACATTTTGTAAAAGTTGGTTTATGAAAAAATCATTGTTTGACATGGGTAAGTGCATGGATATGTGACACAATTTTGGCTCTTAAGATGCCACTTTTTTTTGAAATCAGAAAAATCTGATTTGCACAAGAAAATGAAGATAGTTACGCTCAAAATTTCAAGATGTAGCAAGAAAAAAAGTTGAAGTGCTTTGAGTCTAGTTTCTAAGCTACTAATTCTTTTTGAAATTAATGAAGATTAAGGGTCTCAAAAAGGGGGGAGCTCAAAATAGGTCCTGTTTTTATAAAAAAAATAGCATAGCGCCTAAGGGCTCCCCCCTTTTTGATTATTTTTTTTTTAGAATTTCAAAATTCCCAATGATGAGAAATTAGCTAACACCATGTAGTTTATCCTCCTTCTTTCGGATAATTTTTTTAATGAATATATAATATTTTATGAATTTTCAAAGTGGACACATCTTGAAAAGCTGAAATTTGAGCGTGCTCCCCCCTAATTTTTTTGAAAACTAATCGAAAATTGACTTTTTTTTACATCATGTGTAGAATGGAGTCTAGTTTCAAAAAATGTAATTTGTTTTTCGTTTCGATGAATGAGTAAAAATCTATCCTAAAACTAGCACATGTTGGTTTTAGACCAAAAATGGAGGCATTTATAATAGAAGCTATGGATCAAAACCTTAACTAAATAAAAATGATTTTTTTTTTTTATATATTTAGATAGCTAAGAGAGAGGTTAACGCTATCATGATTTTTTTATAGACTTGCATTGAAATACCTGCAAATGAGATGGGGAGCACAGATGAAAATATGAGGAAATTTGGCACCCTTTCAGAAAATCACATCTTTTACATGAAAGGGTTGTCCAAACCTTTGGGTTGGATGCCCAATGCAAAATCCAACCCATTGGGTTGGTATTTCCCAATGCAACCTATTTGGCACTCACCAAATTTGGCGTGCGCCAAATGGGTTGCTTCATTTGGCTAGCACCAAATTTGGTGCTTGTCAAATGCAATTCATGACTTTTGGAATGCATTTCTCTAAACTCTTTGATTTTCTCTTTCTCTGCTAGGGAAACTATATACATGAAATAAAAATTTAAGTATAAGTTGACATTTACATATGGAAATTTACTTTCTTATACTTTAAGTTATATTTCATGTATATAGGCAGGATGTTTGAGAGCGGTTTCAGATCTGTAGGAGTTATAATGCAAATTCTAGTTTTTGGAAGATTTTAAAAAATTTCAGACTTAGTCAAATTTCAGTAATCAACATGTCAAATTTCAATAATCAGGAGGTCAAACTTCAGTAATTAAGAAGTAAAATTTCATCTTTCTCTCTCTATCTCACTCATTTTCATCTCTTATTCTCTAGACCTCTCTCTCTCTCACTATCTCCATCCCTTTATCTAACACTCTCTCCCTTGAGCTCAAGAACTACATCTCTACATGTCCATCTCTCTCTCCTTCCCTATCTAATATCTATCTCCCTCCCTACCTCCTTCCCTCTGTACATTTCTCTATCTCCCCTCCCTTTCCTTTTATCTCTATATATCTCTCTCTACTCTCTGTATCACCTCTCTGTATACCTACCTATCCTTCTCTCCCCTCTTTCTCTCTCTCTACTTCCCTATCTCTCTCCTTCCATCTCTAGTTCTCTCTATCTCACCTCTCTCTCCTTCCCTCCCTCCCTCTCTAATTTTCTCTTTCCCCTCCTCTCTCTCCTTCCCTTTCTACTTCTCTCAATCTCACCTATCTTTCTCCCCCCCTCTCTCTCCCCCTCTCTCTTCCTTTCACCTACATTTTCTCTCTACTTCTCACCATCTAACCTATCCCTCTACACCTCTTTCTTTCTCCCCTCTCCTTCCCTCTCAATCTCTCCACCTTCCTCCTTACCTCTCTACTTTTCTCTCCATCACACATCTCTATCACCTATCTCACTTCTCTCTCTTCCCTTCCCTCTCTACTCTCTTTCTCTTTATCTTACCTCTCTCTCCCTACCTATCACTCCCTCTCTCTTATCTCTCTCACCTCTCTCTATCTACCTCCCTACCTCTTCCTCCCTCTCCCCTTCCCTCTATACTTCTCTTTATCTCCTCCTCCCTCTATCTACCTAGACCTCTCTCTGTTTTTGTCTCACCTCTCTCTCCATCCCTACCTCTCCCTCTATCTCTCCTTTCATATCTATTTCTCTTTATCTCCCCCTCCCCCTCCCTCTCCTTACCTACCTCTCTCTCTATTTCTCTCTCTCACTTCTCTCTCTAAATCCTTATCTCTCCCTCTATCCCTACCTCTCCATCCATCTCTCCTTTCCTCTCTAGTTCTCTGTATCTCCCCTCCCTCTCTCTACCTAATTTTCTCTCTCTCTCTCTCTCTCTCTCTCCATCCCTACCTCTCTCTCCATCTCTCCTTCCCTCTCTAGTTCTCCCTACCTATCTATCCCTTTATACCTCATTCTCTCTCTCTCTAAACTTAACCCTCTACCCTCTACTTGTTGGGAGATTGTTGGATGCTGTGGATGTGTTACTGATATGTGGTTGTCATTTATGTCAACACTATTAGAATTTGGTGTATCTATTGCTGTATATGTTGAGGATATTGAGAAAATTATAAGGAAAAGTGTTCCAGGTTCCTAGTGGAACTACACAGGTCATAAAGGTGTTTTGTTCTATACGTAAAATATTAGCTGATGCAGATTAAAGGGTTTATTGTTGAGTATGTCTAGATCATCTACCAGAAGTTTCAGAGGTCCGCGTGAAGTTCTGTGTGAGTTATGGTTTGACAGTGTTTTGCTAGTCTCTGTCAGTGTTCCTGAATGAAGATTGTGTGATTCTAGTTACCTCAGTTGTTGCATATTCTTCTCTATTGTTTCTTGGTGTTCTTAGATGTCTCTAGTTCATTATCTATCTTTATAGTACATCCACATTGATTCATGTGCTCGTAGTTGAAGATCTTCTTGCGCATGTTCGATTTTTCATGTTCATGGCCGGCCTTGGTGGGTTCGCATTAAAATTTAGCTATTAATCTAGGCCAACATTGCAAATATATTTTATTTTCTTGGCCGGTGAAGTTGTGATGGAATCTCATGTAGTGGATATATAAGGGTGATTAGTTCATTGATGGTGATGATGCTTCGTGTGCTCCTATGTGCGTATGTGCAAATATCATTACTGAGCAGAGTGTGAAGAAGATTGTGCGAAGTGTGAAGAAGTGTTGAGCTTAATTGGAATTGTAATCAGGCTTGAACAAAAGCTATTTTCTTAGTTCATACCCTCTAGATTTTTAATCCAATTTTTTTGGGAAGTGAGCCCCTTTTGTAATTGAGCAGTGAGCTCTAGGAAGTGTGCCTGAATGCATGTGCATTCCTCTTATTATTTTTCATTATACTTTTAGTAGGGTATAATCTTGTGGAATAACATCCACCGTGGTTTTTCCCCTAATAGGGTTTCCACGTAAAAAATCTTGGTGTTCTTTGTCTCTCTGATGTGTTAATTGCTTATGGTTAATTGTTCATTCATTAGATATAAGATTAAGGATAAGTTAAGTTAGAAAAAGTTTAAATTTCTATGACAACTGATTCACCCCCCCTCTCAGTTGTCTGTCCTTGTTTTTCCAACAATTGGTATCAAAGCTAGTTCCTTGGAAGAAGTCTGACAACTTGAGGTGATTCGGGATGGAAACATTTAAGAAGGTCAGTCCTAGATTTGATGGCACCAACTACTCACTATGGAAAGTCAGGATGTAATTTCATCTGCAGTGCATTGGTGATGCTTATTGGAAGATTACAAGAGATCAATATACTATTCCTTAGAATGGTCCCTCCTCTACTGATGAGATCAAAGATGCTAAAAGTAATACCAGAGCTATGGAAGCATTGGTGAGCGCTCTAACAAATTCAGAGATGGCTAATGTGATAGGTCTGTAGACAACTCATGAGATCTGGACGAAGCTGGAAACTTTGTATGAAGGAGATACATAGGTGAAGATGGCTAAGATACATAGCTTAAAAGGCAAGTATGAGAATCTGAAGATGGGTGAAGATGAAAATATTACTTCTTTTATGCAGAGAGTAAATGAAATAGTGCTAGGTATTAAATGTTCCGGTGGTTCAGTGAGTGAGGTTGGAATTATGGATAAGACTTAGATCCTTGCCTCCTTACAAAATGAAGGTTCATGCTATTGAAGAATTTATGTCTGTAAACAAGATGACAAGAGATACACTGATAGGGAAGCTTGCTGCTTTTGAAATAAGTGAATTTGGTGAATCTACACCAAAAAATAAATTTGCTTTTAAGGCTACTGTATTCAAAAGTAACAGGAAAAGATACAGTCCTGGAGAGAGCTCCAGAAAGATATCTAACTATGATGAAGAACTGAAAAAACTCAAAGACAAAGAAAGAGAAGTACAAGTACTGGAAGCACTGATTGCAAAGAAAGAAGGAAGAGGAAAAGGTAAGTATGAAGATGTATTGCCTATTAAATGTTTTTCATGTAGTAAAATAGGTCATTTTGCATCAAGATGTCCTGAAAGAGTTCCTAGATCTAAGCCTAGAAAACCTAGATTCCAAAAGAAATGCTACTTTGCTGAAGAAGTAGTGATTGATGATGAGTTTGATAAAGACAAAGAAGATATTTGGGCTTTCATTTCTACCATTGAAAATAAACCCGTGCCTACTGAATCTACTAAAGATAAGAAAGCTCTTGCAACCTGAGTTGAGGAGAAAGATGAGTGGGTCATGGATAGTGGATGCTCACATCATATGACCCATGATAAAAGAAAGTTTGTGAGTCTAGAGAAGTATGACGGTGGGGTTGTAAGACTTGGAGATAACAATGCTTGTGTGATTCATGGAAGAGGTTCTATTAGCCTTGGTGGTAAGGAAAAAATTGACGATGTTCTCTATGTTGAAGGCCTAAAACATAACTTGTTAAGTGTTGGACAGATGGTACACAAGGGATATGATTTGTAGTTCAAGAATGGAAAATGAAAGATTCGTGGGAGTTCCAAAAACATGATTGCTACTGGTGTGCAAACTAAAGGTAATATTTTTCACTTGAATACTGCTAGTGGAAGTTGCTTAATTGCTCAAATAGATGAAAGTTGGTTGTGGCATAGAAGGTTGTGTCATGTAAACTTTGACAACATTATCAAGATAAGTTCTCTCAAGTAGTAAGAGATCTGCCTAGGTTAGTGAATCCTGCTAATGTAATCTGCCAAGAATATCAGATGGGTAAAAAAACTAGTCTCCTTCCAGAGAAAACAATTTCATTCAAATATTGTGCTGAAATAGCTACATACTGATCTTTGTGGTCCCTCTAGAGTTAGAAATATTCATGGAGAAAGGTATTTTATGCTGGTCATTGATGATTACTCTAGAATGATTTGGGTTTCCTTTTTAAGAGAAAAGTGTGAAGCATTGGAAAGGTTCAAAAGTTTCAAGGCCATGGCAGAAAATGAAAAAGGTTTGAAAATAAAATGCCTGAGATCTGACAGAGGTGGTGAATTCATTTCAAAAGAGTTCAATTCTTATTGTGAAGAACATGGAATTAAAAGACAGTTATCTATTCCTCGAACCCCTCAACATAATGGAGTTGCAGAAAGAAAGAACAGAACAATTCTAGATGCTGCTAGAACAATGATGGAAGGGAATGTGTCTCAGATGTATTGGAGTGAAGCGGTAAGCACTGTTGTATATACTTTGAATCGGGTAAATGTGAATGGTAATTCTGGTAAGACCCCTTATGAATTATGGTTTGGTTACAAGCCTACTATTAAGTATTTCAAAATATTTGGAAGCAAATGTTATAT
This sequence comes from Sequoia sempervirens, assembly GCA_007258455.2. Classification (NCBI taxonomy): domain Eukaryota; kingdom Viridiplantae; phylum Streptophyta; class Pinopsida; order Cupressales; family Cupressaceae; genus Sequoia; species Sequoia sempervirens. The sequence goes on from VDFB02000007.1 coordinate 68,903,171, forward strand.
TAGGAGAGATAGTGATATAGGCAAGTTTGATGCTAGAAGCGATGAAGGGATCTTCCTAGGTTACTCCAAAAAGAGCAAGGCATACCGATGCTATAACAAAAGACTGAGAAATATTGTTGAGAGTGCAAATGTTAGAGTTGATGAGGACTTTGTCAAATCATCCATACAATGCAACTATGATTTAGATGAAGACAACACAAATCAAGGGAAGAACACTCAAACACCCAATCTACTTCAGATTATTCCATATGTTATGATGAAATTACCACAAGTTGTTCCAAAAAATCAAGTCAGTTAGGAAGCACAAACAAGTGCAAGTGTAGAAGAAAGTTTAGAAGACACAGAGGTCCAAGAAAGTTCCAAGACTCCAAGGTATGTAAAGTTGAATCACTCTGAAAGTCAAATCATAGGAGATAAGAGTAAAGGAGTGCAAACTAGAAGAAAAATTGCAAAAGAATATTGTCTGATTTCCAAGATTGAACCTAAGAATGTCATTGAAGCCTGTCAAGATGACCATTGGCTGGAAGCCATGAAAGAAGAACTAACATAGATTGAAAAGAATGATACATGGATACTGGTTCCTAGGCCCAAAGACAAGAATGTGATTGGTACTAAGTGGGTATTCAAAAACAAGCTGAATGAGGAAGGTGAAGTGGTCTGGAATAAGGAAAGACTGGTATGTAAAGGGTGCTCTCAAATGGAAGGTATTGATTTCAAAGACACCTTTGCCCCTATTGCTAGAATTGAAGCAGTAAGATTATTTCTTGCTTATGCTACTTATAAGAACTATAAAGTCTATCAAATGGATGTAAAGTCTGCATTTCTGAATGGGGAACTAGAAGAAGAAGTGTACATTGAACAACCGGATGGATTTCAGCTAACAGATAAGGAAGATATGGTTTGCAGATTGAAGAAAGCTTTGTATGGACTCAAACAAGCCCCGAGAGCCTAGTATGCTAGATTGGAAAAATATCTACTAAAGCTTGGATTCACTAAAGGTAATGTTGATAGTAACCTATACTTCAAATTAGATCATGATAAGGAGTTAATCATAGAAGTCTTTGTTGATGACATCATTTTTGGTGGAGATGATAATCTATGCATGAAGTTTGCTGATGAGATGAAGAGTGAATTAAGATGAGTATGATTGGTGAAATGAAGTTCTTTCTGGGATTGCAAATTACACAGTTAGACCAAGGGATTTTCATATCTCAGTCCAAATATGTGAGAGAACTGTTGAAGAAGTTTGGAATGGAAGACTTCAAACCTGTTGGTACTCCCATGGTAACCGAATGTAAGTTGACTCAGAATGATGACTCTCCTAAGGAAAACAAAACCAGATATAGGTCAATGATCGGTGGATTGCTCTACTTGACTCAGACTAGACCAAATATTATGAATGTTGTATGTATGGTTGCTAGATTTCAAGCTGATCCAAAAGAATCACATGTGACTGCTGTTAAAAGAATCTTTAGATATTTGAAAGGAACAGTTGACTTTGGACTTTGGTATCTAAAGGATGATGATCTCACTTTGTGTGCATACATTAATGCTGATTGGGTTGGTGATGTGGATGATAGAAAAAGTACTAGTGGTGGTGGTTTCTTCTTAGGGAAGAAGTTGGTATCCTGGTTAAGTAAAAAGCAAAACTCAATCTCTTTATCTACTGCTGAAGCAAAATATATTACTGCTGCCAATAATTGTACTCAAATGATATGGATGAAACTGATGTTGAGAGATATCAGAGTAATATATGAAGAGCCTATTGCCATATACTATGAAAACTCAAGCCCAATAAATATATTAGGGAATCTAGTGCTACACTCTAAGACTAACATATATCAATCAAGTTTCATTTCTTGAGGGAGAAAGTGAATGAGAAATATGTTAGATTGGAGTATGTGCCTACCAAAGAACAGATTGTAGATATATTTACTAAGCCATTGCCGAAAGATACTTTTGAGTATCTCAGGGGAATGCTAGGGGTAAGTACCCCTCCTGATAAGAACTAAATGATGCATTTACTTGCATCAATCTGTGAGCCTTATTGCTATATTATGATCTGGATTGATGTTTCTATGGTTGCTACTTAGGGGGAGTAGTTAGATGTGTAGATATGTGGTTTAGAGCATGTGTATGGAAAGGTCATGGTTACCTTTTCCATTGATTCCAAAGGGGGAGAAGAGTAATGTGAAAAATATCTTAGGGGGAGAAGAACAACATTTCAAATATTTTTAGAAATGAAGTGCAAAAGAAGTCAGTGTGTTGGGTTGATGGTATTTTTCACATCATGTGTTGCCATCAATGCTAAAGGGGGAGATTGTTGGGAGATTGTTGGATGTTGTGGATGTGTTTCTGATATGTGGTTGTCATTGATGTCAACACTATTAACATTTGGTGTATCTATTGCTGTATATGTCGAGGATATTGAGAAAATTATAAGGAAAAGTGTTCCAGGTTCCTAGTGGAACTGCGCAGGTCATAAAGACATTTTGTTTTGTACGTAAAAGATTAGCTAATGTGGATTAAAGGGTTTATTGTTGAGTATTTCTAGATCATCTACCGGAAGTTTTAGAGGTCTGTGTGAAGTTCTGTGTGAGTTATGGTCTGACAGTGTTTTGCTAGTCTTTGTTAGTGTTCCTAAATGAAGATTGTGTGATTATGGTTATCTCAGTTGTTGCAGATGCTTCTCTATTGTTTCTTGGTGTTCTCAAATGTCTCTAGTTCATTCTCTATCTTTGTGGTACGTCCAAATTGATTCGTGTGCTTATGGTTGAAGATATTCTTGCGCATGTTCGGTTTTTCATGTTCCTGGCTGACATGTTTATGATAGCGTATTGCGGATGTTCAAGGCAAAATTAATTAAAGTATTTTTGTGTTGGAGATGTTAATTTGGGTCTCCACTATGTTGTGGCTGACCTTGGTGGGTTCACATTAAAATTTAGCTGTTAATCTGGGCCAACATTGCAAATATATTTTATTTTCATGGCCGATGAAGTTGTGATGGAATCTCATGTAGTGGATATATAAGGGTGATTAGTTCATTGATGGTGATGTGCTTCGTGTGCTTCTCTATGTGTATGTGTGAATATCATTACTGAGCAGAGTGTGAAGAAGTGTTGAGCTTAATTGGAACTATAATTAGGCTTGAGCATAAGCTATTTTCTCAGTTCATAGCCTCTGAATTTTTAATCCAACTTTGTTGTGAAGTGAGCCCCTTTTGTAATTGAGCAGTGAGCTCTAGGAAGTGTGCTTGAATGCATGTGCATTCCTCTTATTGTTTTTCATTATACTTTTAGCAGGGTATAATCTTGTGGACTAACATCCACCGTGGTTTTTCCCCTAACAGGGTTTCCACATAAAAAATCTTAGTGTTATTTGTCTCTCTGATGTGTTAATTTCTTATGGTTAATTGTTCATTCATCAGATATGAGATTAAGGATAAGTTAAGTTAGAAAAAGTTTAAATTTCTGTGACAACTGATTCACCCCCCCTCTCAGTTGTCTGTCCTTGTTTTTCCAGCACTACCCTCTACCCTCTACCCTCTATCTCTCTCCCACTCCCTCCCTCTCTCTCACTGAATCCCTCTATCTCTCTCCTCTTTACCATTAACCCTAAAACCCTCTACCCTCTACCCACCCTCTCTCTCAAGTATCTCCCTCCTACCCCCTCTTGCTCTCTCAGGTCTCTCTCTCTCTCTCTCTCTCTCACTCTCTCTCCCCTCTACCCTTAACCCTAAACCCTAAATCCTTAACCCTTAAACCCTAAACCATTAAACCCTCTACCCTCTACCATTAACCCTATATCCTCTCTCTCTTTCCCACTCCCTCCCTCTCTCTCAAGTATCTCCCTCCTACCCCATCTCCCTTTCTAAGGTCTCTCTCTCTCTCTTAGTCACTCCCTCTACCCTTAACCCTAAACCCTAAACCCTTAACCATTAAACCTTAAACCCTTAAACCCTCTACCCTCTACCCTCTACCCTTAACCCTCTACCCTCTCTCTCTCTCTGAAGTGTCTCCCTCATACCCCCTCTCCCTCTCTCAGGTCTCTCTCTCTCTCTCTCACTCCTCCCTCTATCTCTCTCCCCTCTCCCTTAACCATAAACCCTTAACCATTAACCACCCTCTACCCTCTACTATTAACCCTCTACCCTCTCTCTCTCTCCAACTCCCTCTCTCTCTTTCAAGTCTCTCCCTCCTACCCCCTCTCCCTCTCTTAGGTTTCTCTCTCTCAGCCAATCCTCTTTCTCTCTTTCTCTCTCCCTCTACCCTTAACCTTAAACCCTAAACCCTTAAACCCTCTACCCTCTACCCTTAACCTTGTCTCCCTCTATCTCTCTTCCACTCCCTCCCTCTCTCTCTCTCTCAAGTCTCTCCCTCCTAGCGCCACTCCCTCTCTCGGGTCTCTATCTCACTCACTCCCTCTCTCTATCTCTCTCCCATCTACCCTATACACTTAACCCTATACAAACCTTAAACCCTTAAACACTCAACCCTTAAATCCTAAACCCATAAACCCTTTACCCTCTACCCTCTACCCTCAACCCTAATCCATCTACCCTTAAACCCTTAAACCCAATTAAAATCTCTACCTTAATCCCTCAACCTCAACCATTTATCCCTCAACCCTTAAACCCTCAACCCTCAACCCTCAACCTTCAACCCTCAACCCTTAAACCCTAAAACCTCAACCCATATACCCTCTACTTTATATGTTGGACCCTCAACTCTAATCCATCAACCCTATACCCTCAACCTTAAACTCTCGAACCTCAGCCCTTAAAACCTCTACCCTCTACCCTCTACCCTAAACCATCTACCCTCAACCCTAAACCCTTAAACCTTCTACCCTCTACCCTCAACCCAATACCCTCTACCATCAACCCTATACCCTCAACCCAATACCCTAAACCATCAACCCTCTATGTCCTCAACCCTATACCCTCAATTCTCAACCCTCATATATCTATGTTTGTCCCTCCTCTTCTCTCCTTGTCTCTATCTAACTTCTCCATCCATATCTCCCTCCATCCTTCCCTCCATCTATACCCTAATCCCTTAAATAGTCAACCCTGAACCCTAAACCCTAAACCCTCAACTTGAAATCCTTAAACCCTCTACCCTCTACCATCAACTCAATACCCTCTACGCTCAAACCTTAAACCCTTAAACCAAAGTAAGCTCTCTACCCTAATCCCTCAACCTTTTGAACCCTCAACCCCTATACATTAAACCATCAACCCTCAATTCTCAATCTGCAATCCTCAACCCTTAATCCCTCAACCCTAGGTAGGTAGGGAAACATAGGTGAGATACAAAGTGATGAATGGAGAGGTAGGTAAATAGAGTGAGAGGGAAGGAGACGTAGAGAGAGGAGAGAGAGAGAAGTAGAGAGGGGAGGGGGATAGATAGGGAGGAGCTAAAGGTGAGTGTGTGTGTGTGTGAGAGAGAGAGAGAGAGAGAGAGAGAGAGAGAGAGAGAGAGGAGACACACTTGAGATATAGAGTGATGGAGGGAGAGGTGGTCAAAGAGAGGGAGAGGGGAGATAAAGATAAATAGAGAGGGAAGGAGATGTAGAGAGTGGAGGGATGGAGGGAGAGGAAAGGAGGAGATGGAGGTGAGTGTGTGTGAGAGGGAGAGGGAGTAGGAGGGAGAGGTTTGAGAAAGAGAGAGAGGGAGGGAGTGGGAGAGAGATAGAGGGAGGGAGGGTTAATGGTATAGGGTATAGGGTTTAAGGGT